>CATNUO010000171.1:0-235049 GCA_951215215.1 Andrena trimmerana | reverse complement strand
TTTTTTGTTAGAGGAGCTGCATTTGAGTATTTTTAGTTGAAAATAACTTCGAATTTTCGGTTTTTTGTACAGATTTTTGTCAAATTTTAAAAAAATTTGTTGTAACCTACTTCGACTTTTCTGGATTATGTAAAGTTTTTTTGTTAGAGGAGCTGCATTTGAGTATTTTTAGTTGAAATTAACTTCGAATTTTGGGAGTTTTGTACAGATGTTTGTCAAATTTAAAAAAATTTTTGTTGAAACCAACTTCGATTTTTCTGGATTATGTTAGGTTTTTTTGATAGAGGAGCTGCATTTGAGTAATTTTAGTTGAAAATAACTTCGAATTTTTGGATTTTTGTACAGATTTTTGTCAAATTTTAAAAAATTTTGTTGAAACCAACTTCGATTTTTCTGGATTATGTAAAGTTTTTTTGTTAGAGGAGCTGCATTTGAGTAATTTTAGTTGAAAATAACTTCGAATTTTTGGATTTTCGTACAGATTTTTGTCAAATTTTAAAAAATTTTGTTGAAACCAACTTCGATTTTTCTGGAATATGTTAGGTTTTTTGATAGAGGAGCTGCATTTGAGTGATTCTAGTTGAAATTATCTTCGAATTTTTGGATTTTTGTTCAGATTTTTGTCAAATTTTAAAAAATTTTATTGAACCCAACTTCGATTTTTCTGGATTATGTTAGGTTTTTTTGATAGAGGGGCTGCATTTGAGTAATTTTAGTTGAAAATAACTTCGAATTTTTGGATTTTTGTAAAGATTTTTGACAAATTTTAAAAAATTTTGTTGAAACCAACTTCTTCTTTTCTGGATTATGTAAAGTTTTTTTGATAGAGGGGCTGCATTTGAGTAATTTTAGTTGAAAATAACTTCGAATTTTTGGATTTTTGTACAGATTTTTGTCAAATTTTAAAAAATTTTGTTTAAACCTACTTCGATTTTTCTGGATTATGTTAGGTTTTTTTGATAGAGGGGCTGCATTTGAGTAATTTTAGTTGAAAATAACTTCGAATTTTTGGATTTTTGTACAGATTTTTGTCAAATTTTAAAAAATTTTGTTGAAACCAACTTCTTTTTTTCTGGATTATGTAAAGTTTTTTTGATAGAGGAGCTGCATTTGAGTAATTTTAGTTGAAATTAACTTCGAATTTTTGGATTTTTGTACAGATTTTTGTCAAATTTTAAAAAATTTTGTTGAAACCAACTTCGATATTTCTGGATTATGTAAAGTTTTTTTGTTAGAGGAGCTGCATTTGAGTAATTTTAGTTGAAAATAACTTCGAATTTTTGGATTTTTGTACAGATTATTGTCAAATTTTAAAAAATTTTGTTGTAACCAACTTCGACTTTTCTGGATTATGTAAAGTTTTTTTGTTAGAGGAGCTGCATTTGAGTATTTTTAGTTGAAAATAACTTCGAATTTTTGGATTTTCGTACAGATTTTTGTCAAATTTTAAAAAATTTTGTTGAAACCAACTTCGATTTTTCTGGAATATGTTAGGTTTTTTTGATAGAGGAGCTGCATTTGAGTAATTCTAGTTGAAATTATCTTCGAGTTTTTGGATTTTTGTACAGATTTTTGTCAAATTTTAAAAAATTGTGTTGAAACCAACTTCGATATTTCTGGATTATGTAAAGTTTTTTTGATAGGGGAGCTGCATTTGAGTAATTTTAGATGAAGATACGTACGAATTTTTGGATTTTTGTACAGATTTTTGTCAAATTTTAAAAAATTTTGTTGAAACCACCTTCGATATTTCTGGATTATGTAAAGTTTTTTTGATAGAGGAGCTGCATTTGAGTAATTTTAGATGAAGATAACTACGAATTTTTGGATTTTTGTACAAATTTTTGTCAAATTTTAAAAAATTTTGTTTAAACCTACTTCGATTTTTCTGGATTATGTTAGGTTTTTTTGCTAGAGGAGCTGCATTTGAGTATTTTTAGTTGAAAATAACTTCGAATTTTCGGATTTTTGTACAGATTTTTGTCAAATTTTAAAAAAATTTGTTGTAACCTACTTCGACTTTTCTGGATTATGTAAATTTTTTTGTTAGAGGAGCTGCATTTGAGTATTTTTAGTTGAAAATAACTTCGAATTTTTGGATTTTTGTACAGATTTTTGTCAAATTTTGAAAAATTTTGTTTAAACCTACTTCGATTTTTCTGGATTATGTTAGGTTTTTTTGATAGAGGAGCTGCATTTGAGTAATTTTAGTTGAAATTAACTTCGAATTTTTGGATTTTTGTACAGATTTTTGTCAAATTTTAAAAAATTTTGTTGAAACCAACTTCGATATTTCTGGATTATGTAAAGTTTTTTTGTTAGAGGAGCTGCATTTGAGTAATTTTAGTTGAAAATAACTTCGAATTTTTGGATTTTTGTACAGAATATTGTCAAATTTTAAAAAATTTTGTTGTAACCAACTTCGACTTTTCTGGATTATGTAAAGTTTTTTTGTTAGAGGAGCTGCATTTGAGTATTTTTAGTTGAAAATAACTTCGAATTTTTGGATTTTCGTACAGATTTTTGTCAAATTTTAAAAAATTTTGATGAAACCAACTTCGATTTTTCTGGAATATGTTAGGTTTTTTTGATAGAGGAGCTGCATTTGAGTAATTCTAGTTGAAATTATCTTCGAATTTTTGGATTTTTGTTCAGATTTTTGTCAAATTTTAAAAAATTTTATTGAACCCAACTTCGATTTTTCTGGATTATGTTAGGTTTTTTGATAGAGGGGCTGCATTTGAGTAATTTTAGTTGAAAATAACTTCGAATTTTTGGATTTTTGTACAGATTTTTGTCAAATTTTAAAAAATTTTGTTTAAACCTACTTCGATTTTTCTGGATTATGTTAGGTTTTTTTGATAGAGGAGCTGCATTTGAGTAATTTTAGTTGAAATTAACTTCGAATTTTGGGATTTTTGTACACATGTTTGTCAAACTTAAAAAAAATTTTGTTGAAACCAACTTCGATTTTTCTGGATTATGTTAGGTTTTTTTGATAGAGGAGCTGCATTTGAGTAATTTTAGTTGAAAATAACTTCGAATTTTTGGATTTTTGTACAGATTATTGTCAAATTTTAAAAAATTTTGTTGTAACCAACTTCGACTTTTCTGGATTATGTAAAGTTTTTTTGATAGAGGAGCTGCATTTGAGTAATTCTAGTTGAAATTAACTTCGAATTTTCGGTTTTTTGTACAGATTTTTGTCAAATTTTAAAAAAATTTGTTGTAACCTACTTCGACTTTTCTGGATTATGTAAAGTTTTTTTGTTAGAGGAGCTGCATTTGAGTATTTTTAGTTGAAATTAACTTCGAATTTTGGGAGTTTTGTACAGATGTTTGTCAAATTTAAAAAAATTTTTGTTGAAACCAACTTCGATTTTTCTGGATTATGTTAGGTTTTTTTGATAGAGGAGCTGCATTTGAGTAATTTTAGTTGAAAATAACTTCGAATTTTTGGATTTTTGTACAGATTTTTGTCAAATTTTAAAAAATTTTGTTGAAACCAACTTCGATTTTTCTGGATTATGTAAAGTTTTTTTGTTAGAGGAGCTGCATTTGAGTAATTTTAGTTGAAAATAACTTCGAATTTTTGGATTTTCGTACAGATTTTTGTCAAATTTTAAAAAATTTTGTTGAAACCAACTTCGATTTTTCTGGAATATGTTAGGTTTTTTGATAGAGGAGCTGCATTTGAGTAATTCTAGTTGAAATTATCTTCGAATTTTTGGATTTTTGTTCAGATTTTTGTCAAATTTTAAAAAATTTTATTGAACCCAACTTCGATTTTTCTGGATTATGTTAGGTTTTTTTGATAGAGGGGCTGCATTTGAGTAATTTTAGTTGAAAATAACTTCGAATTTTTGGATTTTTGTAAAGATTTTTGTCAAATTTTAAAAAATTTTGTTGAAACCAACTTCTTCTTTTCTGGATTATGTAAAGTTTTTTTGATAGAGGGGCTGCATTTGAGTAATTTTAGTTGAAAATAACTTCGAATTTTTGGATTTTTGTACAGATTTTTGTCAAATTTTAAAAAATTTTGTTGAAACCAACTTCTTTTTTTCTGGATTATGTAAAGTTTTGTTGATAGAGGAGCTGCATTTGAGTAATTCTAGTTGAAATTAACTTCGAATTTTTGGATTTTTGTACAGATTATTGTCAAATTTTAAAAAATTTTGTTGAACCCAACTTCGATTTTTCTGGATTATGTAAAGTTTTTTTGTTAGAGGAGCTGCATTTGAGTAATTTTAGTTGAAAATAACTTCGAATTTTTGGATTTTCGTACAGATTTTTGTCAAATTTTAAAAAATTTTGTTGAAACCAACTTCGATTTTTCTGGAATATGTTAGGTTTTTTGATAGAGGAGCTGCATTTGAGTAATTCTAGTTGAAATTATCTTCGAATTTTTGGATTTTTGTTCAGATTTTTGTCAAATTTTAAAAAATTTTATTGAACCCAACTTCGATTTTTCTGGATTATGTTAGGTTTTTTTGATAGAGGGGCTGCATTTGAGTAATTTTAGTTGAAAATAACTTCGAATTTTTGGATTTTTGTAAAGATTTTTGTCAAATTTTAAAAAATTTTGTTGAAACCAACTTCTTCTTTTCTGGATTATGTAAAGTTTTTTTGATAGAGGGGCTGCATTTGAGTAATTTTAGTTGAAAATAACTTCGAATTTTTGGATTTTTGTACAGATTTTTGTCAAATTTTAAAAAATTTTGTTGAAACCAACTTCTTTTTTTCTGGATTATGTAAAGTTTTGTTGATAGAGGAGCTGCATTTGAGTAATTCTAGTTGAAATTAACTTCGAATTTTTGGATTTTTGTACAGATTATTGTCAAATTTTAAAAAATTTTGTTGAACCCAACTTCGACTATTCTGGATTATGTTAGGTTTTTTTGATAGAGGAGCTGCATTTGAGTCATTCTAGTTGAAATTAACTTCGAATTTTTGGATTTTTGTACAGATTATTGTCAAATTTTAAAAAATTTTGTTGTAACCAACTTCGACTTTTCTGGATTATGTAAAGTTTTTTTGTTAGAGGAGCTGCATTTGAGTATTTTTAGTTGAAAATAACTTCGAATTTTCGGATTTTTGTACAGATTTTTGTCAAATTTTAAAAAAATTTGTTGTAACCTACTTCGACTTTTCTGGATTATGTAAAGTTTTTTTGTTAGAGGAGCTGCATTTGAGTATTTTTAGTTGAAATTAACTTCGAATTTTGGGATTTTTGTACAGATGTTTGTCAAATTTAAAAAAAATTTTGTTGAAACCAACTTCGATTTTTCTGGATTATGTTAGGTTTTTTTGATAGAGGAGCTGCATTTGAGTAATTTTAGTTGAAAATAACTTCGAATTTTTGGATTTTTGTACAGATTTTTGTCAAATTTTAAAAAATTTTGTTGAAACCAACTTCTTTTTTTCTGGATTATGTAAAGTTTTTTTGATAGAGGAGCTGCAATTGAGTAATTTTAGTTGAAATTAACTTCGAATTTTTGGATTTTTGTACAGATTTTTGTCAAATTTTAAAAAATTTTTTTGAAACCAACTTCGATATTTCTGGATTATGTAAAGTTTTTTTGTTAGAGGAGCTGCATTTGAGTAATTTTAGTTGAAAATAACTTCGAATTTTTGGATTTTTGTACAGATTATTGTCAAATTTTAAAAAATTTTGTTGTAACCAACTTCGACTTTTCTGGATTATGTAAAGTTTTTTTGTTAGAGGAGCTGCATTTGAGTATTTTTAGTTGAAAATAACTTCGAATTTTCGGATTTTTGTACAGATTTTAGTCAAATTTTAAAAAAATTTGTTGTAACCTACCTCTACTTTTCTGGATTATGTAACGTTTTTTTGTTAGAGGAGCTGCATTTGAGTATTTTTAGTTGAAAATAACTTCGAATTTTTGGATTTTTGTACAGATATTTGTCAAATTTTAAAAAAATTTGTTGTAACCTACTTCGACTTTTCTGGATTATGTAAAGTTTTTTTGTTAGAGGAGCTGCATTTGAGTATTTTTAGTTGAAAATAACTTCGAATTTTTGGATTTTTGTACAGATTTTTGTCAAATTTTAAAAAATTTTGTTTAAACCTACTTCGATTTTTCTGGATTATCTTAGGTTTTTTTGATAGAGGAGCTGCATTTGAGTAATTTTAGTTGAAAATAACTTCGAATTTTTGGATTTTTGTACAGATTTTTGTCAAATTTTAAAAAATTTTGTTGAAACCAACTTCGATTTTTCTGGATTATGTAAAGTTTTTTTGTTAGAGGAGCTGCATTTGAGTAATTTTAGTTGAAAATAACTTCGAAATTTTGGATTTTCGTACAGATTTTTGTCAAATTTTAAAAAATTTTGTTGAAACCAACTTTTTTTTTTCTGGATTATGTAAAGTTTTTTTGATAGAGGGGCTGCATTTGAGTAATTTTAGTTGAAAATAACTTCGAATTTTTGGATTTTTGTACAGATTTTTGTCAAATTTTAAAAAATTTTGTTGAAACCAACTTCTTTTTTTCTGGATTATGTAAAGTTTTTTTGTTAGAGGAGCTGCATTTGAGTAATTTTAGTTGAAAATAACTTCGAATTTTTGGATTTTCGTACAGATTTTTGTCAAATTTTAAAAAATTTTGTTGAAACCAACTTCGATTTTTCTGGAATATGTTAGGTTTTTTTGATAGAGGAGCTGCATTTGAGTAATTCTAGTTGAAATTATCTTCGAATTTTTGGATTTTTGTTCAGATTTTTGTCAAATTTTAAAAAATTTTATTGAACCCAACTTCGACTTTTCTGGATTATGTAAAGTTTTTTTGTTAGAGGAGCTGCATTTGAGTATTTTTAGTTGAAAATACCTTCGAATTTTTGGATTTTTGTACAGATTTTTGTCAAATTTTAAAAAATTTTGTTTAAACCTACTTCGATTTTTCTGGATTATGTTAGGTTTTTTTGATAGAGGAGCTGCATTTGAGTAATTCTAGTTGAAATTATCTTCGAATTTTTGGAGTTTTGTTCAGATTTTTGTCAATTTTTAAAAAATTTTATTGAACCCAACTTCGATTTTTCTGGATTATGTTAGGTTTTTTTGATAGAGGAGCTGCATTTGAGTAATTTTAGTTGAAATTATCTTCGAATTTTTGGATTTTTGTACAGATTTTTGTCAAATTTTAAAAAATTTTGTTGAAACCAACTTCGATATTTCTGGATTATGTAAAGTTTTTTTGATAGAGGAGCTGCATTTGAGTAATTTTAGATGAAGATAACTACGAATTTTTGGATTTTTGTACAGATTTTTGTCAAATTTTAAAAAATTTTGTTTAAACCTACTTCGATTTTTCTGGATTATGTTAGGTTTTTTTGATAGAGGAGCTGCATTTGAGTAATTTTAGTTGAAAATAACTTCGAATTTTTGGATTTTCGTACAGATTTTTGTCAAATTTTAAAAAATTTTGTTGAAACCAACTTCGATTTTTCTGGAATATGTTAGGTTTTTTTGATAGAGGAGCTGCATTTGAGTAATTCTAGTTGAAATTATCTTCGAATTTTTGGATTTTTGTTCAGATTTTTGTCAAATTTTAAAAAATTTTATTGAACCCAACTTCGATTTTTCTGGATTATGTTAGGTTTTTTGATAGAGGGGCTGCATTTGAGTAATTTTAGTTGAAAATAACTTCGAATTTTTGGATTTTCGTACAGATTTTTGTCAAATTTTAAAAAATTTTGTTTAAACCTACTTCGATTTTTCTGGATTATCTTAGGTTTTTTTGATAGAGGAGCTGCATTTGAGTAATTTTAGTTGAAAATAACTTCGAATTTTTGGATTTTTGTACAGATTTTTGTCAAATTTTAAAAAATTTTGTTGAAACCAACTTCGATTTTTCTGGATTATGTAAAGTTTTTTTGTTAGAGGAGCTGCATTTGAGTAATTTTAGTTGAAAATAACTTCGAAATTTTGGATTTTCGTACAGATTTTTGTCAAATTTTAAAAAATTTTGTTGAAACCAACTTTTTTTTTTCTGGATTATGTAAAGTTTTTTTGATAGAGGGGCTGCATTTGAGTAATTTTAGTTGAAAATAACTTCGAATTTTTGGATTTTTGTACAGATTTTTGTCAAATTTTAAAAAATTTTGTTGAAACCAACTTCTTTTTTTCTGGATTATGTAAAGTTTTTTTGTTAGAGGAGCTGCATTTGAGTAATTTTAGTTGAAAATAACTTCGAATTTTTGGATTTTCGTACAGATTTTTGTCAAATTTTAAAAAATTTTGTTGAAACCAACTTCGATTTTTCTGGAATATGTTAGGTTTTTTTGATAGAGGAGCTGCATTTGAGTAATTCTAGTTGAAATTATCTTCGAATTTTTGGATTTTTGTTCAGATTTTTGTCAAATTTTAAAAAATTTTATTGAACCCAACTTCGACTTTTCTGGATTATGTAAAGTTTTTTTGTTAGAGGAGCTGCATTTGAGTATTTTTAGTTGAAAATACCTTCGAATTTTTGGATTTTTGTACAGATTTTTGTCAAATTTTAAAAAATTTTGTTTAAACCTACTTCGATTTTTCTGGATTATGTTAGGTTTTTTTGATAGAGGAGCTGCATTTGAGTAATTCTAGTTGAAATTATCTTCGAATTTTTGGAGTTTTGTTCAGATTTTTGTCAATTTTTAAAAAATTTTATTGAACCCAACTTCGATTTTTCTGGATTATGTTAGGTTTTTTTGATAGAGGAGCTGCATTTGAGTAATTTTAGTTGAAATTATCTTCGAATTTTTGGATTTTTGTACAGATTTTTGTCAAATTTTAAAAAATTTTGTTGAAACCAACTTCGATATTTCTGGATTATGTAAAGTTTTTTTGATAGAGGAGCTGCATTTGAGTAATTTTAGATGAAGATAACTACGAATTTTTGGATTTTTGTACAGATTTTTGTCAAATTTTAAAAAATTTTGTTTAAACCTACTTCGATTTTTCTGGATTATGTTAGGTTTTTTTGATAGAGGAGCTGCATTTGAGTAATTTTAGTTGAAAATAACTTCGAATTTTTGGATTTTCGTACAGATTTTTGTCAAATTTTAAAAAATTTTGTTGAAACCAACTTCGATTTTTCTGGAATATGTTAGGTTTTTTTGATAGAGGAGCTGCATTTGAGTAATTCTAGTTGAAATTATCTTCGAATTTTTGGATTTTTGTTCAGATTTTTGTCAAATTTTAAAAAATTTTATTGAACCCAACTTCGATTTTTCTGGATTATGTTAGGTTTTTTGATAGAGGGGCTGCATTTGAGTAATTTTAGTTGAAAATAACTTCGAATTTTTGGATTTTCGTACAGATTTTTGTCAAATTTTAAAAAATTTTGTTGAAACCAACTTCGATTTTTCTGGAATATGCTAGGTTTTTTTGATAGAGGAGCTGCATTTGAGTAATTCTAGTTGAAATTATCTTCGAATTTTTGGAGTTTTGTTCAGATTTTTGTCAATTTTTAAAAAATTTTATTGAACCCAACTTCGATTTTTCTGGATTATGTTAGGTTTTTTTGATAGAGGAGCTGCATTTGAGTAATTTTAGTTGAAAATAACTTCGAATTTTTGGATTTTCGTACAGATTTTTGTCAAATTTTAAAAAATTTTGTTGAAACCAACTTCGATTTTTCTGGAATATGTTAGGTTTTTTTGATAGAGGAGCTGCATTTGAGTAATTCTAGTTGAAATTATCTTCGAATTTTTGGATTTTTGTTCAGATTTTTGTCAAATTTTAAAAAATTTTATTGAACCCAACTTCGACTTTTCTGGATTATGTAAAGTTTTTTTGTTAGAGGAGCTGCATTTGAGTATTTTTAGTTGAAAATACCTTCGAATTTTTGGATTTTTGTACAGATTTTTGTCAAATTTTAAAAAATTTTGTTTAAACCTACTTCGATTTTTCTGGATTATGTTAGGTTTTTTTGATAGAGGAGCTGCATTTGAGTAATTCTAGTTGAAATTATCTTCGAATTTTTGGAGTTTTGTTCAGATTTTTGTCAATTTTTAAAAAATTTTATTGAACCCAACTTCGATTTTTCTGGATTATGTTAGGTTTTTTTGATAGAGGAGCTGCATTTGAGTAATTTTAGTTGAAATTATCTTCGAATTTTTGGATTTTTGTACAGATTTTTGTCAAATTTTAAAAAATTTTGTTGAAACCAACTTCGATATTTCTGGATTATGTAAAGTTTTTTTGATAGAGGAGCTGCATTTGAGTAATTTTAGATGAAGATAACTACGAATTTTTGGATTTTTGTACAGATTTTTGTCAAATTTTAAAAAATTTTGTTTAAACCTACTTCGATTTTTCTGGATTATGTTAGGTTTTTTTGATAGAGGAGCTGCATTTGAGTAATTTTAGTTGAAAATAACTTCGAATTTTTGGATTTTCGTACAGATTTTTGTCAAATTTTAAAAAATTTTGTTGAAACCAACTTCGATTTTTCTGGAATATGTTAGGTTTTTTTGATAGAGGAGCTGCATTTGAGTAATTCTAGTTGAAATTATCTTCGAATTTTTGGATTTTTGTTCAGATTTTTGTCAAATTTTAAAAAATTTTATTGAACCCAACTTCGATTTTTCTGGATTATGTTAGGTTTTTTGATAGAGGGGCTGCATTTGAGTAATTTTAGTTGAAAATAACTTCGAATTTTTGGATTTTCGTACAGATTTTTGTCAAATTTTAAAAAATTTTGTTGAAACCAACTTCGATTTTTCTGGAATATGCTAGGTTTTTTTGATAGAGGAGCTGCATTTGAGTAATTCTAGTTGAAATTATCTTCGAATTTTTGGAGTTTTGTTCAGATTTTTGTCAATTTTTAAAAAATTTTATTGAACCCAACTTCGATTTTTCTGGATTATGTTAGGTTTTTTTGATAGAGGAGCTGCATTTGAGTAATTTTAGTTGAAATTATCTTCGAATTTTTGGATTTTTGTACAGATTTTTGTCAAATTTTAAAAAATTTTGTTGAAACCAACTTCGATATTTCTGGATTATGTAAAGTTTTTTTGATAGAGGAGCTGCATTTGAGTAATTTTAGATGAAGATAACTACGAATTTTTGGATTTTTGTACAGATTTTTGTCAAATTTTAAAAAATTTTGTTTAAACCTACTTCGATTTTTCTGGATTATGTTAGGTTTTTTTGATAGAGGAGCTGCATTTGAGTAATTTTAGTTGAAAATAACTTCGAATTTTTGGATTTTCGTACAGATTTTTGTCAAATTTTAAAAAATTTTGTTGAAACCAACTTCGATTTTTCTGGAATATGTTAGGTTTTTTTGATAGAGGAGCTGCATTTGAGTAATTCTAGTTGAAATTATCTTCGAATTTTTGGATTTTTGTACAGATTTTTGTCAAATTTTAAAAAATTTTGTTGAAACCAACTTCGATTTTTCTGGAATATGTTAGGTTTTTTTGATAGAGGAGCTGCATTTGAGTAATTCTAGTTGAAATTATCTTCGAATTTTTGGATTTTTGTTCAGATTTTTGTCAAATTTTAAAAAATTTTATTGAACCCAACTTCGATTTTTCTGGATTATGTTAGGTTTTTTTGATAGAGGGGCTGCATTTGAGTAATTTTAGTTGAAAATAACTTCGAATTTTTGGATTTTTGTACAGATTTTTGTCAAATTTTAAAAAAATTTGTTGAAACCAACTTCTTTTTTTCTGGATTATGTAAAGTTTTTTTGATAGAGGAGCTGCATTTGAGTAATTTTAGTTGAAATTAACTTCGAATTTTTGGATTCTTGTACAGATTTTTGTCAAATTTTAAAAAATTTTGTTGAAACCAACTTCGATTTTTCTGGAATATGTTAGGTTTTTTTGATAGAGGAGCTGCATTTGAGTAATTCTAGTTGAAATTATCTTCGAATTTTTGGATTTTTGTTCAGATTTTTGTCAAATTTTAAAAAATTTTATTGAACCCAACTTCGACTTTTCTGGATTATGTAAAGTTTTTTTGTTAGAGGAGCTGCATTTGAGTATTTTTAGTTGAAAATAACTTCGAATTTTTGGATTTTTGTACAGATTTTTGTCAAATTTTAAAAAATTTTGTTTAAACCTACTTCGATTTTTCTGGATTATGTTAGGTTTTTTTGATAGAGGAGCTGCATTTGAGTAATTTTAGTTGAAATTAACTTCGAATTTTGGGATTTTTGTACAGATGTTTGTCAAATTTAAAAAAATTTTTGTTGAAACCAACTTCGATTTTTCTGGATTATGTTAGGTTTTTTTGATAGAGGAGCTGCATTTGAGTAATTTTAGTTGAAAATAACTTCGAATTTTGGATTTTTGTACAGATTTTTGTCAAATTTTAAAAAATTTTGTTGAAACCAACTTCTTTTTTTCTGGATTATGTAAAGTTTTTTTGATAGAGGAGCTGCATTTGAGTAATTTTAGTTGAAAATAACTTCGAATTTTTGGATTTTCGTACAGATTTTTGTCAAATTTTAAAAAATTTTGTTGAAACCAACTTCGATTTTTCTGGAATATGCTAGGTTTTTTTGATAGAGGAGCTGCATTTGAGTAATTCTAGTTGAAATTATCTTCGAATTTTTGGAGTTTTGTTCAGATTTTTGTCAATTTTTAAAAAATTTTATTGAACCCAACTTCGATTTTTCTGGATTATGTTAGGTTTTTTTGATAGAGGAGCTGCATTTGAGTAATTTTAGTTGAAATTATCTTCGAATTTTTGGATTTTTGTACAGATTTTTGTCAAATTTTAAAAAATTTTGTTGAAACCAACTTCGATATTTCTGGATTATGTAAAGTTTTTTTGATAGAGGAGCTGCATTTGAGTAATTTTAGATGAAGATAACTACGAATTTTTGGATTTTTGTACAGATTTTTGTCAAATTTTAAAAAATTTTGTTTCAACCTACTTCGATTTTTCTGGATTATGTTAGGTTTTTTTGGTAGAGGAGCTGCATTTGAGTAATTTTAGTTGAAAATAACTTCGAATTTTTGGATTTTCGTACAGATTTTTGTCAAATTTTAAAAAATTTTGTTGAAACCAACTTCGATTTTTCTGGAATATGTTAGGTTTTTTTGATAGAGGAGCTGCATTTGAGTAATTCTAGTTGAAATTATCTTCGAATTTTTGGATTTTTGTTCAGATTTTTGTCAAATTTTAAAAAATTTTATTGAACCCAACTTCGATTTTTCTGGATTATGTTAGGTTTTTTGATAGAGGGGCTGCATTTGAGTAATTTTAGTTGAAAATAACTTCGAATTTTTGGATTTTTGTTCAGATTTTTGTCAAATTTTAAAAAATTTTATTGAACCCAACTTCGATTTTTCTGGATTATGTTAAGTTTTTTTGATAGAGGGGCTGCATTTGAGTAATTTTAGATGAAAATAACTTCGAATTTTTGGATTTTTGTACAGATTTTTGTCAAATTTTAAAAAATTTTGTTGAAACCAACTTCGATTTTTCTGGATTATGATAGGTTTTTTGGATAGAGGAGCTGCATTTGAGTAATTTTAGTTGAAATTAACTTCGAATTTTTGGATTTTCGTACAGATTTTTGTCAAATTTTAAAAAATTTTGTTGAAACCAACTTCGATTTTTCTGGAATATGCTAGGTTTTTTTGATAGAGGAGCTGCATTTGAGTAATTCTAGTTGAAATTATCTTCGAATTTTTGGAGTTTTGTTCAGATCTTTGTCAATTTTTAAAAAATTTTATTGAACCCAACTTCGATTTTTCTGGATTATGTTAGGTTTTTTTGATAGAGGAGCTGCATTTGAGTAATTTTAGTTGAAATTATCTTCGAATTTTTGGATTTTTGTACAGATTTTTGTCAAATTTTAAAAAATTTTGTTGAAACCAACTTCGATATTTCTGGATTATGTAAAGTTTTTTTGATAGAGGAGCTGCATTTGAGTAATTTTAGATGAAGATAACTACGAATTTTTGGATTTTTGTACAGATTTTTGTCAAATTTTAAAAAATTTTGTTTAAACCTACTTCGATTTTTCTGGATTATGTTAGGTTTTTTTGATAGAGGAGCTGCATTTGAGTAATTTTAGTTGAAAATAACTTCGAATTTTTGGATTTTCGTACAGATTTTTGTCAAATTTTAAAAAATTTTGTTGAAACCAACTTCGATTTTTCTGGAATATGTTAGGTTTTTTTGATAGAGGAGCTGCATTTGAGTAATTCTAGTTGAAATTATCTTCGAATTTTTGGATTTTTGTTCAGATTTTTGTCAAATTTTAAAAAATTTTATTGAACCCAACTTCGATTTTTCTGGATTATGTTAGGTTTTTTGATAGAGGGGCTGCATTTGAGTAATTTTAGTTGAAAATAACTTCGAATTTTTGGATTTTTGTTCAGATTTTTGTCAAATTTTAAAAAATTTTATTGAACCCAACTTCGATTTTTCTGGATTATGTTAAGTTTTTTTGATAGAGGGGCTGCATTTGAGTAATTTTAGATGAAAATAACTTCGAATTTTTGGATTTTTGTACAGATTTTTGTCAAATTTTAAAAAATTGTGTTGAAACCAACTTCGATTTTTCTGGATTATGTTAGGTTTTTTGATAGAGGAGCTGCATTTGAGTAATTTTAGTTGAAAATAACTTCGAATTTTTGGATTTTTGTACAGATTTTTGTCAAATTTTAAAAAATTTTGTTGAAACCAACTTCGATTTTTCTGGATTATGATAGGTTTTTTGGATAGAGGAGCTGCATTTGTGTAATTTTAGTTGAAATTAACTTCGAATTTTGGGATTTTTGTACAGATGTTTGTCAAATTTAAAAAAATTTTTGTTGAAACCAACTTCGATTTTTCTGGATTATGTTAGGTTTTTTTGATAGAGGAGCTGCATTTGAGTAATTTTAGTAGAAATTAACTTCGAATTTTTGGATTTTTGTACAGATTTTTGTCAAATTTTAAAAAATTTTGTTGAAACCAACTTCGATTTTTCTGGAATATGTTAGGTTTTTTTGATAGAGGAGCTGCATTTGAGTAATTCTAGTTGAAATTATCTTCGAATTTTTGGATTTTTGTTCAGATTTTTGTCAAATTTTAAAAAATTTTATTGAACCCAACTTCGATTTTTCTGGATTATGTTAGGTTTTTTTGATAGAGGGGCTGCATTTGAGTAATTTTAGTTGAAAATAACTTCGAATTTTGGGATTTTTGTACAGATTTTTGTCAAATTTTAAAAAATTGTGTTGAAACCAACTTCGATTTTTCTGGATTATTTTAGGTTTTTTGATAGAGGAGCTGCATTTGAGTAATTTTAGTTGAAAATAACTTCGAATTTTTGGATTTTCGTACAGATTTTTGTCAAATTTTAAAAAATTTTGTTGAAACCAACTTCGATTTTTCTGGAATATGCTAGGTTTTTTTGATAGAGGAGCTGCATTTGAGTAATTCTAGTTGAAATTATCTTCGAATTTTTGGAGTTTTGTTCAGATCTTTGTCAATTTTTAAAAAATTTTATTGAACCCAACTTCGATTTTTCTGGATTATGTTAGGTTTTTTTGATAGAGGAGCTGCATTTGAGTAATTTTAGTTGAAATTATCTTCGAATTTTTGGATTTTTGTACAGATTTTTGTCAAATTTTAAAAAATTTTGTTGAAACCAACTTCGATATTTCTGGAATATGTAAAGTTTTTTTGATAGAGGAGCTGCATTTGAGTAATTTTAGATGAAGATAACTACGAATTTTTGGATTTTTGTACAGATTTTTGTCAAATTTTAAAAAATTTTGTTTAAACCTACTTCGATTTTTCTGGATTATGTTAGGTTTTTTTGATAGAGGAGCTGCATTTGAGTAATTTTAGTTGAAAATAACTTCGAATTTTTGGATTTTCGTACAGATTTTTGTCAAATTTTAAAAAATTTTGTTGAAACCAACTTCGATTTTTCTGGAATATGTTAGGTTTTTTTGATAGAGGAGCTGCATTTGAGTAATTCTAGTTGAAATTATCTTCGAATTTTTGGATTTTTGTTCAGATTTTTGTCAAATTTTAAAAAATTTTATTGAACCCAACTTCGATTTTTCTGGATTATGTTAGGTTTTTTGATAGAGGGGCTGCATTTGAGTAATTTTAGTTGAAAATAACTTCGAATTTTTGGATTTTTGTTCAGATTTTTGTCAAATTTTAAAAAATTTTATTGAACCCAACTTCGATTTTTCTGGATTATGTTAAGTTTTTTTGATAGAGGGGCTGCATTTGAGTAATTTTAGATGAAAATAACTTCGAATTTTTGGATTTTTGTACAGATTTTTGTCAAATTTTAAAAAATTGTGTTGAAACCAACTTCGATTTTTCTGGATTATGTTAGGTTTTTTGATAGAGGAGCTGCATTTGAGTAATTTTAGTTGAAAATAACTTCGAATTTTTGGATTTTTGTACAGATTTTTGTCAAATTTTAAAAAATTTTGTTGAAACCAACTTCGATTTTTCTGGATTATGATAGGTTTTTTGGATAGAGGAGCTGCATTTGAGTAATTTTAGTTGAAATTAACTTCGAATTTTGGGATTTTTGTACAGATGTTTGTCAAATTTAAAAAAATTTTTGTTGAAACCAACTTCGATTTTTCTGGATTATGTTAGGTTTTTTTGATAGAGGAGCTGCATTTGAGTAATTTTAGTAGAAATTAACTTCGAATTTTTGGATTTTTGTACAGATTTTTGTCAAATTTTAAAAAATTTTGTTGAAACCAACTTCGATTTTTCTGGAATATGTTAGGTTTTTTTGATAGAGGAGCTGCATTTGAGTAATTCTAGTTGAAATTATCTTCGAATTTTTGGATTTTTGTTCAGATTTTTGTCAAATTTTAAAAAATCTTATTGAACCCAACTTCGATTTTTCTGGATTATGTTAGGTTTTTTTGATAGAGGGGCTGCATTTGAGTAATTTTAGTTGAAAATAACTTCGAATTTTGGGATTTTTGTACAGATTTTTGTCAAATTTTAAAAAATTGTGTTGAAACCAACTTCGATTTTTCTGGATTATTTTAGGTTTTTTGATAGAGGAGCTGCATTTGAGTAATTTTAGTTGAAACTAACTTCGAATTTTTGGATTTTTGTACAGATTTTTGTCAAATTTTAAAAAATTTTGTTGAAACCAACTTCGATTTTTCTGGATTATGATAGGTTTTTTGGATAGAGGAGCTGCATTTGAGTAATTTTAGTTGAAATTAACTTCGAATTTTGGGATTTTTGTACAGATGTTTGTCAAATTTAAAAACATTTTTGTTGAAACCAACTTCGATTTTTCTGGATTATGTTAGGTTTTTTTGATAGAGGAGCTGCATTTGAGTAATTTTAGTTGAAAATAACTTCGAATTTTTGGATTTTTGTACAGATTTTTGTCAAATTTTAAAAAATTTTGTTGAAACCAACTTCGATTTTTCTGGATTATGTAAAGTTTTTTTGTTAGAGGAGCTGCATTTGAGTAATTTTAGTTGAAAATAACATCGAATTTTTGGATTTTCGTACAGATTTTTGTCAAATTTTAAAAAATTTTGTTGAAACCAACTTCGATTTTTCTGGAATATGTTAGGTTTTTTTGATAGGGGAGCTGCATTTGAGTAATTCTAGTTGAAATTATCTTCGAATTTTTGGATTTTTGTTCAGATTTTTGTCAAATTTTAAAAAATTTTATTGAACCCAACTTCGATTTTTCTGGATTATGTTAGGTTTTTTTGATAGAGGGGCTGCATTTGAGTAATTTTAGTTGAAAATAACTTCGAATTTTTGGATTTTTGTACAGATTTTTGTCAAGTTTTAAAAATTTTGTTGAAACCACCTTCGATTACTCTGGATTACGTTAGGTTTTTTTGATAGAGCAGCTGCATTTGAGTAATTTTAGTTGAAATTAACTTCGAATTTTTGGATTTTTGTGCAGATTTTTGTAA
Organism: Andrena trimmerana; assembly: GCA_951215215.1. Taxonomy (NCBI): domain Eukaryota; kingdom Metazoa; phylum Arthropoda; class Insecta; order Hymenoptera; family Andrenidae; genus Andrena; species Andrena trimmerana. The sequence continues at coordinate 217,160 of CATNUO010000171.1, read as the reverse complement.
AATTTTATATAATTTTGTTGAACCCAACTTCGATTTTTCTGGATTATGTTAGGTTTTTTGATAGAGGAGCTGCATTTGAGTAATTCTAGTTGAAATTATCTTCGAATTTTTGGATTTTTGTTCAGATTTTTGTCAAATTTTAAAAAATTTTATTGAACCCAACTTCGATTTTTCTGGATTATGTTAGGTTTTTTTGATAGAGGGGCTGCATTTGAGTAATTTTAGTTGAAAATAACTTCGAATTTTGGGATTTTTGTACAGATTTTTGTCAAATTTTAAAAAATTGTGTTGAAACCAACTTCGATTTTTCTGGATTATTTTAGGTTTTTTGATAGAGGAGCTGCATTTGAGTAATTTTAGTTGAAAATAACTTCGAATTTTTGGATTTTCGTACAGATTTTTGTCAAATTTTAAAAAATTTTGTTGAAACCAACTTCGATTTTTCTGGAATATGCTAGGTTTTTTTGATAGAGGAGCTGCATTTGAGTAATTCTAGTTGAAATTATCTTCGAATTTTTGGAGTTTTGTTCAGATCTTTGTCAATTTTTAAAAAATTTTATTGAACCCAACTTCGATTTTTCTGGATTATGTTAGGTTTTTTTGATAGAGGAGCTGCATTTGAGTAATTTTAGTTGAAATTATCTTCGAATTTTTGGATTTTTGTACAGATTTTTGTCAAATTTTAAAAAATTTTGTTGAAACCAACTTCGATATTTCTGGATTATGTAAAGTTTTTTTGATAGAGGAGCTGCATTTGAGTAATTTTAGATGAAGATAACTACGAATTTTTGGATTTTTGTACAGATTTTTGTCAAATTTTAAAAAATTTTGTTTAAACCTACTTCGATTTTTCTGGATTATGTTAGGTTTTTTTGATAGAGGAGCTGCATTTGAGTAATTTTAGTTGAAAATAACTTCGAATTTTTGGATTTTCGTACAGATTTTTGTCAAATTTTAAAAAATTTTGTTGAAACCAACTTCGATTTTTCTGGAATATGTTAGGTTTTTTTGATAGAGGAGCTGCATTTGAGTAATTCTAGTTGAAATTATCTTCGAATTTTTGGATTTTTGTTCAGATTTTTGTCAAATTTTAAAAAATTTTATTGAACCCAACTTCGATTTTTCTGGATTATGTTAGGTTTTTTGATAGAGGGGCTGCATTTGAGTAATTTTAGTTGAAAATAACTTCGAATTTTTGGATTTTTGTTCAGATTTTTGTCAAATTTTAAAAAATTTTATTGAACCCAACTTCGATTTTTCTGGATTATGTTAAGTTTTTTTGATAGAGGGGCTGCATTTGAGTAATTTTAGATGAAAATAACTTCGAATTTTTGGATTTTTGTACAGATTTTTGTCAAATTTTAAAAAATTGTGTTGAAACCAACTTCGATTTTTCTGGATTATGTTAGGTTTTTTGATAGAGGAGCTGCATTTGAGTAATTTTAGTTGAAAATAACTTCGAATTTTTGGATTTTTGTACAGATTTTTGTCAAATTTTAAAAAATTTTGTTGAAACCAACTTCGATTTTTCTGGATTATGATAGGTTTTTTGGATAGAGGAGCTGCATTTGAGTAATTTTAGTTGAAATTAACTTCGAATTTTGGGATTTTTGTACAGATGTTTGTCAAATTTAAAAAAATTTTTGTTGAAACCAACTTCGATTTTTCTGGATTATGTTAGGTTTTTTTGATAGAGGAGCTGCATTTGAGTAATTTTAGTAGAAATTAACTTCGAATTTTTGGATTTTTGTACAGATTTTTGTCAAATTTTAAAAAATTTTGTTGAAACCAACTTCGATTTTTCTGGAATATGTTAGGTTTTTTTGATAGAGGAGCTGCATTTGAGTAATTCTAGTTGAAATTATCTTCGAATTTTTGGATTTTTGTTCAGATTTTTGTCAAATTTTAAAAAATCTTATTGAACCCAACTTCGATTTTTCTGGATTATGTTAGGTTTTTTTGATAGAGGGGCTGCATTTGAGTAATTTTAGTTGAAAATAACTTCGAATTTTGGGATTTTTGTACAGATTTTTGTCAAATTTTAAAAAATTGTGTTGAAACCAACTTCGATTTTTCTGGATTATTTTAGGTTTTTTGATAGAGGAGCTGCATTTGAGTAATTTTAGTTGAAAATAACTTCGAATTTTTGGATTTTTGTACAGATTTTTGTCAAATTTTAAAAAATTTTGTTGAAACCAACTTCGATTTTTCTGGATTATGATAGGTTTTTTGGATAGAGGAGCTGCATTTGAGTAATTTTAGTTGAAATTAACTTCGAATTTTGGGATTTTTGTACAGATGTTTGTCAAATTTAAAAACATTTTTGTTGAAACCAACTTCGATTTTTCTGGATTATGTTAGGTTTTTTTGATAGAGGAGCTGCATTTGAGTAATTTTAGTTGAAAATAACTTCGAATTTTTGGATTTTTGTACAGATTTTTGTCAAATTTTAAAAAATTTTGTTGAAACCAACTTCGATTTTTCTGGATTATGTAAAGTTTTTTTGTTAGAGGAGCTGCATTTGAGTAATTTTAGTTGAAAATAACATCGAATTTTTGGATTTTCGTACAGATTTTTGTCAAATTTTAAAAAATTTTGTTGAAACCAACTTCGATTTTTCTGGAATATGTTAGGTTTTTTTGATAGGGGAGCTGCATTTGAGTAATTCTAGTTGAAATTATCTTCGAATTTTTGGATTTTTGTTCAGATTTTTGTCAAATTTTAAAAAATTTTATTGAACCCAACTTCGATTTTTCTGGATTATGTTAGGTTTTTTTGATAGAGGGGCTGCATTTGAGTAATTTTAGTTGAAAATAACTTCGAATTTTTGGATTTTTGTACAGATTTTTGTCAAGTTTTAAAAATTTTGTTGAAACCACCTTCGATTACTCTGGATTACGTTAGGTTTTTTTGATAGAGCAGCTGCATTTGAGTAATTTTAGTTGAAATTAACTTCGAATTTTTGGATTTTTGTGCAGATTTTTGTAAAATTTTATATAATTTTGTTGAACCCAACTTCGATTTTTCTGGATTATGTTAGGTTTTTTGATAGAGGAGCTGCATTTGAGTAATTCTAGTTGAAATTATCTTCGAATTTTTGGATTTTTGTTCAGATTTTTGTCAAATTTTAAAAAATTTTATTGAACCCAACTTCGATTTTTCTGGATTATGTTAGGTTTTTTTGATAGAGGGGCTGCATTTGAGTAATTTTAGTTGAAAATAACTTCGAATTTTTGGATTTTTGTACAGATTTTTGTCAAATTTTAAAAAATTTTGTTGAAACCAACTTCTTTTTTTCTGGATTATGTAAAGTTTTTTTGATAGAGGAGCTGCATTTGAGTAATTTTAGTTGAAATTAACTTCGAATTTTTGGATTTTTGTACAGATTTTTGTCAAATTTTAAAAAATTTTGTTGAAACCAACTTCGATATTTCTGGATTATGTAAAGTTTTTTTGTTAGGGGAGCTGCATTTGAGTAATTTTAGTTGAAAATAACTTCGAATTTTTGGATTTTTGTACAGATTATTGTCAAATTTTAAAAAATTTTGTTGTAACCAACTTCGACTTTTCTGGATTATGTAAAGTTTTTTTGTTAGAGGAGCTGCATTTGAGTATTTTTAGTTGAAAATAACTTCGAATTTTCGGATTTTTGTACAGATTTTTGTCAAATTTTAAAAAAATTTGTTGTAACCTACTTCGACTTTTCTGGATTATGTAAATTTTTTTTGTTAGAGGAGCTGCATTTGAGTATTTTTAGTTGAAAATAACTTCGAATTTTTGGATTTTTGTACAGATTTTTGTCAAATTTTAAAAAAATTTGTTGAAACCAACTTCGATTTTTCTGGAATATGTTAGGTTTTTTTGATAGAGGAGCTGCATTTGAGTAATTCTAGTTGAAATTATCTTCGAATTTTTGGATTTTTGTTCAGATTTTTGTCAAATTTTAAAAAATTTTATTGAACCCAACTTCGATTTTTCTGGATTATGTTAGGTTTTTTTGATAGAGGGGCTGCATTTGAGTAATTTTAGTTGAAAATAACTTCGAATTTTGGGATTTTTGTACAGATTTTTGTCAAATTTTAAAAAATTGTGTTGAAACCAACTTCGATTTTTCTGGATTATTTTAGGTTTTTTGATAGAGGAGCTGCATTTGAGTAATTTTAGTTGAAAATAACTTCGAATTTTTGGATTTTTGTACAGATTTTTGTCAAATTTTAAAAAATTTTGTTGAAACCAACTTCGATTTTTCTGGATTATGATAGGTTTTTTGGATAGAGGAGCTGCATTTGAGTAATTTTAGTTGAAATTAACTTCGAATTTTGGGATTTTTGTACAGATGTTTGTCAAATTTAAAAACATTTTTGTTGAAACCAACTTCGATTTTTCTGGATTATGTTAGGTTTTTTTGATAGAGGAGCTGCATTTGAGTAATTTTAGTTGAAAATAACTTCGAATTTTTGGATTTTTGTACAGATTTTTGTCAAATTTTAAAAAATTTTGTTGAAACCAACTTCGATTTTTCTGGATTATGTAAAGTTTTTTTGTTAGAGGAGCTGCATTTGAGTAATTTTAGTTGAAAATAACATCGAATTTTTGGATTTTCGTACAGATTTTTGTCAAATTTTAAAAAATTTTGTTGAAACCAACTTCGATTTTTCTGGAATATGTTAGGTTTTTTTGATAGGGGAGCTGCATTTGAGTAATTCTAGTTGAAATTATCTTCGAATTTTTGGATTTTTGTTCAGATTTTTGTCAAATTTTAAAAAATTTTATTGAACCCAACTTCGATTTTTCTGGATTATGTTAGGTTTTTTTGATAGAGGGGCTGCATTTGAGTAATTTTAGTTGAAAATAACTTCGAATTTTTGGATTTTTGTACAGATTTTTGTCAAGTTTTAAAAATTTTGTTGAAACCACCTTCGATTACTCTGGATTACGTTAGGTTTTTTTGATAGAGCAGCTGCATTTGAGTAATTTTAGTTGAAATTAACTTCGAATTTTTGGATTTTTGTGCAGATTTTTGTAAAATTTTATATAATTTTGTTGAACCCAACTTCGATTTTTCTGGATTATGTTAGGTTTTTTGATAGAGGAGCTGCATTTGAGTAATTCTAGTTGAAATTATCTTCGAATTTTTGGATTTTTGTTCAGATTTTTGTCAAATTTTAAAAAATTTTATTGAACCCAACTTCGATTTTTCTGGATTATGTTAGGTTTTTTTGATAGAGGGGCTGCATTTGAGTAATTTTAGTTGAAAATAACTTCGAATTTTTGGATTTTTGTACAGATTTTTGTCAAATTTTAAAAAATTTTGTTGAAACCAACTTCTTTTTTTCTGGATTATGTAAAGTTTTTTTGATAGAGGAGCTGCATTTGAGTAATTTTAGTTGAAATTAACTTCGAATTTTTGGATTTTTGTACAGATTTTTGTCAAATTTTAAAAAATTTTGTTGAAACCAACTTCGATATTTCTGGATTATGTAAAGTTTTTTTGTTAGGGGAGCTGCATTTGAGTAATTTTAGTTGAAAATAACTTCGAATTTTTGGATTTTTGTACAGATTATTGTCAAATTTTAAAAAATTTTGTTGTAACCAACTTCGACTTTTCTGGATTATGTAAAGTTTTTTTGTTAGAGGAGCTGCATTTGAGTATTTTTAGTTGAAAATAACTTCGAATTTTCGGATTTTTGTACAGATTTTTGTCAAATTTTAAAAAAATTTGTTGTAACCTACTTCGACTTTTCTGGATTATGTAAATTTTTTTTGTTAGAGGAGCTGCATTTGAGTATTTTTAGTTGAAAATAACTTCGAATTTTTGGATTTTTGTACAGATTTTTGTCAAATTTTAAAAAAATTTGTTGTAACCTACTTCGACTTTTCTGGATTATGTAAAGTTTTTTTGTTAGAGGAGCTGCATTTGAGTAATTTTAGTTGAAAATAACTTCGAATTTTTGGATTTTCGTACAGATTTTTGTCAAATTTTAAAAAATTTTGTTGAAACCAACTTCGATTTTTCTGGAATATGTTAGGTTTTTTTGATAGAGGAGCTGCATTTGAGTAATTCTAGTTGAAATTATCTTCGAATTTTTGGATTTTTGTTCAGATTTTTGTCAAATTTTAAAAAATTTTATTGAACCCAACTTCGATTTTTCTGGATTATGTTAGGTTTTTTTGATAGAGGGGCTGCATTTGAGTAATTTTAGTTGAAAATAACTTCGAATGTTTGGATTTTTATACAGATTTTTGTCAAATTTTAAAAAATTTTGTTGAAACCAACTTCTTTTTTTCTGGATTATGTAAAGTTTTTTGATAGAGGAGCTGCATTTGAGTAATTTTAGTTGAAATTAACTTCGAATTTTTGGATTTTTGTACAGATTTTTGTCAAATTTTAAAAAATTTTGTTGAAACCAACTTCGTTTTTTCTGGAATATGTTAGGTTTTTTTGATAGAGGAGCTGCATTTGAGTAATTCTAGTTGAAATTATCTTCGAATTTTTGGATTTTTGTTCAGATTTTTGTCAAATTTTAAAAAATTTTATTGAACCCAACTTCGATTTTTCTGGATTATGTTAGGTTTTTTTGATAGAGGGGCTGCATTTGAGTAATTTTAGTTGAAAATAACTTCGAATTTTTGGATTTTTGTACAGATTTTTGTCAAATTTTAAAAAATTTTGTTGAAACCAACTTCTTTTTTTCTGGATTATGTAAAGTTTTTTGATAGAGGAGCTGCATTTGAGTAATTTTAGTTGAAATTAACTTCGAATTTTTGGATTTTTGTACAGATTTTTGTCAAATTTTAAAAAATTTTGTTGAAACCAACTTCGATATTTCTGGATTATGTAAAGTTTTTTTGTTAGAGGAGCTGCATTTGAGTAATTTTAGTTGAAAATAACTTCGAATTTTTGGATTTTTGTACAGATTATTGTCAAATTTAAAAAAATTTTGTTGTAACCAACTTCGACTTTTCTGGATTATGTAAAGTTTTTTTGTTAGAGGAGCTGCATTTGAGTATTTTTAGTTGAAAATAACTTCGAATTTTCGGATTTTTGTACAGATTTTTGTCAAATTTTAAAAAAATTTGTTGTAACCTACTTCGACTTTTCTGGATTATGTAATTTTTTTTGTTAGAGGAGCTGCATTTGAGTATTTTTAGTTGAAAATAACTTCGAATTTTTGGATTTTTGTACAGATTTTTGTCAAATTTTAAAAAAATTTGTTGTAACCTACTTCGACTTTTGTGGATTATGTAAAGTTTTTTTGTTAGAGGAGCTGCATTTGAGTATTTTTAGTTGAAAATAACTTCGAATTTTTGGATTTTTGTACAGATATTTGTCAAATTTTAAAAAATTTTGTTTAAACCTACTTCGATTTTTCTGGATTATGTTATGTTTTTTTGATAGAGGAGCTGCATTTGAGTAATTTTAGTTGAAATTAACTTCGAATTTTGGGATTTTTGTACAGATGTTTGTCAAATTTAAAAAAATTGTGTTGAAACCAACTTCGATTTTTCTGGATTATGTTAGGTTTTTTTGATAGGGGAGCTGCATTTGAGTAATTTTAGTTGAAATTAACTTCGAATTTTTGGATTTTTGTACTGATTTTTGGCAAATTTTAAAAAATTTTGTTGAAACCAACTTCGATTTTTCTGGAATACGTTAGGTTTTTTTGATAAAGGAGCTGCATTTGAGTAATTTTAGATGTAATTAACTTCGAATTTTTGGATTTTTGTGCAGATTTTTGTTAAATTTTATAAAATTTTGTTGAACCCAACTTCGATTTTTCTGGATTACGTTAGGTTTTTTTGATAGAGGAGCTGCATTTGAGTAATTTTAGTTGAAATTAACTTCGAATTTTTGGATTTTTGTGCAGATTTATGTTAAATTTTATAAAATTTTGTTGAACCCAACTTCGATTTTTCTGGATTATGTTAGGTTTTTTTGATAGAGGAGCTGCATTTGAGTAATTCTAGTTGAAATTAACTTCGAATTTTTGGATTTTTGTACAGATTTTTGTCAAATTTTAAAAAATTTTGTTGAAACCAACTTCGATTTTTCTGGAATATGTTAGGTTTTTTTGATAAAGGAGCTGCATTTGAGTAATTTTAGTTGAAATTAACTTCGAATTTTTGGATGTTTGTACAGATTTTTGTCAAATTATAAAAAATTGTGTTGAAACGAACTTCGATTTTTCTGGATTACGTTAGGTTTTTTTGATAGAGGAGCTGCATTTGAGTAATTTTAGTTGAAATTAACTTCGAATTTTTGGATTTTTGTGCAGATTTATGTAAAATTTTAAAAAATTTTGTTGAAACCAACTTCGATTTTTCTGGATTATGTTAGGTTTTTTTGATAGAGGAGCTGCATTTGAGTAATTTTAGTTGAAATTAACTTCGAATTTTCGGATTTTTGTACAGATTTTTGTTAAATTTTATAAAATTTTGTTGAACCCAACTTCGATTTTTCTGGATTACGTTAGGTTTTTTTGATAGAGGAGCTGCATTTGAGTGATTTTAGTTGAAATTAACTTCGAATTTTTGGATTTTTGTACTGATTTTTGGCAAATTTTAAAAAATTTTGTTGAAACCAACTTCGATTTTTCTGGAATACGTTAGGTTTTTTTGATAAAGGAGCTGCATTTGAGTAATTTTAGTTGAAATTAACTTCGAATTTTTGGATTTTTGTACAGATTTTTGTCAAATTTTAAAAAATTTTGTTGAAACCAACTTCGATTTTTCTGGATTATGTTAGGTTTTTTTGATAGAGGAGCTGCATTTGAGTAATTTTAGTTGAAATTAACTTCGAATTTTTTGATTTTTGTACAGATTTTTGTCAAATTTTAAAAAATTTTGTTGAAACCAACTTCGATTTTTCTGGATTATGTTAGGTTTTTTTGATAGAGGAGCTGCATTTGAGTAATTTTAGTTGAAATTAACTTCGAATTTTTGGATTTTTGTGCAGATTTTTGTTAAATTTTATAAAATTTTGTTGAACCCAACTTCGACTTTTCTGGATTATGTTAGGTTTTTCTGATAGAGGAGCTGCATTTGAGTAATTCTAGTTGAAATTAACTTCGAATTTTTGGATTTTTGTACAGATTTTTGTCAAATTTTAAAAAATTTTGTTGTAACCAACTTCGATTTTTCTGGATTATGTAAAGTTTTTTTGTTAGAGGAGCTGCATTTGAGTATTTTTAGTTGAAAATAACTTCGAATTTTTGGATTTATGTACAGATTTTTGTCAAATTTAAAAAAATTTTGTTTAAACCTACTTCGATTTTTCTGGATTATGTTAGGTTTTTTTTATAGAGGAGCTGCATTTGAGTAATTTTAGTTGAAATTAACTTCAAATTTTTGGATGTTTGTACAGATTTTTGTCAAATTATAAAAAATTGTGTTGAAATCAACTTCGATTTTTCTGGATTACGTTAGGTTTTTTTTTGATAGAGGAGCTGCATTTGAGTAATTTTAGTTGAAATTAACTTCGAATTTTTGGATTTTTGTACAGATTTTTGTCAAATTTTAAAAAATTTTGTTGAAACCAACTTCGATATTTCTGGATTATTTTAGGTTTTTTGATAGAGGAGCTGCATTTGAGTAATTTTAGTTGAAAATAACTTCGAATTTTTGGATTTTTGTACAGATTTTTGTCAAATTTTAAAAAATTTTGTTGAAACCAACTTCGATTTTTCTGGATTATGATAGGTTTTTTGGATAGAGGAGCTGCATTTGAGTAATTTTAGTTGAAATTAACTTCGAATTTTGGGATTTTTGTACAGATGTTTGTCAAATTTAAAAACATTTTTGTTGAAACCAACTTCGATTTTTCTGGATTATGTTAGGTTTTTTTGATAGAGGAGCTGCATTTGAGTAATTTTAGTTGAAAATAACTTCGAATTTTTGGATTTTTGTACAGATTTTTGTCAAATTTTAAAAAATTTTGTTGAAACCAACTTCGATTTTTCTGGATTATGTAAAGTTTTTTTGTTAGAGGAGCTGCATTTGAGTAATTTTAGTTGAAAATAACATCGAATTTTTGGATTTTCGTACAGATTTTTGTCAAATTTTAAAAAATTTTGTTGAAACCAACTTCGATTTTTCTGGAATATGTTAGGTTTTTTTGATAGGGGAGCTGCATTTGAGTTATTCTAGTTGAAATTATCTTCGAATTTTTGGATTTTTGTTCAGATTTTTGTCAAATTTTAAAAAATTTTATTGAACCCAACTTCGATTTTTCTGGATTATGTTAGGTTTTTTTGATAGAGGGGCTGCATTTGAGTAATTTTAGTTGAAAATAACTTCGAATTTTTGGATTTTTGTACAGATTTTTGTCAAGTTTTAAAAATTTTGTTGAAACCACCTTCGATTACTCTGGATTACGTTAGGTTTTTTTGATAGAGCAGCTGCATTTGAGTAATTTTAGTTGAAATTAACTTCGAATTTTTGGATTTTTGTGCAGATTTTTGTAAAATTTTATATAATTTTGTTGAACCCAACTTCGATTTTTCTGGATTATGTTAGGTTTTTTGATAGAGGAGCTGCATTTGAGTAATTCTAGTTGAAATTATCTTCGAATTTTTGGATTTTTGTTCAGATTTTTGTCAAATTTTAAAAAATTTTATTGAACCCAACTTCGATTTTTCTGGATTATGTTAGGTTTTTTTGATAGAGGGGCTGCATTTGAGTAATTTTAGTTGAAAATAACTTCGAATTTTTGGATTTTTGTACAGATTTTTGTCAAATTTTAAAAAATTTTGTTGAAACCAACTTCTTTTTTTCTGGATTATGTAAAGTTTTTTTGATAGAGGAGCTGCATTTGAGTAATTTTAGTTGAAATTAACTTCGAATTTTTGGATTTTTGTACAGATTTTTGTCAAATTTTAAAAAATTTTGTTGAAACCAACTTCGATATTTCTGGATTATGTAAAGTTTTTTTGTTAGGGGAGCTGCATTTGAGTAATTTTAGTTGAAAATAACTTCGAATTTTTGGATTTTTGTACAGATTATTGTCAAATTTTAAAAAATTTTGTTGTAACCAACTTCGACTTTTCTGGATTATGTAAAGTTTTTTTGTTAGAGGAGCTGCATTTGAGTATTTTTAGTTGAAAATAACTTCGAATTTTCGGATTTTTGTACAGATTTTTGTCAAATTTTAAAAAAATTTGTTGTAACCTACTTCGACTTTTCTGGATTATGTAAATTTTTTTTGTTAGAGGAGCTGCATTTGAGTATTTTTAGTTGAAAATAACTTCGAATTTTTGGATTTTTGTACAGATTTTTGTCAAATTTTAAAAAAATTTGTTGTAACCTACTTCGACTTTTCTGGATTATGTAAAGTTTTTTTGTTAGAGGAGCTGCATTTGAGTAATTTTAGTTGAAAATAACTTCGAATTTTTGGATTTTCGTACAGATTTTTGTCAAATTTTAAAAAATTTTGTTGGAAACCAACTTCGATTTTTCTGGAATACGTTAGGTTTTTTTGATAAAGGAGCTGCATTTGAGTAATTTTAGATGTAATTAACTTCGAATTTTTGGATTTTTGTGCAGATTTTTGTTAAATTTTATAAAATTTTGTTGAACCCAACTTCGATTTTTCTGGATTACGTTAGGTTTTTTTGATAGAGGAGCTGCATTTGAGTAATTTTAGTTGAAATTAACTTCGAATTTTTGGATTTTTGTCAAATTATAAAAAATTGTGTTGAAATCAACTTCGATTTTTCTGGATTATGTTAGGTTTTTTTTTGATAGAGGAGCTGCATTTGAGTAATTTTAGTTGAAATTAACTTCGAATTTTTGGATTTTTGTACAGATTTTTGTCAAATTTTAAAAAATTTTGTTGAAACCAACTTCGATATTTCTGGATTATGTAAAGTTTTTTGATAGAGGAGCTGCATTTGAGTAATTTTAGATGAAGATAACTACGAATTTTTGGATTTTTGAACAGATTTTTGTCAAATTTTAAAAAATTTTGTTGAAACCAACTTCGATTTTTCTGGAATATGTTAGGTTTTTTTGATAAAGGAGCTGCATTTGCGTAATTTTAGTTGAAATTAACTTCGAATTTTTGGATGTTTGTACAGATTTTTGTCAAATTATAAAAAATTGTGTTGAAACCAACTTCGATTTTTCTGGATTACGTTAGGTTTTTTTGATAGAGGAGCTGCATTTGAGTAATTTTAATTGAAATTAACTTCGAATTTTTGGATTTTTGTGCAGATTTATGTTAAATTTTAAAAAATTTTGTTGAAACCAACTTCGATTTTTCTGGATTATGTTAGGTTTTTTTGATAGAGGAGCTGCATTTGAGTAATTTTAGTTGAAATTAACTTCGAATTTTCGGATTTTTGTACAGATTTTTGTCAAATTTTAAAAAATTTTGTTGAAACCAACTTCGATTTTTCTGGATTATGTTAGGTTTTTTGGATAGAGAAGCTGCATTTGAGTAATTTTAGTTGAAATTAACTTCGAATTTTGGGATTTTTGTACAGATGTTTCTCAAATTTTAAAAAATTTTGTTGGAACCAACTTCGATTTTTCTGGATTATGTTAGGTTTTTTTGATAGAGGAGCTGCATTTGAGTATTTTTAGTTGAAAATAACTTCGAATTTTTGGATTTTTGTACAGATTTTTGTCAAATTTTAAAAAATTTTGTTGAAACCAACTTCGATATTTCTGGAATATGTTAGGTTTTTTTGATAAAGGAGCTGCATTTGAGTTATTTTAGTTGAAATTAACTTCGAATTTTTGGATTTTTGTACAGATTTTTGTCAAATTTTAAAAAATTTTGTTGAAACCAACTTCGATTTTTCTGGATTATGTTAGGTTTTTTTGATAGAGGAGCTGCATTTGAGTAATTTTAGTTGAAATTAACTTCGAATTTTCGGATTTTTGTACAGATTTTTGTCAAATTTTAAACAATTTTGTTGAAACCAACTTCGATTTTTCTGGATTATGTTAGGTTTTTTGGATAGAGAAGCTGCATTTGAGTAATTTTAGTTGAAATTAACTTCGAATTTTGGGATTTTTGTACAGATGTTTGTCAAATTTTAAAAAATTTTGTTGGAACCAACTTCGATTTTTCTGGATTATGTTAGGTTTTTTGGATAGAGGAGCTGCATTTGAGTAATTTTAGTTGTAATTAACTTCGAATTTTTGGATTTTTGTACAGATTTTTGTCAAATTATAAAAAATTGTGTTGAAACCAACTTCGATTTTTCTGGATTATGTTAGGTTTTTTGGATAGAGGAGCTGCATTTGAGTAATTTTAATTGAAATTAACTTCGAATTTTTGGATTTTTGTGCAGATTTATGTTAAATTTTAAAAAATTTTGTTGAAACCAACTTCGATTTTTCTGGATTATGTTAGGTTTTTTTGATAGAGGAGCTGCATTTGAGTAATTCTAGTTGAAATTAACTTCGAATTTTTGGATTTTTGTACAGATTTTTGTCAAATTTTAAAAAATTTTGTTGTAACCAACTTCGATTTTTCTGGATTATGTAAAGTTTTTATGTTAGAGGAGCTGCATTTGAGTATTTTTAGTTGAAAATAACTTCGAATTTTTGGATTTATGTACAGATTTTTGTCAAATTTTAAAAAATTTTGTTTAAACCTACTTCGATTTTTCTGGATTATGTTAGGTTTTTTTTATAGAGGAGCTGCATTTGAGTAATTTTAGTTGAAATTAACTTCAAATTTTTGGATGTTTGTACAGATTTTTGTCAAATTATAAAAAATTGTGTTGAAATCAACTTCGATTTTTCTGGATTACGTTAGGTTTTTTTGATAGAGGAGCTGCATTTGAGTAATTTTAGTTGAAATTAACTTCGAATTTTTGAATTTTTGTACAGATTTTTGTCAAATTTTAAAAAATTTTGTTGAAACCAACTTCGATATTTCTGGATTATGTAAAGTTTTTTGATAGAGGAGCTGCATTTGAGTAATTTTAGATGAAGATAACTTCGAATTTTTGGATTTTTGTACAGATTTTTGTCAAATTTTAAAAAATTTTGTTGAAACCAACTTCGATATTTCTGGATTATGTAAAGTTTTTTTGATAGAGGAGCTGCATTTGAGTAATTTTAGATGAAGATAACTACGAATTTTTGGATTTTTGTACAGATTTTTGTCAAATTTTAAAAAATTTTGTTGAAACCAACTTCGATATTTCTGGATTATGTAAAGTTTTTATGATAGAGGAGCTGCATTTGAGTAATTTTAGATGAAGATAACTACGAATTTTTGGATTTTTGTACAGATTTTTGTCAAATTTTAAAAAATTTTGTTGAAACCAACTTCGATTTTTCTGGAATATGTTACGTTTTTTTGATAAAGGAGCTGCATTTGAGTAATTTTAGTTGAAATTAACTTCGAATTTTTGGATTTTTGTACAGATTTTTGTCAAATTTTAAAAAATTTTGTTGAAACCAACTTCGTTTTTTCTAGATTATGTTAGGTTTTTTGGATAGAGGAGCTGCATTTGAGTAATTTTAGATGTAATTAACTTCGAATTTTTGGATTTTTGTGCAGATTTTTGTTAAATTTTATAAAATTTTGTTGAACCCAACTTCGATTTTTCTGGATTACGTTAGGTTTTTTTGATAGAGGAGCTGCATTTGAGTAATTTTAGTTGAAATTAACTTCGAATTTTTGGATTTTTGTACAGATTTTTGTCAAATTTTAAAAAATTTTGTTGAAACCAACTTCGATATTTCTGGATTATGTAAAGTTTTTTGATAGAGGAGCTGCATTTGAGTAATTTTAGATGAAGATAACTTCGAATTTTTGGATTTTTGTACAGATTTTTGTCAAATTATAAAAAATTTTGTTGAAACCAACTTCGATTTTTCTGGAATATGTTAGGTTTTTTTGATAGGGGAGCTGCATTTGAGTAATTTTAGTTGAAATTAACTTCGAATTTTTGGATTTTTGTACTGATTTTTGGCAAATTTTAAAAAATTTTGTTGAAACCAACTTCGATTTTTCTGGAATACGTTAGGTTTTTTTGATAAAGGAGCTGCATTTGAGTAATTTTAGTTGAAATTAACTTCGAATTTTTGGATTTTTGTACAGATTTTTGTCAAATTTTAAAAAATTTTGTTCAAACCAACTTCGATTTTTCTGGATTATGTTAGTTTTTTTTTGATAGAGGAGCTGCATTTGAGGAATTTTAGTTGAAAATAACTTCGAATTTTTGGATTTTTGTACAGATTTTTGTCAAATTTTAAAAAATTTTGTTGAAACCTACTTCGATTTTTCTGGAATATGTTAGGTTTTTTGATAAAGGAGCTACATTTGAGTAATATTAGTTGAAATTAACTTCGAATTTTTGGATTTTTGTACAGATTTTTGTCAAATTATAAAAAATTGTGTTGAAACCAACTTCGATTTTTCTGGATTACGTTAGGTTTTTTTGATAGAGGAGCTGCATTTGAGTAATTTTAGTTGAAATTAACTTCGAATTTTCGGATTTTTGTACAGATTTTTGTCAAATTTTAAAAAATTTTGTTGAAACCAACTTCGATTTTTCTGGATTATGTTAGGTTTTTTGGATAGAGAAGCTGCATTTGAGTAATTTTAGTTGAAATTAACTTCGAATTTTGGGATTTTTGTACAGATGTTTCTCAAATTTTAAAAAATTTTGTTGGAACCAACTTCGATTTTTCTGGATTATGTTAGGTTTTTTTGATAGAGGAGCTGCATTTGAGTAATTTTAGTTGAAATTAACTTCGAATTTTGGGATTTTTGTACAGATGTTTCTCAAATTTTAAAAAATTTTGTTGGAACCAACTTCGATTTTTCTGGATTATGTTAGGTTTTTTTGATAGAGGAGCTGCATTTGAGTATTTTTAGTTGAAAATAACTTCGAATTTTTGGATTTTTGTACAGATTTTTGTCAAATTTTAAAAAATTTTGTTGAAACCAACTTCGATATTTCTGGAATATGTTAGGTTTTTTTGATAAAGGAGCTGCATTTGAGTTATTTTAGTTGAAATTAACTTCGAATTTTTGGATTTTTGTACAGATTTTTGTCAAATTTTAAAAAATTTTGTTGAAACCAACTTCGATTTTTCTGGATTATGTTAGGTTTTTTTGATAGAGGAGCTGCATTTGAGTAATTTTAGTTGAAATTAACTTCGAATTTTCGGATTTTTGTACAGATTTTTGTCAAATTTTAAACAATTTTGTTGAAACCAACTTCGATTTTTCTGGATTATGTTAGGTTTTTTGGATAGAGAAGCTGCATTTGAGTAATTTTAGTTGAAATTAACTTCGAATTTTGGGATTTTTGTACAGATGTTTGTCAAATTTTAAAAAATTTTGTTGGAACCAACTTCGATTTTTCTGGATTATGTTAGGTTTTTTGGATAGAGGAGCTGCATTTGAGTAATTTTAGTTGTAATTAACTTCGAATTTTTGGATTTTTGTACAGATATTTGTCAAATTATAAAAAATTGTGTTGAAACCAACTTCGATTTTTCTGGAGTATGTTAGGTTTTTTGGATAGAGGAGCTGCATTTGAGTAATTTTAATTGAAATTAACTTCGAATTTTTGGATTTTTGTGCAGATTTATGTTAAATTTTAAAAAATTTTGTTGAAACCAACTTCGATTTTTCTGGATTATGTTAGGTTTTTTTGATAGAGGAGCTGCATTTGAGTAATTTTAGTTGAAATTAACTTCGAATTTTTGAATTTTTGTACAGATTTTTGTCAAATTTTAAAAAATTTTGTTGAAACCAACTTCGATATTTCTGGATTATGTAAAGTTTTTTGATAGAGGAGCTGCATTTGAGTAATTTTAGATGAAGATAACTTCGAATTTTTGGATTTTTGTACAGATTTTTGTCAAATTATAAAAAATTTTGTTGAAACCAACTTCGATTTTTCTGGAATATGTTAGGTTTTTTTGATAGGGGAGCTGCATTTGAGTAATTTTAGTTGAAATTAACTTCGAATTTTTGGATTTTTGTACTGATTTTTGGCAAATTTTAAAAAATTTTGTTGAAACCAACTTCGATTTTTCTGGAATACGTTAGGTTTTTTTGATAAAGGAGCTGCATTTGAGTAATTTTAGTTGAAATTAACTTCGAATTTTTGGATTTTTGTACAGATATTTGTCAAATTTTAAAAAATTTTGTTGAAACCAACTTCGATATTTCTGGATTATGTAAAGTTTTTTTGATAGAGGAGCTGCATTTGAGTAATTTTAGATGAAGATAACTACGAATTTTTGGATTTTTGTACAGATTTTTGTCAAATTTTAAAAAATTTTGTTGAAACCAACTTCGATATTTCTGGATTATGTAAAGTTTTTATGATAGAGGAGCTGCATTTGAGTAATTTTAGATGAAGATAACTACGAATTTTTGGATTTTTGTACAGATTTTTGTCAAATTTTAAAAAATTTTGTTGAAACCAACTTCGATTTTTCTGGAATATGTTACGTTTTTTTGATAAAGGAGCTGCATTTGAGTAATTTTAGATGTAATTAACTTCGAATTTTTGGATTTTTGTGCAGATTTTTGTTAAATTTTATAAAATTTTGTTGAACCCAACTTCGATTTTTCTGGATTACGTTAGGTTTTTTTGATAGAGGAGCTGCATTTGAGTAATTTTAGTTGAAATTAACTTCGAATTTTTGGATTTTTGTACAGATTTTTGTCAAATTTTAAAAAATTTTGTTGAAACCAACTTCGATATTTCTGGATTATGTAAAGTTTTTTGATAGAGGAGCTGCATTTGAGTAATTTTAGATGAAGATAACTTCGAATTTTTGGATTTTTGTACAGATTTTTGTCAAATTATAAAAAATTTTGTTGAAACCAACTTCGATTTTTCTGGAATATGTTAGGTTTTTTTGATAGGGGAGCTGCATTTGAGTAATTTTAGTTGAAATTAACTTCGAATTTTTGGATTTTTGTACTGATTTTTGGCAAATTTTAAAAAATTTTGTTGAAACCAACTTCGATTTTTCTGGAATACGTTAGGTTTTTTTGATAAAGGAGCTGCATTTGAGTAATTTTAGTTGAAATTAACTTCGAATTTTTGGATTTTTGTACTGATTTTGGTCAAATTTTAAAAAATTGTGTTGAAACCAACTTCGATTTTTCTGGATTATGTTAGGTTTTTTTTATAGAGGAGCTGCATTTGAGTAATTTTAGTTGAAATTAACTTCGAATTTTTGGATTTTTGTACAGATTTTTGTCAAATTTTAAAAAATTTTGTTCAAACCAACTTCGATTTTTCTGGATTATGTTAGTTTTTTTTTGATAGAGGAGCTGCATTTGAGGAATTTTAGTTGAAAATAACTTCGAATTTTTGGATTTTTGTACAGATTTTTTCAAATTTTAAAAAATTTTGTTGAAACCTACTTCGATTTTTCTGGAATATGTTAGGTTTTTTGATAAAGGAGCTACATTTGAGTAATATTAGTTGAAATTAACTTCGAATTTTTGGATTTTTGTACAGATTTTTGTCAAATTATAAAAAATTGTGTTGAAACCAACTTCGATTTTTCTGGATTACGTTAGGTTTTTTTGATAGAGGAGCTGCATTTGAGTAATTTTAGTTGAAATTAACTTCGAATTTTTGGATTTTTGTACAGATATTTGTCAAATTTTAAAAAATTTTGTTGAAACCAACTTCGTTTTTTCTGGATTATTTTAGGTTTTTTGGATAGAGGAGCTGCATTTGAGTAATTTTAGTTGTAATTAACTTCGAATTTTTGGATCTTTGTACAGATTTTTGTCAAATTTTAAAAAATTTTGTTGAAACCAACTTCGATTTTTCTGGATTATGTTAGGTTTTTTTGATAGAGGAGCTGCATTTGAGTAATTCTAGTTGAAATTATCTTTGAATTTTTGGATTTTTGTTCAGATTTTTGTCTAATTTTAAAAAATTTTGTTGAACCCAACTTCGATTTTTCTGGATTATGTTAGGTTCTTTTGATAGAGGAGCTGCATTTGAGTAATTTTAGTTGAAAATAACTTCGAATTTTTGGATTTTTGTACAGATTTTTGTCAAATTTTAAAAAATTTTGTTTAAACCAACTTCGATTTTTCTGGATTATGTTAGTTTTTTTTTGATAGAGGAGCTGCATTTGAGTAATTTTAGTTGAAATTAACTTCGAATTTTTGGATTTTTGTACAGATTTTTGTCAAATTTTAAAAAATTTTGTTGAAACCAACTTCGATTTTTCTGGATTATGTAAAGTTTTTTTGATAGGGAAGCTGCATTTGAATAATTTTAGTTGAAATTATCTTTGAATTTTTGGATTTTTGTTCAGATTTTTGTCTAATTTTAAAAAATTTTGTTGAACCCAACTTCGATTTTTCTGGATTATGTTAGGTTCTTTTGATAGAGGAGCTGCATTTGAGTAATTTTAGTTGAAAATAACTTCGAATTGTTGGATTCTTGTACAGATTTTTGTCAAATTTTAAAAAATTTTGTTGAAACCAACTTCGATTTTTCTGGATTATATTAGTTTTTTTTTATAGACGAGCTGCATTTGAGTAATTCTAGTTGAAATTAACTTCGATTTTTTGGATTTTTGTACAGATTTTTGTCAAATTTTAAAAAATTTTGTTGAAACCAACTTCGATTTTTCTGGATTATTTTAGGTTTTTTGGATAGAGGAGCTGCATTTGAGTAATTTTAGTTGTAATTAACTTCGAATTTTTGGATCTTTGTACAGATTTTTGTCAAATTTTAAAAAATTTTGTTTAAACCTACTTCGATTTTTCTGTATTATGTTAGGTTCTTTTGATAGAGGAGCTGCATTTGAGTAATTTTAGTTGTAATTAACTTCGAATTTTTGGATCTTTGTACAGATTTTTGTCAAATTTTAAAAAATTTTGTTGAAACCAACTTCGATTTTTCTGGATTATGTTAGGTTTTTTTGATAGAGGAGCTGCATTTGAGTAATTCTAGTTGAAATTATCTTTGAATTTTTGGATTTTTGTTCAGATCTTTGTCTAATTTTAAAAAATTTTGTTGAACCCAACTTCGATTTTTCTGGATTATGTTAGGTTCTTTTGATAGAGGAGCTGCATTTGAGTAATTTTAGTTGAAAATAACTTCGAATTTTTGGATTTTTGTACAGATTTTTGTCAAATTTTAAAAAATTTTGTTGAAACCAACTTCGATTACTCTGGATTACGTTAGGTTTTTTTGGTAGCGGAGCTGCATTTGAGTAATTTTAGTTGAAATTAACTTCGAATTTTGAGATTTTTGTACAGATGTTTGTCAAGTTTTAAAAAATTTTTGTTGAAACCAACTTCGATTTTTCTGGATTATGTTAGGTTTTTTTGATAGAGGAGCTGCATTTGAGTAATTTTAGTTGAAATTATCTTTGAATTTTTGGATTTTTGTTCAGATTTTTGTCTAATTTTAAAAAATTTTGTTGAACCCAACTTCGATTTTTCTGGATTATGTTAGGTTCTTTTGATAGAGGAGCTGCATTTGAGTAATTTTAGTTGAAATTAACTTCGAATTTTTGGATTTTTGTACAGATTTTTGTCAAATTTTAAAAAATTGTGTTGAAACCAACTTCGATTTTTCTGGATTATGTTAGGTTTTTTTTATAGAGGAGCTGCATTTGAGTAATTTTAGTTGAAATTAACTTCGAATTTTTGGATTTTTGTACAGATTTTTGTCAAATTTTAAAAAATTTTGTTGAAACCAACTTCGATTTTTCTGGATTATGTTAGGTTTTTTTGATAGAGGAGCTGCATTTGAGTAATTTTAGTTGAAAATAACTTCGAATTTTTGGATTTGTGTACAGATTTTTGTCAAATTTTAAAAAATTTTGTTCAAACCAACTTCGATTTTTCTGGATTATGTTAGTTTTTTTTTGATAGAGGAGCTGCATTTGAGTAATTTTAGTTGAAAATAACTTCGAATTTTTGGATTTTTGTACAGATTTTTGTCAAATTTTAAAAAATTTTGTTGAAACCTACTTCGATTTTTCTGGAATATGTTAGGTTTTTTGATAAAGGAGCTACATTTGAGTAATATTAGTTGAAATTAACTTCGAATTTTTGGATTTTTGTACAGATTTTTGTCAAATTATAAAAAATTGTGTTGAAACCAACTTCGATTTTTCTGGATTACGTTAGGTTTTTTTGATAGAGGAGCTGCATTTGAGTAATTTTAGTTGAAATTAACTTCGAATTTTTGGATTTTTGTACAGATTTTTGTCAAATTTTAAAAAATTTTGTTGAAACCAACTTCGATTTTTCTGGATTATTTTAGGTTTTTTGGATAGAGGAGCTGCATTTGAGTAATTTTAGTTGTAATTAACTTCGAATTTTTGGATCTTTTTACAGATTTTTGTCAAATTTTAAAAAATTTTGTTGAAACCAACTTCGATTTTTCTGGATTATGTTAGGTTTTTTTGATAGAGGAGCTGCATTTGAGTAATTCTAGTTGAAATTATCTTTGAATTTTTGGATTTTTGTTCAGATTTTTGTCTAATTTTAAAAAATTTTGTTGAACCCAACTTCGATTTTTCTGGATTATGTTAGGTTCTTTTGATAGAGGAGCTGCATTTGAGTAATTTTAGTTGAAAATAACATCGAATTTTTGGATTTTTGTACAGATTTTTGTCAAATTTTAAAAAATTTTGTTTAAACCAACTTCGATTTTTCTGGATTATGTTAGTTTTTTTTTGATAGAGGAGCTGCATTTGAGTAATTTTAGTTGAAATTAACTTCGAATTTTTGGATTTTTGTACAGATTTTTGTCAAATTTTAAAAAATTTTGTTGAAACCAACTTCGATTTTTCTGGATTATGTAAAGTTTTTTTGATAGAGAAGCTGCATTTGAGTAATTTTAGTTGAAATTATCTTTGAATTTTTGGATTTTTGTTCAGATTTTTGTCTAATTTTAAAAAATTTTGTTGAACCCAACTTCGATTTTTCTGGATTATGTTAGGTTCTTTTGATAGAGGAGCTGCATTTGAGTAATTTTAGTTGAAAATAACTTCGAATTTTTGGATTTTTGTACAGATTTTTGTCAAATTTTAAAAAATTTTGTTGAAACCTACTTCGATTTTTCTGGAATATGTTAGGTTTTTTGATAAAGGAGCTACATTTGAGTAATTTTAGTTGAAATTAACTTCGAATTTTTGGATTTTTGTACAGATTTTTGTCAAATTATAAAAAATTGTGTTGAAACCAACTTCGATTTTTCTGGATTACGTTAGGTTTTTTTGATAGAGGAGCTGCATTTGAGTAATTTTAGTTGAAATTAACTTCGAATTTTTGGATTTTTGTACAGATTTTTGTCAAATTTTAAAAAATTTTGTTGAAACCAACTTCGATTTTTCTGGATTATGTTAGGTTTTTTTGATAGAGGAGCTGCATTTGAGTAATTCTAGTTGAAATTATCTTTGAATTTTTGGATTTTTGTTCAGATTTTTGTCTAATTTTAAAAAATTTTGTTGAACCCAACTTCGATTTTTCTGGATTATGTTAGGTTCTTTTGATAGAGGAGCTGCATTTGAGTAATTTTAGTTGAAAATAACTTCGAATTTTTGGATTTTTGTACAGATTTTTGTCAAATTTTAAAAAATTTTGTTGAAACCAACTTCGATTACTCTGGATTACGTTAGGTTTTTTTGGTAGCGGAGCTGCATTTGAGTAATTTTAGTTGAAATTAACTTCGAATTTTGAGATTTTTGTACAGATGTTTGTCAAGTTTTAAAAAATTTTTGTTGAAACCAACTTCGATTTTTCTGGATTATGTTAGTTTTTTTTTGATAGAGGAGCTGCATTTGAGTAATTTTAGTTGAAATTAACTTCGAATTTTTGGATTTTTGTACAGATTTTTGTCAAATTTTAAAAAATTTTGTTGAAACCAACTTCGATTTTTCTGGATTATGTAAAGTTTTTTTGATAGAGATGCTGCATTTGAGTAATTTTAGTTGAAATTAACTTCGAATTTTTGGATTTTTGTGCAGATGTTTGTCAAATTTTAAAAAATTTTTGTTGAAACCAACTTCGATTTTTCTGGATTATGTTAGGTTTTTTTGATAGAGGAGCTGCATTTGAGTAATTTTAGTTGAAATTATCTTTGAATTTTTGGATTTTTGTTCAGATTTTTGTCTAATTTTAAAAAATTTTGTTGAACCCAACTTCGATTTTTCTGGATTATGTTAGGTTCTTTTGATAGAGGAGCTGCATTTGAGTAATTTTAGTTGAAAATAACTTCGAATTTTTGGATTTTTGTACAGATTTTTGTCAAATTTTAAAAAATTTTGTTGAAACCTACTTCGATTTTTCTGGAATATGTTAGGTTTTTTGATAAAGGAGCAACATTTGAGTAATTTTAGTTGAAATTAACTTCGAATTCTTGGATTTTTGTACAGATTTTTGTCAAATTTTAAAAAATTTTGTTGTAACCAACTTCGATTTTTCTGGATTATGTAAAGTTTTTATGTTAGAGGAGCTGCATTTGAGTATTTTTAGTTGAAAATAACTTCGAATTTTTGGATTTATGTACAGATTTTTGTCAAATTTTAAAAAATTTTGTTTAAACCTACTTCGATTTTTCTGGATTATGTTAGGTTTTTTTTATAGAGGAGCTGCATTTGAGTAAATTTAGTTGAAATTAACTTCAAATTTTTGGATGTTTGTACAGATTTTTGTCAAATTATAAAAAATTGTGTTGAAATCAACTTCGATTTTTCTGGATTACGTTAGGTTTTTTTGATAGAGGAGCTGCATTTGAGTAATTTTAGTTGAAATTAACTTCGAATTTTTGAATTTTTGTACAGATTTTTGTCAAATTTTAAAAAATTTTGTTGAAACCAACTTCGATATTTCTGGATTATGTAAAGTTTTTTGATAGAGGAGCTGCATTTGAGTAATTTTAGATGAAGATAACTTCGAATTTTTGGATTTTTGTACAGATTTTTGTCAAATTATAAAAAATTTTGTTGAAACCAACTTCGATTTTTCTGGAATATGTTAGGTTTTTTTGATAGGGGAGCTGCATTTGAGTAATTTTAGTTGAAATTAACTTCGAATTTTTGGATTTTTGTACTGATTTTTGGCAAATTTTAAAAAATTTTGTTGAAACCAACTTCGATTTTTCTGGAATACGTTAGGTTTTTTTGATAAAGGAGCTGCATTTGAGTAATTTTAGTTGAAATTAACTTCGAATTTTTGGATTTTTGTACAGATATTTGTCAAATTTTAAAAAATTTTGTTGAAACCAACTTCGATATTTCTGGATTATGTAAAGTTTTTTTGATAGAGGAGCTGCATTTGAGTAATTTTAGATGAAGATAACTACGAATTTTTGGATTTTTGTACAGATTTTTGTCAAATTTTAAAAAATTTTGTTGAAACCAACTTCGATATTTCTGGATTATGTAAAGTTTTTATGATAGAGGAGCTGCATTTGAGTAATTTTAGATGAAGATAACTACGAATTTTTGGATTTTTGTACAGATTTTTGTCAAATTTTAAAAAATTTTGTTGAAACCAACTTCGATTTTTCTGGAATATGTTACGTTTTTTTGATAAAGGAGCTGCATTTGAGTAATTTTAGTTGAAATTAACTTCGAATTTTTGGATTTTTGTACAGATTTTTGTCAAATTATAAAAAATTGTGTTGAAACCAACTTCGATTTTTCTGGATTACGTTAGGTTTTTTTGATAGAGGAGCTGCATTTGAGTAATTTTAGTTGAAATTAACTTCGAATTTTTGGATTTTTGTACAGATTTTTGTCAAATTTTAAAAAATTTTGTTGAAACCAACTTCGATTTTTCTGGATTATGTTAGGTTCTTTTGATAGAGGAGCTGCATTTGAGTAATTTTAGTTGAAAATAACTTCGAATTTTTGGATTTTTGTACAGATTTTTGTCAAATTTTAAAAAATTTTGTTGAAACCAACTTCGATTACTCTGGATTACGTTAGGTTTTTTTGGTAGCGGAGCTGCATTTGAGTAATTTTAGTTGAAATTAACTTCGAATTTTGAGATTTTTGTACAGATGTTTGTCATGTTTTAAAAAATTTTTGTTGAAACCAACTTCGATTTTTCTGGATTATGTTAGGTTTTTTTGATAGAGGAGCTGCATTTGAGTAATTTTAGTTGAAATTATCTTTGAATTTTTGGATTTTTGTTCAGATTTTTGTCTAATTTTAAAAAATTTTGTTGAACCCAACTTCGATTTTTCTGGATTATGTTAGGTTCTTTTGATAGAGGAGCTGCATTTGAGTATTTTTAGTTGAAAATAACTTCGAATTTTTGGATTTATGTACAGATTTTTGTCAAATTTAAAAAAATTTTGTTTAAACCTACTTCGATTTTTCTGGATTATGTTAGGTTTTTTTTATAGAGGAGCTGCATTTGAGTAATTTTAGTTGAAATTAACTTCGAATTTTTGGATTTTTGTAACGATTTTTGTCAAATTTTAAAAATTTTGTTGAAACCAACTTCGATTTTTCTGGATTATGTTAGGTTTTTTTGATAGAGGAGCTGCATTTGAGTAATTTTAGTTGAAAATAACTTCGAATTTTTGGATTTGTGTACAGATTTTTGTCAAATTTTAAAAAATTTTGTTCAAACCAACTTCGATTTTTCTGGATTATGTTAGTTTTTTCTGATAGAGGAGCTGCATTTGAGTAATTCTAGTTGAAATTAACTTCGAATTTTTGGATTTTTGTACAGATTTTTGTCAAATTTTAAAAAATTTTGTTGTAACCAACTTCGATTTTTCTGGATTATGTAAAGTTTTTTGTTAGAGGAGCTGCATTTGAGTATTTTTAGTTGAAAATAACTTCGAATTTTTGGATTTATGTACAGATTTTTGTCAAATTTAAAAAAATTTTGTTTAAACCTACTTCGATTTTTCTGGATTATGTTAGGTTTTTTTTATAGAGGAGCTGCATTTGAGTAATTTTAGTTGAAATTAACTTCAAATTTTTGGATGTTTGTACAGATTTTTGTCAAATTATAAAAAATTGTGTTGAAATCAACTTCGATTTTTCTGGATTACGTTAGGTTTTTTTTTGATAGAGGAGCTGCATTTGAGTAATTTTAGTTGAAATTAACTTCGAATTTTTGGATTTTTGTACAGATTTTTGTCAAATTTTAAAAAATTTTGTTGAAACCAACTTCGATATTTCTGGATTATGTAAAGTTTTTTGATAGAGGAGCTGCATTTGAGTAATTTTAGATGAAGATAACTACGAATTTTTGGATTTTTGAACAGATTTTTGTCAAATTTTAAAAAATTTTGTTGAAACCAACTTCGATTTTTCTGGAATATGTTAGGTTTTTTTGATAAAGGAGCTGCATTTGCGTAATTTTAGTTGAAATTAACTTCGAATTTTTGGATGTTTGTACAGATTTTTGTCAAATTATAAAAAATTGTGTTGAAACCAACTTCGATTTTTCTGGATTACGTTAGGTTTTTTTGATAGAGGAGCTGCATTTGAGTAATTTTAATTGAAATTAACTTCGAATTTTTGGATTTTTGTGCAGATTTATGTTAAATTTTAAAAAATTTTGTTGAAACCAACTTCGATTTTTCTGGATTATGTTAGGTTTTTTTGATAGAGGAGCTGCATTTGAGTAATTTTAGTTGAAATTAACTTCGAATTTTCGGATTTTTGTACAGATTTTTGTCAAATTTTAAAAAATTTTGTTGAAACCAACTTCGATTTTTCTGGATTATGTTAGGTTTTTTGGATAGAGAAGCTGCATTTGAGTAATTTTAGTTGAAATTAACTTCGAATTTTGGGATTTTTGTACAGATGTTTGTCAAATTTTAAAAAATTTTGTTGGAACCAACTTCGATTTTTCTGGATTATGTTAGGTTTTTTTGATAGAGGAGCTGCATTTGAGTATTTTTAGTTGAAAATAACTTCGAATTTTTGGATTTTTGTACAGATTTTTGTCAAATTTTAAAAAATTTTGTTGAAACCAACTTCGATATTTCTGGAATATGTTAGGTTTTTTTGATAAAGGAGCTGCATTTGAGTTATTTTAGTTGAAATTAACTTCGAATTTTTGGATTTTTGTACAGATTTTTGTCAAATTTTAAAAAATTTTGTTGAAACCAACTTCGATTTTTCTGGATTATGTTAGGTTTTTTTGATAGAGGAGCTGCATTTGAGTAATTTTAGTTGAAATTAACTTCGAATTTTCGGATTTTTGTACAGATTTTTGTCAAATTTTAAACAATTTTGTTGAAACCAA
This sequence comes from Andrena trimmerana, assembly GCA_951215215.1. Classification (NCBI taxonomy): domain Eukaryota; kingdom Metazoa; phylum Arthropoda; class Insecta; order Hymenoptera; family Andrenidae; genus Andrena; species Andrena trimmerana. The sequence goes on along the minus strand of CATNUO010000171.1, from coordinate 189,955 downwards.
CTTCGATTTTTCTGGATTATGTTAGGTTTTTTGGATAGAGAAGCTGCATTTGAGTAATTTTAGTTGAAATTAACTTCGAATTTTGGGATTTTTGTACAGATGTTTGTCAAATTTTAAAAAATTTTGTTGGAACCAACTTCGATTTTTCTGGATTATGTTAGGTTTTTTGGATAGAGGAGCTGCATTTGAGTAATTTTAGTTGTAATTAACTTCGAATTTTTGGATTTTTGTACAGATTTTTGTCAAATTATAAAAAATTGTGTTGAAACCAACTTCGATTTTTCTGGATTATGTTAGGTTTTTTGGATAGAGGAGCTGCATTTGAGTAATTTTAATTGAAATTAACTTCGAATTTTTGGATTTTTGTGCAGATTTATGTTAAATTTTAAAAAATTTTGTTGAAACCAACTTCGATTTTTCTGGATTATGTTAGGTTTTTTTGATAGAGGAGCTGCATTTGAGTAATTCTAGTTGAAATTAACTTCGAATTCTTGGATTTTTGTACAGATTTTTGTCAAATTTTAAAAAATTTTGTTGTAACCAACTTCGATTTTTCTGGATTATGTAAAGTTTTTATGTTAGAGGAGCTGCATTTGAGTATTTTTAGTTGAAAATAACTTCGAATTTTTGGATTTATGTACAGATTTTTGTCAAATTTTAAAAAATTTTGTTTAAACCTACTTCGATTTTTCTGGATTATGTTAGGTTTTTTTTATAGAGGAGCTGCATTTGAGTAATTTTAGTTGAAATTAACTTCAAATTTTTGGATGTTTGTACAGATTTTTGTCAAATTATAAAAAATTGTGTTGAAATCAACTTCGATTTTTCTGGATTACGTTAGGTTTTTTTGATAGAGGAGCTGCATTTGAGTAATTTTAGTTGAAATTAACTTCGAATTTTTGAATTTTTGTACAGATTTTTGTCAAATTTTAAAAAATTTTGTTGAAACCAACTTCGATATTTCTGGATTATGTAAAGTTTTTTGATAGAGGAGCTGCATTTGAGTAATTTTAGATGAAGATAACTTCGAATTTTTGGATTTTTGTACAGATTTTTGTCAAATTATAAAAAATTTTGTTGAAACCAACTTCGATTTTTCTGGAATATGTTAGGTTTTTTTGATAGGGGAGCTGCATTTGAGTAATTTTAGTTGAAATTAACTTCGAATTTTTGGATTTTTGTACTGATTTTTGGCAAATTTTAAAAAATTTTGTTGAAACCAACTTCGATTTTTCTGGAATACGTTAGGTTTTTTTGATAAAGGAGCTGCATTTGAGTAATTTTAGTTGAAATTAACTTCGAATTTTTGGATTTTTGTACAGATATTTGTCAAATTTTAAAAAATTTTGTTGAAACCAACTTCGATATTTCTGGATTATGTAAAGTTTTTTTGATAGAGGAGCTGCATTTGAGTAATTTTAGATGAAGATAACTACGAATTTTTGGATTTTTGTACAGATTTTTGTCAAATTTTAAAAAATTTTGTTGAAACCAACTTCGATATTTCTGGATTATGTAAAGTTTTTATGATAGAGGAGCTGCATTTGAGTAATTTTAGATGAAGATAACTACGAATTTTTGGATTTTTGTACAGATTTTTGTCAAATTTTAAAAAATTTTGTTGAAACCAACTTCGATTTTTCTGGAATATGTTACGTTTTTTTGATAAAGGAGCTGCATTTGAGTAATTTTAGTTGAAATTAACTTCGAATTTTTGGATTTTTGTACAGATTTTTGTCAAATTTTAAAAAATTTTGTTGAAACCAACTTCGTTTTTTCTAGATTATGTTAGGTTTTTTGGATAGAGGAGCTGCATTTGAGTAATTTTAGATGTAATTAACTTCGAATTTTTGGATTTTTGTGCAGATTTTTGTTAAATTTTATAAAATTTTGTTGAACCCAACTTCGATTTTTCTGGATTACGTTAGGTTTTTTTGATAGAGGAGCTGCATTTGAGTAATTTTAGTTGAAATTAACTTCGAATTTTTGGATTTTTGTACAGATTTTTGTCAAATTTTAAAAAATTTTGTTGAAACCAACTTCGATATTTCTGGATTATGTAAAGTTTTTTGATAGAGGAGCTGCATTTGAGTAATTTTAGATGAAGATAACTTCGAATTTTTGGATTTTTGTACAGATTTTTGTCAAATTATAAAAAATTTTGTTGAAACCAACTTCGATTTTTCTGGAATATGTTAGGTTTTTTTGATAGGGGAGCTGCATTTGAGTAATTTTAGTTGAAATTAACTTCGAATTTTTGGATTTTTGTACTGATTTTTGGCAAATTTTAAAAAATTTTGTTGAAACCAACTTCGATTTTTCTGGAATACGTTAGGTTTTTTTGATAAAGGAGCTGCATTTGAGTAATTTTAGTTGAAATTAACTTCGAATTTTTGGATTTTTGTACAGATTTTTGTCAAATTTTAAAAATTGTGTTGAAACCAACTTCGATTTTTCTGGATTATGTTAGGTTTTTTTTATAGAGGAGCTGCATTTGAGTAATTTTAGTTGAAATTAACTTCGAATTTTTGGATTTTTGTACAGATTTTTGTCAAATTTTAAAAAATTCTGTTCAAACCAACTTCGATTTTTCTGGAATATGTTAGGTTTTTTGATAAAGGAGCTACATTTGAGTAATATTAGTTGAAATTAACTTCGAATTTTTGGATTTTTGTACAGATTTTTGTCAAATTATAAAAAATTGTGTTGAAACCAACTTCGATTTTTCTGGATTACGTTAGGTTTTTTTGATAGAGGAGCTGCATTTGAGTAATTTTAGTTGAAATTAACTTCGAATTTTTGGATTTTTGTACAGATTTTTGTCAAATTTTAAAAAATTTTGTTGAAACCAACTTCGTTTTTTCTGGATTATTTTAGGTTTTTTGGATAGAGGAGCTGCATTTGAGTAATTTTAGTTGTAATTAACTTCGAATTTTTGGATCTTTGTACAGATTTTTGTCAAATTTTAAAAAATTTTGTTGAAACCAACTTCGATTTTTCTGGATTATGTTAGGTTTTTTTGATAGAGGAGCTGCATTTGAGTAATTCTAGTTGAAATTATCTTTGAATTTTTGGATTTTTGTTCAGATTTTTGTCTAATTTTAAAAAATTTTGTTGAACCCAACTTCGATTTTTCTGGATTATGTTAGGTTCTTTTGATAGAGGAGCTGCATTTGAGTAATTTTAGTTGAAAATAACTTCGAATTTTTGGATTTTTGTACAGATTTTTGTCAAATTTTAAAAAATTTTGTTTAAACCAACTTCGATTTTTCTGGATTATGTTAGTTTTTTTTTGATAGAGGAGCTGCATTTGAGTAATTTTAGTTGAAATTAACTTCGAATTTTTGGATTTTTGTACAGATTTTTGTCAAATTTTAAAAAATTTTGTTGAAACCAACTTCGATTTTTCTGGATTATGTAAAGTTTTTTTGATAGAGAAGCTGCATTTGAATAATTTTAGTTGAAATTATCTTTGAATTTTTGGATTTTTGTTCAGATTTTTGTCTAATTTTAAAAAATTTTGTTGAACCCAACTTCGATTTTTCTGGATTATGTTAGGTTCTTTTGATAGAGGAGCTGCATTTGAGTAATTTTAGTTGAAAATAACTTCGAATTGTTGGATTCTTGTACAGATTTTTGTCAAATTTTAAAAAATTTTGTTGAAACCAACTTCGATTTTTCTGGATTATATTAGTTTTTTTTTATAGACGAGCTGCATTTGAGTAATTCTAGTTGAAATTAACTTCGATTTTTTGGATTTTTGTACAGATTTTTGTCAAATTTTAAAAAATTTTGTTGAAACCAACTTCGATTTTTCTGGATTATTTTAGGTTTTTTGGATAGAGGAGCTGCATTTGAGTAATTTTAGTTGTAATTAACTTCGAATTTTTGGATCTTTGTACAGATTTTTGTCAAATTTTAAAAAATTTTGTTTAAACCTACTTCGATTTTTCTGTATTATGTTAGGTTCTTTTGATAGAGGAGCTGCATTTGAGTAATTTTAGTTGTAATTAACTTCGAATTTTTGGATCTTTGTACAGATTTTTGTCAAATTTTAAAAAATTTTGTTGAAACCAACTTCGATTTTTCTGGATTATGTTAGGTTTTTTTGATAGAGGAGCTGCATTTGAGTAATTCTAGTTGAAATTATCTTTGAATTTTTGGATTTTTGTTCAGATTTTTGTCTAATTTTAAAAAATTTTGTTGAACCCAACTTCGATTTTTCTGGATTATGTTAGGTTCTTTTGATAGAGGAGCTGCATTTGAGTAATTTTAGTTGAAAATAACTTCGAATTTTTGGATTTTTGTACAGATTTTTGTCAAATTTTAAAAAATTTTGTTGAAACCAACTTCGATTACTCTGGATTACGTTAGGTTTTTTTGGTAGCGGAGCTGCATTTGAGTAATTTTAGTTGAAATTAACTTCGAATTTTGAGATTTTTGTACAGATGTTTGTCAAGTTTTAAAAAATTTTTGTTGAAACCAACTTCGATTTTTCTGGATTATGTTAGGTTTTTTTGATAGAGGAGCTGCATTTGAGTAATTTTAGTTGAAATTATCTTTGAATTTTTGGATTTTTGTTCAGATTTTTGTCTAATTTTAAAAAATTTTGTTGAACCCAACTTCGATTTTTCTGGATTATGTTAGGTTCTTTTGATAGAGGAGCTGCATTTGAGTAATTTTAGTTGAAATTAACTTCGAATTTTTGGATTTTTGTACAGATTTTTGTCAAATTTTAAAAAATTGTGTTGAAACCAACTTCGATTTTTCTGGATTATGTTAGGTTTTTTTTATAGAGGAGCTGCATTTGAGTAATTTTAGTTGAAATTAACTTCGAATTTTTGGATTTTTGTACAGATTTTTGTCAAATTTTAAAAAATTTTGTTGAAACCAACTTCGATTTTTCTGGATTATGTTAGGTTTTTTTGATAGAGGAGCTGCATTTGAGTAATTTTAGTTGAAAATAACTTCGAATTTTTGGATTTGTGTACAGATTTTTGTCAAATTTTAAAAAATTTTGTTCAAACCAACTTCGATTTTTCTGGATTATGTTAGTTTTTTTTTGATAGAGGAGCTGCATTTGAGTAATTTTAGTTGAAAATAACTTCGAATTTTTGGATTTTTGTACAGATTTTTGTCAAATTTTAAAAAATTTTGTTGAAACCTACTTCGATTTTTCTGGAATATGTTAGGTTTTTTGATAAAGGAGCTACATTTGAGTAATATTAGTTGAAATTAACTTCGAATTTTTGGATTTTTGTACAGATTTTTGTCAAATTATAAAAAATTGTGTTGAAACCAACTTCGATTTTTCTGGATTACGTTAGGTTTTTTTGATAGAGGAGCTGCATTTGAGTAATTTTAGTTGAAATTAACTTCGAATTTTTGGATTTTTGTACAGATTTTTGTCAAATTTTAAAAAATTTTGTTGAAACCAACTTCGATTTTTCTGGATTATTTTAGGTTTTTTGGATAGAGGAGCTGCATTTGAGTAATTTTAGTTGTAATTAACTTCGAATTTTTGGATCTTTTTACAGATTTTTGTCAAATTTTAAAAAATTTTGTTGAAACCAACTTCGATTTTTCTGGATTATGTTAGGTTTTTTTGATAGAGGAGCTGCATTTGAGTAATTCTAGTTGAAATTATCTTTGAATTTTTGGATTTTTGTTCAGATTTTTGTCTAATTTTAAAAAATTTTGTTGAACCCAACTTCGATTTTTCTGGATTATGTTAGGTTCTTTTGATAGAGGAGCTGCATTTGAGTAATTTTAGTTGAAAATAACTTCGAATTTTTGGATTTTTGTACAGATTTTTGTCAAATTTTAAAAAATTTTGTTTAAACCAACTTCGATTTTTCTGGATTATGTTAGTTTTTTTTTGATAGAGGAGCTGCATTTGAGTAATTTTAGTTGAAATTAACTTCGAATTTTTGGATTTTTGTACAGATTTTTGTCAAATTTTAAAAAATTTTGTTGAAACCAACTTCGATTTTTCTGGATTATGTAAAGTTTTTTTGATAGAGAAGCTGCATTTGAGTAATTTTAGTTGAAATTATCTTTGAATTTTTGGATTTTTGTTCAGATTTTTGTCTAATTTTAAAAAATTTTGTTGAACCCAACTTCGATTTTTCTGGATTATGTTAGGTTCTTTTGATAGAGGAGCTGCATTTGAGTAATTTTAGTTGAAAATAACTTCGAATTTTTGGATTTTTGTACAGATTTTTGTCAAATTTTAAAAAATTTTGTTGAAACCTACTTCGATTTTTCTGGAATATGTTAGGTTTTTTGATAAAGGAGCTACATTTGAGTAATTTTAGTTGAAATTAACTTCGAATTTTTGGATTTTTGTACAGATTTTTGTCAAATTATAAAAAATTGTGTTGAAACCAACTTCGATTTTTCTGGATTACGTTAGGTTTTTTTGATAGAGGAGCTGCATTTGAGTAATTTTAGTTGAAATTAACTTCGAATTTTTGGATTTTTGTACAGATTTTTGTCAAATTTTAAAAAATTTTGTTGAAACCAACTTCGATTTTTCTGGATTATTTTAGGTTTTTTGGATAGAGGAGCTGCATTTGAGTAATTTTAGTTGTAATTAACTTCGAATTTTTGGATCTTTGTACAGATTTTTGTCAAATTTTAAAAAATTTTGTTGAAACCAACTTCGATTTTTCTGGATTATGTTAGGTTTTTTTGATAGAGGAGCTGCATTTGAGTAATTCTAGTTGAAATTATCTTTGAATTTTTGGATTTTTGTTCAGATTTTTGTCTAATTTTAAAAAATTTTGTTGAACCCAACTTCGATTTTTCTGGATTATGTTAGGTTCTTTTGATAGAGGAGCTGCATTTGAGTAATTTTAGTTGAAAATAACTTCGAATTTATGGATTTTTGTACAGATTTTTGTCAAATTTTAAAAAATTTTGTTGAAACCAACTTCGATTACTCTGGATTACGTTAGGTTTTTTTGGTAGCGGAGCTGCATTTGAGTAATTTTAGTTGAAATTAACTTCGAATTTTGAGATTTTTGTACAGATGTTTGTCAAGTTTTAAAAAATTTTTGTTGAAACCAACTTCGATTTTTCTGGATTATGTTAGTTTTTTTTTGATAGAGGAGCTGCATTTGAGTAATTTTAGTTGAAATTAACTTCGAATTTTTGGATTTTTGTACAGATTTTTGTCAAATTTTAAAAAATTTTGTTGAAACCAACTTCGATTTTTCTGGATTATGTAAAGTTTTTTTGATAGAGAAGCTGCATTTGAGTAATTTTAGTTGAAATTAACTTCGAATTTTTGGATTTTTGTGCAGATGTTTGTCAAATTTTAAAAAATTTTTGTTGAAACCAACTTCGATTTTTCTGGATTATGTTAGGTTTTTTTGATAGAGGAGCTGCATTTGAGTAATTTTAGTTGAAATTATCTTTGAATTTTTGGATTTTTGTTCAGATTTTTGTCTAATTTTAAAAAATTTTGTTGAACCCAACTTCGATTTTTCTGGATTATGTTAGGTTCTTTTGATAGAGGAGCTGCATTTGAGTAATTTTAGTTGAAAATAACTTCGAATTTTTGGATTTTTGTACAGATTTTTGTCAAATTTTAAAAAATTTTGTTGAAACCTACTTCGATTTTTCTGGAATATGTTAGGTTTTTTGATAAAGGAGCAACATTTGAGTAATTTTAGTTGAAATTAACTTCGAATTTTTGGATTTTTGTACAGATTTTTGTCAAATTATAAAAAATTGTGTTGAAACCAACTTCGATTTTTCTGGATTACGTTAGGTTTTTTTGATAGAGGAGCTGCATTTGAGTAATTTTAGTTGAAATTAACTTCGAATTTTTGGATTTTTGTACAGATTTTTGTCAAATTTTAAAAAATTTTGTTGAAACCAACTTCGATTTTTCTGGATTATGTTAGGTTTTTTTGATAGAGGAGCTGCATTTGAGTAATTTTAGTTGAAATTAACTTCGAATTTTTGGATTTTTGTACAGATTTTTGTCAAATTTTAAAAAATTTTGTTGAAACCAACTTCGATTTTTCTGGATTATGTTAGGTTCTTTTGATAGAGGAGCTGCATTTGAGTAATTTTAGTTGAAAATAACTTCGAATTTTTGGATTTTTGTACAGATTTTTGTCAAATTTTAAAAAATTTTGTTGAAACCAACTTCGATTACTCTGGATTACGTTAGGTTTTTTTGGTAGCGGAGCTGCATTTGAGTAATTTTAGTTGAAATTAACTTCGAATTTTGAGATTTTTGTACAGATGTCTGTCATGTTTTAAAAAATTTTTGTTGAAACCAACTTCGATTTTTCTGGATTATGTTAGGTTTTTTTGATAGACGAGCTGCATTTGAGTAATTCTAGTTGAAATTAACTTCGATTTTTTGGATTTTTGTACAAATTTTTGTCAAATTTTAAAAAATTTTGTTGAAACCAACTTCGATTTTTCTGGATTACGTTAGGTTTTTTTGATAGAGGAGCTGCATTTGAGTAATTTTAGTTGAAAATAACTTCGAATTTTTGGATTTTTGTACAGATTTTTGTCAAATTTTAAAAAATTCTGTTTAAACCTACTTCGATTTTTCTGGATTATGTTAGATTTTTTTTGATAGAGGAGCAGCATTTGAGTAATTTTAGTTGAAATTAACTTCGAATTTTTGGATTTTTGTACAGATTTTTGTCAAATTTTAAAAAATTTTGTTGAAATCAACTTCGATTTTTCTGGATTATGTAAAGTATTTTTAATAGAGGAGCTGCATTTGAGTAATTTTAGTTGAAAATAACTTCGAATTTTTGGATTTTTGTACAGATTTTTGTCAAATTTTAAAAAATTTTGTTGAAACCAACTTCGATTTTTCTGGATTATGTTAGGTTTTTTTGATAGAGGAGCTGCATTTGAGTAATTCTAGTTGAAATTATCTTCGAATTTTTGGATTTTTGTTCAGATCTTTGTCAAATTTTAAAAAATTTTGTTGAACCCAATTTCGATTTTTCTGGATTATGTTAGGTTTTTTTGATAGAGGAGCTGCATTTGAGTAATTTTAGTTGAAATTATCTTCGAATTTTTGGATTTTTGTTCAGATTTTTGAAAAAATTTTAAAAAATTTTGTTGAAATCAACTTCGATTTTTCTGGATTATGTAAAGTTTTTTTGATAGAGAAGCTGCATTTGAGTAATTTTAGTTGAAATTAACTTCGAATTTTGGGATTCTTGTACAGATTTTTGTCAAATTTTAAAAAATTTTGTTGAAACCAACTTCGATTACTCTGGATTACGTTAGGTTTTTTTGGTAGCGGAGCTCCATTTGAGTAATTTTAGTTGAAATTAACTTCGAATTTTTGGATTTTTGTACAGATTTTTGTCAAATTTTAAAAAATTTTGTTTAAACCAACTTCGATTTTTCTGGATTATGTTAGTTTTTTTTTATAGAGGAGCTGCATTTGAGTAATTTTAGTTGAAATTAACTTCGAATTTTTGGATTTTTGTACAGATTTTTGTCAAATTTTAAAAAATTTTGTTGAAACCAACTTCGATTTTTCTGGATTATGTAAAGTTTTTTTGATAGAGGAGCTGCATTTGAGTAATTTTAGTTGAAATTAACTTCGAATTTTTGGATTTTTGTACAGATTTTTGTCAAATTTTAAAAAATTCTGTTTAAACCTACTTCGATTTTTCTGGATTATGTTAGGTTTTTTTGATAGAGGAGCTGCATTTGAGTAATTTTAGTTGAAATTACCTTCGAATTTTTGGATGTTTGTACAGATTTTTTTCAAATTATAAAAAATTTTGTTGAAACCAACTTCGATTTTTCTGGATTATGTTAGGTTTTTTTGATAGAGGAGCAGCATTTGAGTAATTTTAGTTGAAATTAACTTCGAATTTTTGGATTTTTGTACAGATTTTGACAAATTTTAAAAAATTTTGTTGAAATCAACTTCGATTTTTCTGGATTATGTAAAGTATTTTTAATAGAGGAGCTGCATTTGAGTAATTTTAGTTGAAAATAACTTCGAATTTTTGGATTTTTGTACAGATTTTTGTCAAATTTTAAAAAATTTTGTTGAAACCAACTTCGATTTTTCTGGATTATGTTAGGTTTTTTTGATAGAGGAGCTGCATTTGAGTAATTCTAGTTGAAATTATCTTCGAATTTTTGGATTTTTGTTCAGATCTTTGTCAAATTTTAAAAAATTTTGTTGAACCCAATTTCGATTTTTCTGGATTATGTTAGGTTTTTTTGATAGAGGAGCTGCATTTGAGTAATTTTAGTTGAAATTATCTTCGAATTTTTGGATTTTTGTTCAGATTTTTGAAAAAATTTTAAAAAATTTTGTTTAAACCTACTTCGATTTTTCTGGAATATGTTAGGTTTTTTTGATAAAGGAGCTGCATTTGAGTAATTTTAGTTGAAATTAACTTCGAATTTTTGGATTTTTGTACAGATTTTTGTCAAATTTTAAAAAATTTTGTTGAAACCAACTTCGATTTTTCTGGAATGTGTTAGGTTTTTTTTATAAAGGAGCTGCATTTGAGTAATTTTAGTTGAAATTAACTTCGAATTTTTGGATTTTTGTACAGATATTTGTAAAATTTTATAAAATTTTGTTGAACCCAACTTCGATTTTTCTGGATTATGTTAGGTTTTTTGGATAGAGGAGCTGCATTTGAGTAATTTTAGTTGAAATTAACTTCGAATTTTGGGATTCTTGTACAGATTTTTGTCAAATTTTAAAAAATTTTGTTGAATCCAACTTCGATTTTTCTGGATTATGTTAGGTTTTTTTGATAGACAAGCTGCATTTGAGTAATTCTAGTTGAAATTAACTTCGATTTTTTGGATTTTTGTACAGATTTTTGTCAAATTTTAAAAAATTTTGTTGAAACCAACTTCGATTTTTCTGGATTATGTAAAGTTTTTTTGTAAGAGGAGCTGCATTTGAGTGATTTTAGTTGAAATTAACTTCGAATTTTTGGATTTTTGTACAGATGTTTGTCAAATTTTAAAAAATTTTTGTTGAAACCAACTTCGATTTTTCTGGATTATGTTAGGTTTTTTTGATAGAGCAGCTGCATTTGAGTAATTTTAGTTGAAAATAACTTCGAATTTTTGGATTTTTGTACAGATTTTTGTCAAATTTTAAAAAATTTTGTTGAAACCAACTTCGATTTTTCTGGATTATGTTAGGTTTTTTTGATAGAGGAGCTGCATTTGAGTAATTCTAGTTGAAATTATCTTCGAATTTTTGGATTTTTGTACAGATTTTTGTCAAATTTTAAAAAATTTTGTTGAAACCAACTTCGATTTTTCTGGATTATGTTAGGTTTTTTTGATAGAGGAGCTGCATTTGAGTAATTTTAGTTGAAATGAACTACGAATTTTTGGATTTTTGTGCAGATTTTTGTCAAATTTTATAAAATTTTGTTGAACCCAACTTCGATTTTTCTGGATTATGTTAGGTTTTTTTGATAGAGGAGCTGCATTTGAGTAATTTTAGTTGAAATTAACTTCGAATTTTTGGATTTTTGTGCAGATTTTTGTCAAATTTTATAAAATTTTGTTGAACCCAACTTCGATTTTTCTGGATTATGTTAGGTTTTTTTGATAGAGGAGCTGCATTTGAGTAATTCTAGTTGAAATTATCTTCGAATTTTTGGATTTTTGTTCAGATTTTTGTCAAATTTTAAAAAATTTTGTTGAACCCAATTTCGATTTTTCTGGATTATGTTAGGTTTTTTTGATAGAGGAGCTGCATTTGAGTAATTTTAGTTGAAAATAACTTCGAATTTTTGGATTTTTGTACAGATTTTTGTCAAATTTTAAAAAATTTTGTTTAAACCTACTTCGATTTTTCTGGAATATGTTAAGTTTTTTTGATAAAGGAGCTGCATTTGAGTAATTTTAGTTGAAATTAACTTCGAATTTTTGGATTTTTGTACAGATTTTTGTCAAATTTTAAAAAATTTTGTTGAAACCAACTTCGATTTTTCTGGATTATGTTAGGTTTTTTTGATAGAGGAGCTGCATTTGAGTAATTTTAGTTGAAAATAACTTCGAATTTTTGGATTTTTGTTCAGATCTTTGTCAAATTTTAAAAAATTTTGTTGAACCCAATTTCGATTTTTCTGGATTATGTTAGGTTTTTTTGATAGAGGAGCTGCATTTGAGTAATTTTAGTTGAAATTATCTTCGAATTTTTGGATTTTTGTTCAGATTTTTGAAAAAATTTTAAAAAATTTTGTTGAAATCAACTTCGATTTTTCTGGATTATGTAAAGTTTTTTTGTTAGAGGAGCTGCATTTGAGTATTTTTAGTTGAAAATAATTTCGAATTTTTGGATTTGTGTACAGATTTTTGTCAAATTTTAAAAAATTTAGTTTAAACCTACTTCGATTTTTCTGGAATATGTTAGGTTTTTTTGATAAAGGAGCTGCATTTGAGTAATTTTAGTTGAAATTAACTTCGAATTTTTGGATTTTTGTACAGATTTTTGTCAAATTTTAAAAAATTTTGTTGAAACCAACTTCGATTTTTCTGGAATGTGTTAGGTTTTTTTTATAAAGGAGCTGCATTTGAGTAATTTTAGTTGAAATTAACTTCGAATTTTTGGATTTTTGTACAGATATTTGTAAAATTTTATAAAATTTTGTTGAACCCAACTTCGATTTTTCTGGATTATGTTAGGTTTTTTGGATAGAGGAGCTGCATTTGAGTAATTTTAGTTGAAATTAACTTCGAATTTTGGGATTCTTGTACAGATTTTTGTCAAATTTTAAAAAATTTTGTTGAATCCAACTTCGATTTTTCTGGATTATGTTAGGTTTTTTTGATAGACAAGCTGCATTTGAGTAATTCTAGTTGAAATTAACTTCGATTTTTTGGATTTTTGTACAGATTTTTGTCAAATTTTAAAAAATTTTGTTGAAACCAACTTCGATTTTTCTGGATTATGTAAAGTTTTTTTGTAAGAGGAGCTGCATTTGAGTGATTTTAGTTGAAATTAACTTCGAATTTTTGGATTTTTGTACAGATGTTTGTCAAATTTTAAAAAATTTTTGTTGAAACCAACTTCGATTTTTCTGGATTATGTTAGGTTTTTTTGATAGAGCAGCTGCATTTGAGTAATTTTAGTTGAAAATAACTTCGAATTTTTGGATTTTTGTACAGATTTTTGTCAAATTTTAAAAAATTTTGTTGAAACCAACTTCGATTTTTCTGGATTATGTTAGGTTTTTTTGATAGCGGAGCTGCATTTGAGTAATTCTAGTTGAAATTATTTTCGAATTTTTGGATTTTTGTACAGATTTTTGTCAAATTTTAAAAAATTTTGTTGAAACCAACTTCGATTTTTCTGGATTATATTAGGTTTTTTTGATAGAGGAGCTGCATTTGAGTAATTCTAGTTGAAATTATCTTCGAATTTTTGGATTTTTGTACAGATTTTTGTCAAATTTTAAAAAATTTTGTTGAAACCAACTTCGATTTTTCGGGATTATGTTAGGTTTTTTTGATAGAGGAGCTGCATTTGAGTAATTTTAGTTGAAATTAACTACGAATTTTTGGATTTTTGTGCAGATTTTTGTCAAATTTTATAAAATTTTGTTGAACCCAACTTCGATTTTTCTGGATTATGTTAGGTTTTTTTGATAGAGGAGCTGCATTTGAGTAATTTTAGTTGAAATTAACTTCGAATTTTTGGATTTTTGTGCAGATTTTTGCCAAATTTTATAAAATTTTGTTGAACCCAACTTCGATTTTTCGGGATTATGTTAGGTTTTTTTGATAGAGGAGCTGCATTTGAGTAATTTTAGTTGAAATTAACTACGAATTTTTGGATTTTTGTGCAGATTTTTGTCAAATTTTATAAAATTTTGTTGAACCCAACTTCGATTTTTCTGGATTATGTTAGGTTTTTTTGATAGAGGAGCTGCATTTGAGTAATTTTAGTTGAAATTAACTTCGAATTTTTGGATTTTTGTGCAGATTTTTGTCAAATTTTATAAAATTTTGTTGAACCCAACTTCGATTTTTCTGGATTATGTTAGGTTTTTTTGATAAAGGAGCTGCATTGGAGTAATTTTAGTTGAAAATAACTTCGAATTTTTGGATTTTTGTACAAATTTTTGTCAAATTTTAAAAAATTCTGTTGAAACCAACTTCGATTTTTCTGGATTATTTTAGGTTTTTTTGATAGAGGAGCTGCATTTGAGTAATTTTAGTTGAAATTAACTTCGAATTTTTGGATTTTTGTACAGATTTTGTCAAATTTTAAAAAATTTTGTTGAAACCAACTTCGATTTTTCTGGATTACGTTAGGTTTTTTTGATAGCGGAGCTGCATTTGAGTAATTTTAGTTGAAATTAACTTCGAATTTTGGGATTTTTGTACAGATGTTTGTCAAATTTTAAAAAATTTTGTTGAAACCAACTTCGATTTTTCTGGAATATGTTAGGTTTTTTGATAGAGGAGCTGCATTTGAGTAATTTTAGTTGAAATTAACTTCGAATTTTTGGATTTTTGTGCAGATTTTTGTCAAATTTAATAAAATTTTGTTGAAACCAACTTCGATTTTTCTGGAATATGTTAGGTTTTTTTGATAAAGGAGCTGCATTTGAGTAATTTTAGTTGAAATTAACTTCGAATTTTTGGATTTTTGTACAAATTTTTTTCAAATTTTAAAAAATTCTGTTGAAACCAACTTCGATTTTTCTGGATTATTTTAGGTTTTTTTGATAGAGGAGCTGCATTTGAGTAATTTTAGTTGAAATTACCTTTCGAATTTTTGGATGTTTGTACAGATTTTTGTCAAATTTTAAAAAATTTTGTTGAAACCAACTTCGATTTTTCTGGATTATGTTAGGTTTTTTTGATAGAGGAGCTGCATTTGAGTAATTCTACTTGAAATTAACTTCGAATTTTTGGATTTTTGTGCAGATTTTTGTCAAATTTTAAAAAATTTTGTTGAAACCAACTTCGATTTTTCGGGATTATGTTAGGTTTTTTGATAGAGGAGCTGCATTTGAGTAATTTTAGTTGAAATTAACTTCGAATTTTTGGATTTTTGTATAGATTTTTGTCAAATTTTAAAATATTTTGTTGAAACAAACTTCGATTTTTCTGGATTATGTTAGGTTTTTTTGATAGAGGAGCTGCATTTGAGTAATTTTAGTTGAAATTAACTTCGAATTTTTGGATTTTTGTACAGATTTTGACAAATTTTAAAAAATTTTGTTGAAACCAACTTCGATTTTTCTGGATTATGTTAGGTTTTTTGGATAGAGGAACTGCATTTGAGTAATTTTAGTTGTAATTAACTTCAAATTTTTGGATTTTTGTGCAGATTTTTGTCAAATTTTATAAAATTTTGTTGAAACCAACTTCGATTTTTCTGGAATATGTTAGGTTTTTTGATAAAGGAGCTGCATTTGAGTAATTTTAGTTGAAATTAACTTCGAATTTTTGGATTTTTGTACAAATTTTTTTCAAATTTTAAAAAATTCTGTTGAAACCAACTTCGATTTTTCTGGATTATTTTAGGTTTTTTTGATAGAGGAGCTGCATTTGAGTAATTTTAGTTGAAATTAACTTCGAATTTTTGGATTTTTGTACAGATTTTTGTCAAATTTTAAAAAATTTTGTTGAAACCAACTTCGATTACTCTGGATTACGTTAGGTTTATTTGGTAGCGGAGCTGCATTTGAGTAATTTTAGTTGAAATTAACTTCGAATTTTTGGATTTTTGTACAGATTTTGTCAAATTTTAAAAAATTTTGTTGAAACCAACTTCGATTTTTCTGGATTACGTTAGGTTTTTTGATAGCGGTGCTGCATTTGAGTAATTTCAGTTGAAATTAACTTCGAATTTTTGTCAAATTTTAAAAAGTTTTGTTCAAACCGACTTCGATTTTTCTGGATTATGTTAGCTTTTTTTGATAGAGGAGCTGCATTTGAGTAATTTTAGTTGAAATTAACTTCGAATTTTTGGATTTTTGTACAAATTTTTGTCAAATTTTAAAAAATTTTGTTGAAACCAACTTCGATTTTTCTGGATTATTTTAGGTTTTTTTGATAGAGGAGCTGCATTTGAGTAATTTTAGTTGAAATTAACTTCGAATTTTTGGATTTTTGTACAGATTTTTGTCAAATTTTAAAAAATTTTGTTGAAACCAACTTCGATTTTTGTGGAATATGTTAGGTTTTTTTGATAGAGGAGCTGCATTTGAGTAATTTTAGTTGAAATTATCTTCGAAATTTTGGATTTTTGTACAGATTTTTATCAAATTTTAAAAAATTTTGTTCAAACCAACTTCGATTACTCTGGATTACGTTAGGTTTCTTTGGTAGCGGAGCTGCATTTGAGTAATTTTAGTTGAAATTAACTTCGAATTTTTGGATTTTTGTACAGATTTTGTCAAATTTTAAAAAATTTTGTTGAAACCAACTTCGATTTTTCTGGATTATGTTAGGTTTTTTGGATAGAGGAGCTGCATTTGAGTAATTTTAGTTGTAATTAACTTCGAATTTTTGGATTTTTGTATAGATTTTTGTCAAATTTTAAAAAATTTTGTTTAAACCTACTTCGATTTTTCTGGATTATGTTAGGTTTTTTTGATAGAGGAGCTGCATTTGCGTAATTTTAGTTGAAATTAACTTCAAATTTTTGGATTTTTGTACAGATTTTTGTCAAATTTTAAATAATTTTGTTGAAACCAACTTCGATTACTCTGGATTACGTTAGGTTTTTTTGGTAGCGGAGCTGCATTTGAGTAATTTTAGTTGAAATTAACTTCGAATTTTGGGATTTTTGTACAGATGTTTGTCAAATTTTAAAAAATTTTGTTGAAACCAACTTCGATTTTTCTGGAATATGTTAGGTTTTTTGATAGAGGAGCTGCATTTGAGTAATTTTAGTTGAAATTAACTTCGAATTTTTGCATTTTTGTACAGATATTTGTCAAATTTTAAAAAATTTTGTTGAAACCAACTTCGATTACTCTGGATTACGTTAGGTTTTTTTGGTAGCGGAGCTGCATTTGAGTAATTTTAGTTGTAATTAACTTCGAATTTTTGGATTTTTGTATAGATTTTTGTCAAATTTTAAAAAATTTTGTTTAAACCTACTTCGATTTTTCTGGATTATGTTAGGTTTTTTTGATAGAGGAGCTGCATTTGCGTAATTTTAGTTGAAATTAACTTCAAATTTTTGGATTTTTGTACAGATTTTTGTCAAATTTTAAATAATTTTGTTGAAACCAACTTCGATTACTCTGGATTACGTTAGGTTTTTTTGGTAGCGGAGCTGCATTTGAGTAATTTTAGTTGAAATTAACTTCGAATTTTGGGATTTTTGTACAGATGTTTGTCAAATTTTAAAAAATTTTGTTGAAACCAACTTCGATTTTTCTGGAATATGTTAGGTTTTTTGATAGAGGAGCTGCATTTGAGTAATTTTAGTTGAAATTAACTTCGAATTTTTGCATTTTTGTACAGATATTTGTCAAATTTTAAAAAATTTTGTTGAAACCAACTTCGATTACTCTGGATTACGTTAGGTTTTTTTGGTAGCGGAGCTGCATTTGAGTAATTTTAGTCGAAATTAACTTCAAATTTTGGGATTTTTGTACAGATGTTTGTCAAATTTTAAAAAATTTTGTTGAAACCAACTTCGATTACTCTGGATTATGTTAGGTTTTTTGGATAGAGGAGCTGCATTTGAGTAATTTTAGTTGAAAATAACTTCGAATTTTTGGATTTTTGTACAGATTTTTGTCAAATTTTAAAAAATTTTGTTGAAACCAACTTCGATTACTCTGGATTATGTTAGGTTTTTTGGATAGAGGAGATGCATTTGAGTAATTTTAGTTGAAATTAACTTCGAATTTTTGGATGTTTGTACAGATTTTTTTCAAATTATAAAAAATTTTGTTGAAACCAACTTCGATTTTTCTGGATTATGTTAGGTTTTTTTGATAGAGGAGCTGCATTTGAGTAATTCTACTTGAAATTAACTTCGAATTTTTGGATTTTTGTGCAGATTTTTGTCAAATTTTAAAAAATTTTGTTGAAACCAACTTCGATTTTTCGGGATTATGTTAGGTTTTTTGATAGAGGAGCTGCATTTGAGTAATTTTAGTTGAAATTAACTTCGAATTTTTGGATTTTTGTACAGATTTTTGTCAAATTTTAAAATATTTTGTTGAAACAAACTTCGATTTTTCTGGATTATGTTAGGTTTTTTTGATAGAGGAGCTGCATTTGAGTAATTTTAGTTGAAATTAACTTCGAATTTTTGGATTTTTGTACAGATTTTTGGGAAATTTTAAAAAATTTTGTTGAAACCAACTTCGATTTTTCTGGATTATGTTAGGTTTTTTGGATAGAGGAGCTGCATTTGAGTAATTCTAGTTGAAATTAACTTCGAATTTTTGGATTTTTGTACAGATTTTTGTCAAATTTAAAAAAATTTTGTTGATACCAACTTCGATTTTTCTGGATTATGTAAAGTTTTTTTGTTAGAGGAGCTGCATTTGAGTATTTTTAGTTGAAAATAATTTCGAATTTTTGGATTTTTGTACAGATTTTTGTCAAATTTTAAAAAATTTTGTTGAAACCAACTTCGATTTTTCTGGATTATGTTAGGTTTTTTTTGATAGAGGAGCTGCATTTGAGTATTTTTAGTTGAAAATAACTTCGAATTTTTGGATTTTTGTACAGATTTTTGTCAAAATTTAAAAAATTTGTTTAAACCTACTTCGATTTTTCTGGATTATGTAAAGTTTTTTTGATAGAGGAGCTGCATTTGAGTAATTTTAGTTGAAAATAACTTCGAAATTTTGGATTTTTGTAAAGATTTTTGTCAAATATTAAAAAATTTTGTTGAAACCAACTTCGATTTTTCTGGAATATGTTAGGTTTTTTTGATAAAGGAGCTGCATTTGAGTAATTTTAGTTGAAAATAGCTTCGAATTTTTGGATTTTTGTACAGATTTTTGTCAAATTTTAAAAAATTTTGTTGAAACCAACTTCGATTTTTCTGGATTACGTTAGGTTTTTTTGATAAAGGAGCTGCATTTGAGTAATTTTGGTTGAAATTAACTTCGAATTTTTGGATTTTTGTACAGATTTTTGTGAAATTTTAAAAAATTTTGTTGAAACCAACTTCGATTTTTCTGGATTATGTAAAGTTTTTTTGTTAGAGGAGCTGCATTTGAGTAATTTTAGTTGAAAATAACTTCGAATTTTTGGATTTTTGTACAGATTTTTGTCAATTTTTAAAAAATTTTGTTGAAACCAACTTCGATTTTTCTGGATTACGTTAGGTTTTTTTGATAAAGGAGCTGCATTTGAGTAATTTTGGTTGAAATTAACTTCGAATTTTTGGATTTTTGTACAGATTTTTGTGAAATTTTAAAAAATTTTGTTGAAACCAACTTCGATTTTTCTGGATTATGTTAGGTTTTTTGGATAGAGGAGCTGCATTTGAGTAATTTTAGTTGTAATTAACTTCGAATTTTTGGATTTTTGTGCAGATTTTTGTAAAATTTTATAAAATTTTGTTAAACCCAACTTCGATTTTTCTGGATTATGTTAGGTTTTTTTGATAGAGGAGCTGCATTTGAGTAATTCTAGTTGAAATTAACTTCGAATTTTTGGATTTTTGTACAGATTTTTGCCAAATTTTAAAAAATTTTGTTGATACCAACTTCGATTTTTCTGGATTATGTAAAGTTTTTTGTTAGAGGAGCTGCATTTGAGTAATTTTTGTTGAAAATAATTTCGAATTTTTGGATTTTTGTACAGTTTTTTGTCAAATTTTAAAAAATTTTGTTGAAACCAACTTCGATTTTTCTGGATTATGTAAAGTTTTTTTGTTAGAGGAGCTGCATTTGAGTATTTTTAGTTGAAAATAACTTCGAATTTTTGGATTTTTGCACAGATTTTTGTCAAAATTTAAAAAATTTTGTTTAAACCTACTTCGATTTTTCTGGATTATGTTAGGTTTTTTTTATGGAGGAGCTGCATTTCAGTAATTTTAGTTGAAAATAACTTCGAAATTTTGGATTTTTGTACAGATTTTTGTGAAAATTTAAAAAATTTTGTTGAAACCAACTTCGATTTTTCTGGATTATGTAAAGTTTTTTTGATAGAGGAGCTGCATTTGAGTAATTCTAGTTGAAATTAACTTCGAATTTTTGGATTTTTGTACAGATTTTTGTAAAATTTTAAAAAATTTTGTTGAAACCAACTTCGATTATTCTGGATTACGTTAGGTTTTTTTGGTAGCGGAGATGCATTTGAGTAATTCTAGTTGAAATTAACTTCGAAATTTTGGATTTTTGTCAAATTTTAAAAAATTTTGTTGAAACCAACTTCGATTTTTCTGGATTATGTTAGGTTTTTTTGATAGAGGAGCTGCATTTGAGTAATTCTAGTTGAAATTAACTTCGAAATTTTGGATTTTTGTACATATTTTTGTCAAATTTTAAAAAATTTTGTTGAAACCAACTTCGATTTTTCTGGATTATGTAAAGTTTTTTTGATAGAGGAGGTGCAATTGAGTAATTTTAGTTGAAAATAACTTCGAATTTTTGGATTTTTGTACAGTTTTTTGTCAAATTTTAAAAAAATTTGTTGAAACCTGCTTCGATTTTTCTGGATTATGTTAGTTTTTTTGATAGAGGAGTTGCATTTGAGTAATTTTTTGTTGATATTAACTTCGAATTTTTGGATTTTTGTTCAGATTTTTGACGAATTTTAAAAAATTTTGTTGAAACCAACTTCGATTTTTCTGGATTATGTAAAGTTTTTTTGATAGAGGAGCTGCATTTGAGTAATTTTAGTTGAAAATAACTTCGAATTTTTGGATTTTTGTACAGATTTTTGTCAAATTTTAAAAAATTTTGTTGAAACCAACTTCGATTTTTCTGGATTATGTTAGGTTTTTTTGATAGAGGAGCTGCATTTGAGTAATTTTAGTTGAAATTAACTTCGAATTTTTGGATTTTTGTACAGATTTTTGTGAAATTTTAAAAAATTTTGTTGAAACCAACTTCGATTTTTCTGGATTATGTTAGGTTTTTTGGATAGAGGAGCTGCATTTGAGTAATTTTAGTTGTAATTAACTTCGAATTTTTGGATTTTTGTGCAGATTTTTGTAAAATTTTATAAAATTTTGTTAAACCCAACTTCGATTTTTCTGGATTATGTTAGGTTTTTTTGATAGAGGAGCTGCATTTGAGTAATTCTAGTTGAAATTAACTTCGAAATTTTGGATTTTTGTACATATTTTTGTCAAATTTTAAAAAATTTTGTTGAAACCAACTTCGATTTTTCTGGATTATGTAAAGTTTTTTTGATAGAGGAGCTGCATTTGAGTAATTTTAGTTGAAAATAACTTCGAATTTTTGGATTTTTGTACAGTTTTGTGTCAAATTTTAAAAAAATTTGTTGAAACCTGCTTCGATTTTTCTGGATTATGTTAGTTTTTTTGATAGAGGAGCTGCATTTGAGTAATTTTTTGTTGATATTAACTTCGAATTTTTGGATTTTTGTTCAGATTTTTGACGAATTTTAAAAAATTTTGTTGAAACCAACTTCGATTTTTCTGGATTATGTAAAGTTTTTTTGATAGAGGAGCTACATTTGAGTAATTTTAGTTGAAAATAACTTCGAATTTTTGGATTTTTGTACAGATTTTTGTCAAATTTTAAAAAATTTTGTTGAAACCAACTTCGATTTTTCTGGATTATGTTAGGTTTTTTTGATAGAGGAGCTGCATTTGAGTAATTTTAGTTGAAATTAACTTCGAATTTTTGGATTTTTGTACAGATTTTTGGGAAATTTTAAAAAATTTTGTTGAAACCAACTTCGATTTTTCTGGATTATGTTAGGTTTTTTGGATAGAGGAGCTGCATTTGAGTAATTTTAGTTGTAATTAACTTCGAATTTTTGGATTTTTGTGCAGATTTTTGTAAAATTTTATAAAATTTTGTTAAACCCAACTTCGATTTTTCTGGATTATGTTAGGTTTTTTTGATAGAGGAGCTGCATTTGAGTAATTTTAGTTGAAATTAACTTCGAATTTTTGGATTTTTGTACAGATTTTTGGGAAATTTTAAAAAATTTTGTTGAAACCAACTTCGATTTTTCTGGATTATGTTAGGTTTTTTGGATAGAGGAGCTGCATTTGAGTAATTCTAGTTGAAATTAACTTCGAATTTTTGGATTTTTGTACAGATTTTTGTCAAATTTAAAAAAATTTTGTTGATACCAACTTCGATTTTTCTGGATTATGTAAAGTTTTTTTGTTAGAGGAGCTGCATTTGAGTATTTTTAGTTGAAAATAATTTCGAATTTTTGGATTTGTGTACAGATTTTTGTCAAATTTTAAAAAATTTTGTTGAAACCAACTTCGATTTTTCTGGATTATGTTAGGTTTTTTTTGATAGAGGAGCTGCATTTGAGTATTTTTAGTTGAAAATAACTTCGAATTTTTGGATTTTTGTACAGATTTTTGTCAAAATTTAAAAAATTTTGTTTAAACCTACTACGATTTTTCTGGATTATGTAAAGTTTTTTTGATAGAGGAGCTGCATTTGAGTAATTTTAGTTGAAAATAACTTCGAAATTTTGGATTTTTGTAAAGATTTTTGTCAAATATTAAAAAATTTTGTTGAAACCAACTTCGATTTTTCTGGAATATGTTAGGTTTTTTTGATAAAGGAGCTGCATTTGAGTAATTTTAGTTGAAAATAGCTTCGAATTTTTGGATTTTTGTACAGATTTTTGTCAAATTTTAAAAAATTTTGTTGAAACCAACTTCGATTTTTCTGGATTACGTTAGGTTTTTTTGATAAAGGAGCTGCATTTGAGTAATTTTGGTTGAAATTAACTTCGAATTTTTGGATTTTTGTACAGATTTTTGTGAAATTTTAAAAAATTTTGTTGAAACCAACTTCGATTTTTCTGGATTATGTAAAGTTTTTTTGTTAGAGGAGCTGCATTTGAGTAATTTTAGTTGAAAATAACTTCGAATTTTTGGATTTTTGTACAGATTTTTGTCAATTTTTAAAAAATTTTGTTGAAACCAACTTCGATTTTTCTGGATTACGTTAGGTTTTTTTGATAAAGGAGCTGCATTTGAGTAATTTTGGTTGAAATTAACTTCGAATTTTTGGATTTTTGTACAGATTTTTGTGAAATTTTAAAAAATTTTGTTGAAACCAACTTCGATTTTTCTGGATTATGTTAGGTTTTTTGGATAGAGGAGCTGCATTTGAGTAATTTTAGTTGTAATTAACTTCGAATTTTTGGATTTTTGTGCAGATTTTTGTAAAATTTTATAAAATTTTGTTAAACCCAACTTCGATTTTTCTGGATTATGTTAGGTTTTTTTGATAGAGGAGCTGCATTTGAGTAATTCTAGTTGAAATTAACTTCGAATTTTTGGATTTTTGTACAGATTTTTGCCAAATTTTAAAAAATTTTGTTGATACCAACTTCGATTTTTCTGGATTATGTAAAGTTTTTTTGTTAGAGGAGCTGCATTTGAGTAATTTTTGTTGAAAATAATTTCGAATTTTTGGATTTTTGTACAGTTTTTTGTCAAATTTTAAAAAATTTTGTTGAAACCAACTTCGATTTTTCTGGATTATGTAAAGTTTTTTTGTTAGAGGAGCTGCATTTGAGTATTTTTAGTTGAAAATAACTTCGAATTTTTGGATTTTTGCACAGATTTTTGTCAAAATTTAAAAAATTTTGTTTAAACCTACTTCGATTTTTCTGGATTATGTTAGGTTTTTTTTATGGAGGAGCTGCATTTCAGTAATTTTAGTTGAAAATAACTTCGAAATTTTGGATTTTTGTACAGATTTTTGTGAAAATTTAAAAAATTTTGTTGAAACCAACTTCGATTTTTCTGGATTATGTAAAGTTTTTTTGTTAGAGGAGCTGCATTTGAGTAATTTTAGTTGAAAATAACTTCGAATTTTTGGATTTTTGTACAGATTTTTGTGAAATTTTAAAAAATTTTGTTGAAACCAACTTCGATTTTTCTGGATTATGTAAAGTTTTTTTGTTAGAGGAGCTGCATTTGAGTAATTTTAGTTGAAAATAACTTCGAATTTTTGGATTTTTGTACAGATTTTTGTCAATTTTTAAAAAATTTTGTTGAAACCAACTTCGATTTTTCTGGATTACGTTAGGTTTATTTGATAAAGGAGCTGCATTTGAGTAATTTTGGTTGAAATTAACTTCGAATTTTTGGATTTTTGTACAGATTTTTGTGAAATTTTAAAAAATTTTGTTGAAACCAACTTCGATTTTTCTGGATTATGTTAGGTTTTTTGGATAGAGGAGCTGCATTTGAGTAATTTTAGTTGTAATTAACTTCGAATTTTTGGATTTTTGTGCAGATTTTTGTAAAATTTTATATAATTTTGTTAAACCCAACATCGATTTTTCTGGATTATGTTAGGTTTTTTTGATAGAGGAGCTGCATTTGAGTAATTCTATATGAAATTAACTTCGAATTTTTGGATTTTTGTACAGATTTTTGTCAAAATTTAAAAAATTTTGTTGATACCAACTTCGATTTTTCTGGGTTATGTAAAGTTTTTTGTTAGAGGAGCTGCATTTGAGTAATTTTAGTTGAAAATAATTTCGAATTTTTGGATTTTTGTACAGATTTTTGTCAAATTTTAAAAAATTTTGTTGAAACCAACTTCGATTTTTCTGGATTATGTTAGGTTTTTTTTGATAGAGGAGCTGCATTTGAGTATTTTTAGTTGAAAATAACTTCGAATTTTTGGATTTTTGTACAGATTTTTGTCAAAATTTAAAAAATTTTGTTTAAACCTACTTCGATTTTTCAGGATTATGTAAAGTTTTTTTGATAGAGGAGCTGCATTTGAGTAATTTTAGTTGAAAATAACTTCGAAATTTTGGATTTTTGTAAAGATTTTTGTCAAATATTAAAAAATTTTGTTGAAACCAACTTCGATTATTCTGGAATATGTTAGGTTTTTTTGATAAAGGAGCTGCATTTGAGTAATTTTAGTTGAAATTAACTTCGAATTTTTGGATTTTTGTACAGATTTTTGTCAATTTTTAAAAAATTTGGTTTAAACCTATTTCGATTTTTCTGGATTATGTTAGGTTTTTTTGATAGAGGAGCTGCATTTGAGTAATTCTAGTTGAAATTAACTTCGAATTTTTGGATTTTTGTACAGATTTTTGTCAAATTTTAAAAAATTTTGTTGAAACCAACTTCTATTTTTCTGGATTATGTAAAGTTTTTTTGTTAGAGGAGCTGCATTTGAGTAATTTTAGTTGAAAACAACTTCGAATTTCTGGATTTTTGTACAGATTTTTGTCAAATTTTAAAAAATTTTGTTGAAACCAACTTCGATTTTTCTGGATTATGTTAGGTTTTTTTGATAGAGGAGCTGCATTTGAGTAATTTTAGTTGAAATTAACTTCGAATTTTTGGATTTTTGTACAGATTTTTGTCAAATTGTAAAAAAATTTGTTGAAACCAACTTCGATTACTCTGGATTACGTTAGGTTTTTTTGGTAGCGGAGCTGCATTTGAGTAATTTTAGTTGAAATTAACTTCGAATTTTTCGATTTTTGAACAGATGTTTGTCAAATTTTAAAAAATTTTGTTGAAACCAACTTCGATTTTTCTGGATTATGTTAGGTTTTTTTGATAGAGGAGCTGCATTTGAGTAATTCTATATGAAATTAACTTCGAATTTTTGGATTTTTGTACAGATTTTTGTCAAAATTTAAAAAATTTTGTTGATACCAACTTCGATTTTTCTGGATTATGTAAAGTTTTTTGTTAGAGGAGCTGCATTTGAGTAATTTTAGTTGAAAATAATTTCGAATTTTTGGATTTTTGTACAGATTTTTGTCAAATTTTAAAAAATTTTGTTGATACCAACTTCGATTTTTCTGGATTATGTTAGGTTTTTTTTGATAGAGGAGCTGCATTTGAGTATTTTTAGTTGAAAATAACTTCGAATTTTTGGATTTTTGTACAGATTTTTGTCAAAGTTTAAAAAATTTTGTTTAAACCTACTTCGATTTTTCAGGATTATGTAAAGTTTTTTTGATAGAGGAGCTGCATATGAGTAATTTTAGTTGAAAATAACTTCGAAATTTTGGATTTTTGTAAAGATTTTTGTCAAATATTAAAAAATTTTGTTGAAACCAACTTCGATTATTCTGGAATATGTTAGGTTTTTTTGATAAAGGAGCTGCATTTGAGTAATTTTAGTTGAAATTAACTTCGAATTTTTGGATTTTTGTACAGATTTTTGTCAATTTTTAAAAAATTTGGTTTAAACCTATTTCGATTTTTCTGGATTATGTTAGGTTTTTTTGATAGAGGAGCTGCATTTGAGTAATTCTAGTTGAAATTAACTTCGAATTTTTGGATTTTTGTACAGATTTTTGTCAAATTTTAAAAAATTTTGTTGAAACCAACTTCTATTTTTCTGGATTATGTAAAGTTTTTTTGGTAGCGGAGCTGCATTTGAGTAATTTTAGTGTAACGTCCCAACATTTTTCGCGCGGTACTATTCAGAAAATCTATTAAAAATCTCAGAATCACTCCACCAAAGTCCCTCAAATTCAATTATTACCCCTTTTCCCCAATCGCTGATCACCTCGATGATGTACCTTAGCGGTCCCCATCTCGAGATGGTCAGTACGAAACCTCCTTCACTTATTCGTCCAACGAGGCACGAATTCCCTCCTCAAAAGTAAATCTAAACAAGTCCCTCGCCCCAGAATCTTCTTAAACCGAGACCACGTCTCACTCCTACTCTACGACCCTCCAAATCCAAGCCATTCAAACCCCTTTCCCGTTAAAATACCCAAAATCCATGCGATGGGTTGAATATCTCCAAATACCGTTCATAAAAACCCAAGAAATCTAATTGCGACGCATATTCGGCGTACGTGACAGAAGAATGTCTATTAATAGACACTCAGTTTATAAAAACCCCGGAAGTCCTACTGCGACTAAATTCTTAAATGTGTCAAGGCCGATACCGCGCGTACCCCGCAACAAACATATAAATACGAGGTCCTGAGAGGCCGGAGATCATTATCACCAGTATTTTCAATAGTACTAAAAGTATTCATTTAGTGAAAATTATATAGTGAAACCATTAAAATCAGTTACCTACGGCTTCTACCGTAAGCAATCAATTATTATTATTATTATTATTTATATCATTCCCATTTATAATTTCGTATTATTATTGCTTATTGCGTTCACTTATTATCTTGTATTTATAACTTTCATTTCGTCTATTGCTTTCGCGTATTAACGCTTATTATTTTCATATTATTCTATTTACTTAAAGCTTATCATATATATATATAATTGAATTACTACTACTTTTCTATACGCTTATTGCGATCATTTATATTTTGTATTATTACTATTACTACTTTCTATATATGTGCTTATTGTAATCATTTCCTTTAATTATCGCATATTGTATTTCATATTCATACTTTTATATTGTACTAATCACAATTTATATAAATGTCATGTGCTAATGCTCGCTGTCAAACGCATTTCTATAACAATTAACTGCTTTTGCATTAACGATGCATGGCATATTATCGTACCTTGAATAAACAAACGTTCTTGTTTAAATCACGCTTTGAATTATTGTGTCTAATCTCCGGTTGCGAATATCCTCAAACCAAAACAAACTGCAGCAACAGCTGATCTCGATCAGTGAACGCTAAAGCCCCAGTTGTGTTTACAAACATACTATTGCACGAGCCGTGCTATTCACGGAAATATTATAAGTGATTTTCTCTACATAAATGCAACGTTAAAATCAAAACAAGAGTGCTAACGGGTGTCCCCGGATACCATTCGCCTTTAAACCTTCCCTGGTCGATTAGTGTGCTGGATGTCAGATTCGCGCCTGATCTATCCTTTAGCTTTAGAGTGCAGGATGTAAGATTCGCGCCTGGCTTCCCTCAAAAACCCTCAGTGTGCTGGATTACAGATTCGCGCCTGATTCCTCTAAAACCCTCAGCGTGCTGGATCACAGATTCGCGCCTGACTCCCTCAAAAACCCTCAGAGTGACGGATTTAATATTCGCGCCTGGCTTCCTCTAAAACCCTCAGTGTGCTGGATTACAGATTCGCGCCTGATTCCTCTAAAACCCTCAGCGTGACGGATTTAATATTCGCGCCTGGCTTCCTCTAAAACCCTCAGTGTGCTGGATTACAGATTCGCGCCTGATCCCTCAAAAACCCTCAGCGTGACGGATTTAATATTCGCGCCTGGCTTCCCTCAAAAACCCTCAGTGTGCTGGATTACAGATTCGCGCCTGACTCCCTCAAAAACCCTCAGAGTGACGGATTTAATATTCGCGCCTAAGTTCCCACAAAATCTCAGAGTGCTGGATTTTAGATTCGCGCCTGAGTCCATTCTACCCCGCATGTCATTGTCCCCAAAAGACCTCACCCGGGACGTGACATATTTTTGGTGACAGCGGTGGGATTTTCGTTTGCCGTTGATAAGAATTAGATTCTCCGACGCGGCACCCACAAAGTCCCGCTACTTAGTATGTACTTAGAACACGTAAACCCGTGGAAACCAGCCTACCAGAGCCGCCAATTACAAAAGTTGACGGAATCAATACAGTGGATGGTCTGTGTTTCCGGGACCATAGTGGCAAATAACGAAGACGAAGAAATTTGCTTAAATTGCTCCAAACTTGATCCAACAAATACGGTGAAAACGTATCAAATTCATTTCTTACATACGCCTTATACATTCCCTAATTGCCCTCGGTGCAATACAATTTTATTACAAACGCGTCCCGCAACCAATTGTGCCGCGTGCACACAGTGGCACTTTCTTTCAAACAGACTATGAATCATTTAGAAAAAAAAAACTTATGAAATCTAAACAGACTGCCTGACGCGACATATATATATATTGATACCCAACATGCGCGATTCGCGTCAAAGTCAAAATACGTTATATTACCCAAGCCGCAGGCTGCGAGGCGTTTTGTCAGATTCAAACGCGTTGATTTGTGTTTCGGGAGGAGCAGCTACGACCACGGAAGGCGGAAAAATTTGCCTAAATTGTTTTAATTCAAACCCGGTGGAAGTAGACGAAATAAATCAAGTACACTACCACCAACCTAACGATATATTCCCTGAATGCCCTCGTTGCAAGAACCTCTTGTTCAAATTAAGTGCCGTATGCACAGAGCACTACAGTCGAATAAAGAAAAATCAAACTAGATTCGATAATAACTACCCGGGTAGAGAATACCATAGATTTTGAATAGCTGCTACCGCACGCCTAATATAGGGAAACTTCTAAGTCACCCTAAAATAATAAAATTTACTGAGTTAAACATGTCTGAATACAACGATATTGAAGACCCCCTCATAATCGACCAAGACGCGGGGCCTTTCAATAGCGCTATAGAAATCGAGACCGCCGAAATAAAGGAACGGTTGCAATTATTGCGTGAGAAACGAGCCGAGATTGACAATTTGCACGCGAGATTTGCGAAAAACCCAGAAACTAAAACGCATTCGGGCGTAGGCACGGGATCGGCAGACCCCACGTTTGAAGGTCTTTCTAATAAAATACAAAATATCGAAAGGATGATGGAAAAACTTCTTGCACCCCCGCCAGTTGTGAATAATTTCGCCACACCGGGTTCCTCTCGTTTTGATAGAAAACCGGTGCTAAATTATAATAAAGTTCCAGAGGCATTGAATCGTAGCTATATTCCAGACCAGGATCCAATACCCCAGATCACGTTAAAGGACGCTATAGAAACCGTCCCTAGTTTTAATGGACATAATATACCAGTGGAGCAATTCGCGAGAGCTTGCAATAGGGCTAAAGCACTGGTTCCCCCGCAGGCTGAACCCCAGCTGGCGAGGTTGTTGCGCAATAAACTGCAAGACCACGCCTGCTTGGCCGTTGAGGATAGGGTCTTTGACTCCGTAAATGACTTAATAAAGCAACTGAAACGTACATTCTCACCCGCGAAAACATCAGATCATTATCGAGGAGAACTTGCAAACATTATCAAAGGAAATAACGAACACATATTGGAATATATTTCGCGCGTTAAGGATCTCCGATTCGCTATTTTGGAAGAGGACAGAGAATACTATCGCGACTTCGCACGGAACCACCCCGAGGACTTAGATCGTTTGACGTTGGATTCTTTTGTGGATGGCCTTCCTCCCCATATACGAACAAGACTCTTCCAACATAATTTCGAAACACTCGATGAAGCTTTTGAACTGGCTGTACTCGTAGACAAAAAAATAGAAAGGGACCGTCAAAGGTTTACAGAACAAAAAGCTCCTAAATTAGTATGCCAACTTTGTAATAAGACAGGACACGACGCGTTATCCTGCAGAAGCAACCAAAAAATTGCCTCCCAACCGTCCGAACGATATCCCCAAAACCGAGTTGTGGGATATGGTAATCAGGCCCTTAACCCTTTGCTCCCTTACTGGGACAAAACTCGACCACCTCCCTCAAGACCTACGGAATTGCGCATCTGCGCTTATTGCAAAAAGCCCGGACACTTAATCTCAGAATGCAGGAAACGCATATTTAATCGGAATGAAAGAAACCCAGGAACCTTCCAGGAACGAGATTCGGGAAACGCTCCGCCCCTACGGTCAACCATGGATGCGTACCGTGGAACGGGCCAAACGAGAGCGCATCCAATAATAATACAAACGGAACCGGGAATATCGAAACTAGAATCGCAACAGCATGGTTAAATACTGCCGATGAAGCTCCATCTGTAAGAATTCCCTCCCCCGACTTCGAAACTACACCTGAATTAATGATTGATACTGGGTCACAGGTGAACTTATTAAAAATTCAAATCGTAAAGCTACCACAAGAGATAGACAAGAAAGATCGACTAATACTCAAGGGCATCTCTCCGGTCCCCGTCACCACGCTTGGTACAGTGAAGATAACCCTTTTTGGCGACAACGTCACGTTTAACGTAGTCGAAAATGATTTCCCAATTAAACCACAAGGAATACTAGGTACAGAATTTTTTATGAAACAAAATGCCTCGATACATTATTCCAAAAAGCAGTTAGAGTTCAACGGAAACTCTATTCCATTTGTAAACAGAACTCAAATCGTACTACCTGCTAGATCAAAAACCGTTTCCTTTATTAATATATTAAATTCAAATATAAAGGAAGGGTATTTACCCCGGTTAGACTTAGGTACTGGGATTCATGCTGGTAACGCTCTTGTCCGTAATCAAGACGGCAAAGCGTACTTACAAATAATAAATTCTAATGAAACGGACATAACGATCACAAGACCTACTGTTGAATTGGATGAATTCGAAATTGTGATTCCAGAACCCAAACAAAGACGAACAAAAGAGACTATGACGTCAAAGCGCGTCACTCCTATCCCCGCCCTAAATTTAAACAAGTCCCTTATACCCCAGGATCCGTTGATCCACCAAACCGAGGCACCCGTGAAAGTGCACTCACTCTCTGAGCATTATGCCAGATCAACCCTCCACCCAAATTTCCTTGAGTCTCTTAGTATTGCGTCGGGTGAGGAAGTATCAATAATTTCTGAAAAACCCACAACAAGGATGGAACAAGTGCTCGGATTAATTTCAATGGATCATATGAATCCGGAAGAAAAACTACATGTCCAAGGAATTTTAAGTAAGTACCATGACCTTTTTCATCTACCAGATGAGAAGTTGGGTCATACGAACGCTATCCAGCATGGGATCCAGACAACGGACCCAGTGCCTGTCAATACTAAACAATATCGATTTCCTCCAGTACACAAAAAGGAAATAGATAAACAAGTAGGCAAATTACTAGATCAGGAAATAATAAAACCATCATTGTCACCTTACAATTCACCTATTTGGATCGTCTCTAAGAAACCGGGACCCGATGGGGAACTCTTGTGGCGAATGGTAATTGACTTCAGGGATTTAAACAAAATTACAGTTCCCGACGCATACCCACTTCCAAATATCAATGAAATATTAGATCAATTAGGAGGAGCAAAGTACTTCTCCGTATTTGACCTCGCGTCAGGATTCCACCAAATCCCTATGAAACCGGAAGACGCACCAAAAACCGCATTTTCTACACCTCATGGACATTATGAGTTTGTCAGGATGCCATTTGGACTTTGTAATGCACCAGCTACTTTCCAGCGTCTAATGGACCATACCCTTACGGGACTCCAAGGCACGGAAATGTTCGTATATTTGGACGATATCGTCCTTTACGCAAGTTCCCTAACAGAGCATTTAATCAAATTTAAAAAACTCGCTCACCGTTTACGAGAAGCAAACTTAAAGTTACAACCTACAAAATGTAAATTCCTACATAAGGAAGTCGCTTACCTGGGACATATAATTACCGAGGAAGGGGTAAAACCAGATTTAGGAAAAATTCAAGCCGTCCGAAACTACCCGGCACCAAGTACACCAAAAGGAATCAAACAATTCCTTGGATTAACCGGATATTATAGAAGGTTTATCCCAGAATTTTCCAAAATAGCTCGGCCGTTAACCCAACTACTAAAGAAAGACATAAAATTTGACTGGGGACCGTCCCAGAAAACGGCTTTTGACCACTTAAGGTCAGCGTTGCAGAAGGAACCTATCCTGCAATATCCAAATTTTGAAATGCAATTTCATATCACTACTGATGCTTCCGAATACGCTATAGGAGGAATATTAAGTCAGGCTATCGACGGAAAGGAATTACCGATCGCTTACGCTTCTCGCCTCCTAAATAAAGCAGAAATAAATTATGCAACCATAGAGAAAGAACTTTTAGCTATTGTATATTGTGTTAGACATTTCCGACCTTACTTATATGGAAGGAAGTTTATTTTATTTACTGACCACCAACCCTTGATTTGGTTACATAAAGTAAAGGACCCAACCTCGCGCCTTGTCAGGTGGCGATTGAAATTAGCTGAGTATGAATACGAAATTCGATACCAACCGGGAAAAAGTAACAAACTTGCCGATGCTTTATCCCGAAATCCCCCTACAGTAGAGGCATGCCCAATACGGCCACGAGAAGAAGCCGACGATGACTGGGAAGACCAACCCCCGCCTAAACGAGGTCGAGGAAGGCCGCGGGGCTCCAAAGTACCCATCGCTGCGACAAAACCTACACGTAAAAACCGCCTAAGGACGGCGCCTACGAGGATTCAGCCGAGCCGAAAGGTACGCAAAACTCCGACACCTATAACAGTGCCGTCGGAACCAATGAGTAGCGAAGAAGAAATTGACCAGGATGAAGAAATAGAATTAGCGGACACCCCTTATCAAATTATTTCGCCTCCGCAATCTCCAGTACCACAGGAACAGGAAGACCCCGATTCCGAGGTGGAATCCAACGCGTCGGTCGAATCAACAACTGACTCAGATTTATCAATAATTGAGCCTGACGATTCCCGTGATGCAGCATACGAAGCAGATCCGAATCGAGATATCATAATAACACCGTCAATCAGTCGCGACCCATTGTCCTTACGTAAGGAAACGCTCGTTTTCTTTTTAAGCACCGACGGAAAACCTTGCGACGATGGAGCTAAACAATTACAAGAAGCAGGAGAATTAATAGTAACAAGCGAACTCACTTTGGGCAGAGCTAATGTATCGTATAATAAAGGACAAATTCTTGTAGGGTTAGTAATTAAAGAAACGCAAAATACTCCCCTAACCACGACAAATTGGAGCAAAGTTCTTTCCTCCCTTAAAGAGGTAATACGCGAATTGATCATATTTTCATTCAGTATAGCTAAGACTACAAATATTGATCATTTGAGCTGGCAAAATATCATTACGGACATCCTTGAAGCCGTTAATGAAGAAGACATCAGTGTCACAATATGTTTACAGCTAGTTCGAATTCCCGAAGAATCGGAAAGACAAAATATTATTATGGAAAATCACGCGTCTGCATTAGCTGGACACAAAGGAGTAACTAAAACATATAATCGAATTCGTCATTACTATTTTTGGAAAGGAATGAAGAAAGCCGTGGAAGATTATATTCGAAAATGCGAGGATTGTCAGCGGAAGAAACTCGTCCGTGTTAAAATCAAACAACCAATGATTCTCACCGACACACCTGGAAGAGCCTTTGACAAAATCGCCCTGGATATAGTGGGACCGTTACCCACTACTAGAGAAGGACATACTTATATACTAACTATGCAAGATTTATTGACGAAATACTTCGTGTGCGAACCCCTCAAACAGTCCACATCGATAAAAATCGCGGACGCATTTATAAAAAAATTTATCTGTCAATTCGGAGCTCCCAGAGCCATCCTCACTGACCAGGGAGCTAATTTCACTGGTAAATTCATGAAAGTTATCGCGCAAAAATTTAGAATTGAACAATTTCGAACCACAGCTTTTCACCCACAGACTAACGGTTCTTTAGAGCGATCGCACCTTGTCCTAACGGAATATTTGAAAATGTTTATCAGTAAATACAGCGACTGGGACGAATGGACCGACATGGCCGCGTTCTCTTATAATACCAGCGTCCACGAGGGCACTGGTTACACTCCACACGAGTTAGTATTCGGGAAAATAGCCCGGGTACCCAGTCGAAAAAGGGTGCCCGAAGATTTTGAAAACGAAACTTATAATCAATACCTCTCGAAATTAAGTATAAGAATGCAAGAAATACAAACCGCTGCTGCGGAAAAGTTAAATCAGTCTAAACTTCGCTATAAAAAATATTATGATCGTCACATAAATGAAGAGACCTTCAAACCGGGTGACCCAATATTCGTGTTAATAGAACCGAGAAAAGGGAAATTCGGGGACCAGTACTCCGGTCCGCACACAATACTAGAGGTTATCCCTTCGCAAAATTTGAAAATTTCCTGGAAAGGAAAAACTAAAATCATACACGCTAACAAAGCGCGTCTTAGTCGTTTACGCGAGAATCCCGGTTGACCCTAATCTTAAAACAAATATTAATTATTTCATTTCTACCAAAACTATAGTATTGCCAGGATGCCACATAAAAGGGCCCACAACCCTAATGGGGCTAAGAGAGGTGGGGGTGGCCTCAAACGAAGGCTCGCCCACATCAGATGGATGCGGAAGGAGGCTATAAAAGAGGGAAGGAGCCTATCGCCCTTCCTTCCCAGGGTGACCTCCACAAAAACCATCAGGGAGGCTGAGCCCTCACCAGAGATTATCGTCATTGGAGACTCCCCCACAACGATGGACCTGGAGACAATGCAGGAGATCGTTACTCCACCGCCCCCTTGCTGCCCTCCCGCAAAAGGCAGAGAGGTACTCTCCCGTCCACCACCCTCTCCTTACCGTTCTCCATCCCATATTCCCACATCCCAAATTCCCTCCTCAATCCCTCCTTGTCCAGGTGTCGTGGAAATCCTGGACACGGGGTTAGCAACTAGAGTCCCGGACCACAGTGAGCTGACGCCCGAGTTCCTGAGATGGTTCGATGACCAGTACCAAAACGGTCAGGACCTCACGTTCATCCTGGACGATCCTATTTTCCAAACCCTTGAATATTCCTATCCCCCATACTAATTCCCATTTCCTTGTACATAGCTCCTTCTGTTAGTCCTCTCCTTATAAATAGTCCCTTTTTTTTTATTTTTATATTTTAATTATAAAATTAGCTTTATTTTTTTTTCTCTTTCGCCAAGTAGGCGACACAATTTATTTTCTTTTTCTTTTTTGCCAAATAGGCTATATCTTTTATTTTCGTTTTCTCATTTCAATACACCCGTACCCTGTGTTAAGAAATGTACCCATTTCTTCATATAAGGGGGAAGGTGTAACGTCCCAACATTTTTCGCGCGGTACTATTCAGAAAATCTATTAAAAATCTCAGAATCACTCCACCAAAGTCCCTCAAATTCAATTATTACCCCTTTTCCCCAATCGCTGATCACCTCGATGATGTACCTTAGCGGTCCCCATCTCGAGATGGTCAGTACGAAACCTCCTTCACTTATTCGCCCAACGAGGCACGAATTCCCTCCTCAAAAGTAAATCTAAACAAGTCCCTCGCCCCAGAATCTTCTTAAACCGAGACCACGTCTCACTCCTACTCTACGACCCTCCAAATCCAAGCCATTCAAACCCCTTTCCCGTTAAAATACCCAAAATCCATGCGATGGGTTGAATATCTCCAAATACCGTTCATAAAAACCCAAGAAATCTAATTGCGACGCATATTCGGCGTACGTGACAGAAGAATGTCTATTAATAGACACTCAGTTTATAAAAACCCCGGAAGTCCTACTGCGACTAAATTCTTAAATGTGTCAAGGCCGATACCGCGCGTACCCCGCAACAAACATATAAATACGAGGTCCTGAGAGGCCGGAGATCATTATCACCAGTATTTTCAATAGTACTAAAAGTATTCATTTAGTGAAAATTATATAGTGAAACCATTAAAATCAGTTACCTACGGCTTCTACCGTAAGCAATCAATTATTATTATTATTATTATTTATATCATTCCCATTTATAATTTCGTATTATTATTGCTTATTGCGTTCACTTATTATCTTGTATTTATAACTTTCATTTCGTCTATTGCTTTCGCGTATTAACGCTTATTATTTTCATATTATTCTATTTACTTAAAGCTTATCATATATATATATAATTGAATTACTACTACTTTTCTATACGCTTATTGCGATCATTTATATTTTGTATTATTACTATTACTACTTTCTATATATGTGCTTATTGTAATCATTTCCTTTAATTATCGCATATTGTATTTCATATTCATACTTTTATATTGTACTAATCACAATTTATATAAATGTCATGTGCTAATGCTCGCTGTCAAACGCATTTCTATAACAATTAACTGCTTTTGCATTAACGATGCATGGCATATTATCGTACCTTGAATAAACAAACGTTCTTGTTTAAATCACGCTTTGAATTATTGTGTCTAATCTCCGGTTGCGAATATCCTCAAACCAAAACAAACTGCAGCAACAGCTGATCTCGATCAGTGAACGCTAAAGCCCCAGTTGTGTTTACAAACATACTATTGCACGAGCCGTGCTATTCACGGAAATATTATAAGTGATTTTCTCTACATAAATGCAACGTTAAAATCAAAACAAGAGTGCTAACGGGTGTCCCCGGATACCATTCGCCTTTAAACCTTCCCTGGTCGATTAGTGTGCTGGATGTCAGATTCGCGCCTGATCTATCCTTTAGCTTTAGAGTGCAGGATGTAAGATTCGCGCCTGGCTTCCCTCAAAAACCCTCAGTGTGCTGGATTACAGATTCGCGCCTGATTCCTCTAAAACCCTCAGCGTGCTGGATCACAGATTCGCGCCTGACTCCCTCAAAAACCCTCAGAGTGACGGATTTAATATTCGCGCCTGGCTTCCTCTAAAACCCTCAGTGTGCTGGATTACAGATTCGCGCCTGATTCCTCTAAAACCCTCAGCGTGACGGATTTAATATTCGCGCCTGGCTTCCTCTAAAACCCTCAGTGTGCTGGATTACAGATTCGCGCCTGATCCCTCAAAAACCCTCAGCGTGACGGATTTAATATTCGCGCCTGGCTTCCCTCAAAAACCCTCAGTGTGCTGGATTACAGATTCGCGCCTGACTCCCTCAAAAACCCTCAGAGTGACGGATTTAATATTCGCGCCTAAGTTCCCACAAAATCTCAGAGTGCTGGATTTTAGATTCGCGCCTGAGTCCATTCTACCCCGCATGTCATTGTCCCCAAAAGACCTCACCCGGGACGTGACAGATTATGTTAGGTTTTTTTTTATAGAGGGGCTGCATTTGAGTAATTTTAGTTGAAAATAACTTCGAATTTTTGGATTTTTGTACAGATTTTTGTCAAATTTTAAAAAATTTTGTTGAAACCAACTTCGATTTTTCTGGATTATGTAAAGTTTTTTTGATAGAGGAGCTGCATTTGAGTAATTTTAGTTGAAAATATCTTCGAATTTTTGGATTTTTGTACAGATTTTTGTAAAATTTTAAAATATTTTGTTGAAACCAACTTCGATTTTTCTGGATTATGTTAGGTTTTTTGGATAGAGGAGCTGCATTTGAGTAATTTTAGTTGTAATTAAATTCGAATTTTTGGATTTTTGAACAGATATTTCTCAAATTTTAAAAAATTTTGTTGAAGCCTATTTCGATTTTTCTGGATTATGTTAGGTTTTTTTGATAGCCGAGCTGCATTTGAGTAATTCTAGTTGAAATTAACTTCGATTTTTTGGATTTTTGTTCAGATTTTTGTCAAATTTTAAAAAATTTTGTTGAAACCAACATCGATTTTTCTGGATTATGTTAGGTTTTTTTGATAGAGGAGCTGCATTTGAGTAATTTTAGTTGAAAATAACTTCGAATTTTTGGATTTTTGTACAGATTTTTGCAAAATTTTAAAAAATTTTGTTGAAGCCAACATCGATTTTTCTGGATTATGTTAGGTTTTTTTGATAGAGGAGCTGCATTTGAGTAATTTTAGTTGAAAATAACTTCGAATTTTTGGATTTTTGTACAGATTTTTGTAAAATTTTAAAAAATTTTGTTGAAACCAACATCGATTTTTCTGGATTATGTTAGGTTTTTTGGATAGAGGAGCTGCATTTGAGTAATTTTAGTTGTAATTAAATTCGAATTTTTGGATTTTTGAACAGATTTTTCTCAAATTTTAAAAAATTTTGTTGAAGCCTATTTCGATTTTTCTGGATTATGTTAGGTTTTTTTGATAGACGAGCTGCATTTGAGTAATTCTAGTTGAAATTAACTTCGATTTTTTGGATTTTTGTACAGATTTTTGTCAAATTTTAAAAAATTTGGTTGAAACCAACTTCGATTTTTCTGGATTATTTTAGGTTTTTTGGATAGAGGAGCTGCATTTGAGTAATTTTAGTTGTAATTAACGTCGAATTTTTGGATTTTTGTGCAGATTTTTGTTAAATTTTATAAAATTTTGTTGAACCCAACTTCGATTTTTCTGGATTATGTTAGGTTTTTTTGATAGAGGAGCTGCATTTGAGTAATTCTAGTTGAAATTAACTTCGAATTTTTGGATTTTTGTACAGATTTTTGTCAAATTTTAAAAAATTTTGTTGAAACCAACTTCTTTTTTTCTGCATTATGTAAAGTTTTTTTGATAGAGGAGCTGCATTTGAGTAATTTTAGTTGTAATTAACTTCGAATTTTTGGATTTTTGTACAGATTTTTGTCAAATTTTAAAAAATTTTGTTGAAACCAACCTCGATTTTTCTGGATTATGTTAGGTTTTTTGGATAGAGGAGCTGCATTTGAGTTATTTTAGTTGTAATTAACTTCGAATTTTTGGATTTTTGTTCAGATTTTTGTTAAATTTTATAAAATTTTGTTGAACCCAACTTCGATTTTTCTGGATTATTTTAGGTTTTTTGGATAGAGGAGCTGCATTTGAGTAATTCTAGTTGAAATTAACTTCGAATTTTTGGATTTTTGTACAGATTTTTGTCAAATTTTAAAAAATTTTGTTGAAACCAACATCGATTTTTCTGGATTATGTTAGGTTTTTTTTATAGAGGAGCTGCATTTGAGTAATTTTAGTTGAAAATAACTTCGAATTTTTGGATTTTTGTACAGATTTTTGTCAAATTTTAAAAAATTTTGTTGAAACCAACTTCGATTTTTCTGGATTATTTTAGGTTTTTTGGATAGAGGAGCTGCATTTGAGTAATTTTAGTTGTAATTAACTTCGAATTTTTGGATTTTTGTACAGATTTTTGTCAAATTTTAAAAAATTTTGTTGAAACCAACTTCGATTTTTCTGGATTATGTTAGGTTTTTTTGATAGAGGAGTTGCATTTGAGTAATTCTAGTTGAAATTATCTTCGAATTTTTGGATTTTTGTTCAGATTTTTGTCAAATTTTAAAAAATTTTGTTGAAACCAACATCGATTTTTCTGGATTATGTTAGGTTTTTTTGATAGAGGAGCTGCATTTGAGTAATTTTAGTTGAAAATAACTTCGAATTTTTGGATTTTTGTACAGATTCTTGTAAAATTTTAAAAAATTTTGTTGAAACCAACATCGATTTTTCTGGATTATGGTAGGTTTTTTTGATAGAGGAGCTGCATTTGAGTAATTTTAGTTGTATTTAAATTCGAATTTTTGGATTTTTGAAGAGATTTTTCTCAAATTTTAAAAAATTTTGTTAAAGCCTATTTCGATTTTTCTGGATTATGTTAGGTTTTTTTGATAGACGAGCTGCATTTGAGTAATTTTAGTTGAAATTAACTTCGAATTTTTGGATTTTTGTACAGATTTTTGTCAAATTTTAAAAAATTGTGTTGAAACCAACTTCGATTTTTCTGGATTATGGTAGGTTTTTTTGATAGAGGAGCTGCATTTGAGTAATTTTAGTTGAAAATAACTTCGAATTTTTGGATTTTTGTACAGATTCTTGTAAAATTTTAAAAAATTTTGTTGAAACCAACATCGATTTTTCTGGATTATGGTAGGTTTTTTTGATAGAGGAGCTGCATTTGAGTAATTTTAGTTGAAAATAACTTCGAATTTTTGGATTTTTGTACAGATTTTTGTAAAATTTTAAAAAAATTTGTTGAAACCAACATCGATTTTTCTGGATTATGTTAGGTTTTTTGGATAGAGGAGCTGCATTTGAGTAATTTTAGTTGAAAATAACTTCGAATTTTTGGATTTTTGTACAGATTTTTGTCAAATTTTAAAAAATTTTGTTGAAACCAACTTCGATTTTTCTGGAATATGTTAGGTTTTTTTGATAGACGAGCTGCATTTGAGTAATTTTAGTTGTATTTAAATTCGAATTTTTGGATTTTTGAAGAGATTTTTCTCAAATTTTAAAAAATTTTGTTAAAGCCTATTTCGATTTTTCTGGATTATGTTAGGTTTTTTTGATAGACGAGCTGCATTTGAGTAATTTTGGTTGAAATTAACTTCGAATTTTTGGATTTTTGTACAGATTTTTGTAAAATTTAAAAAAATTTTGTGGAAACCAACTTCGATTTTTCTGGATTATGTTAGGTTTTTTGGATAGAGGAGCTGCATTTGAGTAATTTTAGTTGTAATTAAATTCGAATTTTTGGATTTTTGAACAGATTTTTCTCAAATTTTAAAAAATTTTGTTGAAGCCTATTTCGATTTTTCTGGATTATGTTAGGTTTTTTTGATAGACGAGCTGCATTTGAGTAATTTTAGTTGAAAATATCTTCGAATTTTTGGATTTTTGTACAGATTTTTGTAAAATTTTAAAATATTTTGTTGAAACCAACTTCGATTTTTCTGGATTATGTTAGGTTTTTTGGATAGAGGAGCTGCATTTGAGTAATTTTAGTTGTAATTAAATTCGAATTTTTGGATTTTTGAACAGATATTTCTCAAATTTTAAAAAATTTTGTTGAAGCCTATTTCGATTTTTCTGGATTATGTTAGGTTTTTTTGATAGCCGAGCTGCATTTGAGTAATTCTAGTTGAAATTAACTTCGATTTTTTGGATTTTTGTTCAGATTTTTGTCAAATTTTAAAAAATTTTGTTGAAACCAACATCGATTTTTCTGGATTATGTTAGGTTTTTTTGATAGAGGAGCTGCATTTGAGTAATTTTAGTTGAAAATAACTTCGAATTTTTGGATTTTTGTACAGATTTTTGCAAAATTTTAAAAAATTTTGTTGAAGCCAACATCGATTTTTCTGGATTATGTTAGGTTTTTTTGATAGAGGAGCTGCATTTGAGTAATTTTAGTTGAAAATAACTTCGAATTTTTGGATTTTTGTACAGATTTTTGTAAAATTTTAAAAAATTTTGTTGAAACCAACATCGATTTTTCTGGATTATGTTAGGTTTTTTGGATAGAGGAGCTGCATTTGAGTAATTTTAGTTGTAATTAAATTCGAATTTTTGGATTTTTGAACAGATTTTTCTCAAATTTTAAAAAATTTTGTTGAAGCCTATTTCGATTTTTCTGGATTATGTTAGGTTTTTTTGATAGACGAGCTGCATTTGAGTAATTCTAGTTGAAATTAACTTCGATTTTTTGGATTTTTGTACAGATTTTTGTCAAATTTTAAAAAATTTGGTTGAAACCAACTTCGATTTTTCTGGATTATTTTAGGTTTTTTGGATAGAGGAGCTGCATTTGAGTAATTTTAGTTGTAATTAACGTCGAATTTTTGGATTTTTGTGCAGATTTTTGTTAAATTTTATAAAATTTTGATGAACCCAACTTCGATTTTTCTGGATTATGTTAGGTTTTTTTGATAGAGGAGCTGCATTTGAGTAATTCTAGTTGAAATTAACTTCGAATTTTTGGATTTTTGTACAGATTTTTGTCAAATTTTAAAAAATTTTGTTGAAACCAACTTCTTTTTTTCTGCATTATGTAAAGTTTTTTTGATAGAGGAGCTGCATTTGAGTAATTTTAGTTGTAATTAACTTCGAATTTTTGGATTTTTGTACAGATTTTTGTCAAATTTTAAAAAATTTTGTTGAAACCAACCTCGATTTTTCTGGATTATGTTAGGTTTTTTGGATAGAGGAGCTGCATTTGAGTTATTTTAGTTGTAATTAACTTCGAATTTTTGGATTTTTGTTCAGAT
The DNA here is from genome assembly GCA_951215215.1 of Andrena trimmerana. Lineage (NCBI taxonomy): Eukaryota > Metazoa > Arthropoda > Insecta > Hymenoptera > Andrenidae > Andrena > Andrena trimmerana. The sequence continues at coordinate 147,262 of CATNUO010000171.1, read as the reverse complement.
TTTTGTTAAATTTTATAAAATTTTGTTGAACCCAACTTCGATTTTTCTGGATTATTTTAGGTTTTTTGGATAGAGGAGCTGCATTTGAGTAATTCTAGTTGAAATTAACTTCGAATTTTTGGATTTTTGTACAGATTTTTGTCAAATTTTAAAAAATTTTGTTGAAACCAACATCGATTTTTCTGGATTATGTTAGGTTTTTTTTATAGAGGAGCTGCATTTGAGTAATTTTAGTTGAAAATAACTTCGAATTTTTGGATTTTTGTACAGATTTTTGTCAAATTTTAAAAAATTTTGTTGAAACCAACTTCGATTTTTCTGGATTATTTTAGGTTTTTTGGATAGAGGAGCTGCATTTGAGTAATTTTAGTTGTAATTAACTTCGAATTTTTGGATTTTTGTACAGATTTTTGTCAAATTTTAAAAAATTTTGTTGAAACCAACTTCGATTTTTCTGGATTATGTTAGGTTTTTTTGATAGAGGAGTTGCATTTGAGTAATTCTAGTTGAAATTATCTTCGAATTTTTGGATTTTTGTTCAGATTTTTGTCAAATTTTAAAAAATTTTGTTGAAACCAACATCGATTTTTCTGGATTATGTTAGGTTTTTTTGATAGAGGAGCTGCATTTGAGTAATTTTAGTTGAAAATAACTTCGAATTTTTGGATTTTTGTACAGATTCTTGTAAAATTTTAAAAAATTTTGTTGAAACCAACATCGATTTTTCTGGATTATGGTAGGTTTTTTTGATAGAGGAGCTGCATTTGAGTAATTTTAGTTGAAAATAACTTCGAATTTTTGGATTTTTGTACAGATTTTTGTAAAATTTTAAAAAAATTTGTTGAAACCAACATCGATTTTTCTGGATTATGTTAGGTTTTTTGGATAGAGGAGCTGCATTTGAGTAATTTTAGTTGTAATTAAATTCGAATTTTTGGATTTTTGAACATATTTTTCTCAAATTCTAAAAAATTTTGTTGAAGCCTATTTCGATTTTTCTGGATTATGTTAGTTTTTTTTGATAGACGAGCTGCATTTGAGTAATTCTAGTTGAAATTAACTTCGATTTTTTGGATTTTTGTACAGATTTTTGTCAAATTTTAAAAAATTTTGTTGAAACCAACTTCGATTTTTCTGGATTATTTTAGGTTTTTTGGATAGAGGAGCTGCATTTGAGTAATTTTAGTTGAAAATAACTTCGAATTTTTGGATTTTTGTACAGATTTTTGTCAAATTTTAAAAAATTTTGTTGAAACCAACTTCGATTTTTCTGGAATATGTTAGGTTTTTTGGATAGAGGAGCTGCATTTGAGTAATTTTAGTTGTATTTAAATTCGAATTTTTGGATTTTTGAAGAGATTTTTCTCAAATTTTAAAAAATTTTGTTAAAGCCTATTTCGATTTTTCTGGATTATGTTAGGTTTTTTTGATAGACGAGCTGCATTTGAGTAATTTTAGTTGAAATTAACTTCGAATTTTTGGATTTTTGTACAGATTTTTGTAAAATTTTAAAAAAATTTGTTGAAACCAACTTCGATTTTTCTGGATTATGGTAGGTTTTTTTGATAGAGGAGCTGCATTTGAGTAATTTTAGTTGAAAATAACTTCGAATTTTTGGATTTTTGTACAGATTCTTGTAAAATTTTAAAAAATTTTGTTGAAACCAAAATCGATTTTTCTGGATTATGGTAGGTTTTTTTGATAGAGGAGCTGCATTTGAGTAATTTTAGTTGAAAATAATTTCGAATTTTTGGATTTTTGTACAGATTTTTGTAAAATTTTAAAAAAATTTGTTGAAACCAACATCGATTTTTCTGGATTATGTTAGGTTTTTTGGATAGAGGAGCTGCATTTGAGTAATTTTAGTTGAAAATAACTTCGAATTTTTGGATTTTTGTACAGATTTTTGTCAAATTTTAAAAAATTTTGTTGAAACCAACTTCGATTTTTCTGGAATATGTTAGGTTTTTTTGATAGACGAGCTGCATTTGAGTAATTTTAGTTGTATTTAAATTCGAATTTTTGGATTTTTGAAGAGATTTTTCTCAAATTTTAAAAAATTTTGTTAAAGCCTATTTCGATTTTTCTGGATTATGTTAGGTTTTTTTGATAGACGAGCTGCATTTGAGTAATTTTGGTTGAAATTAACTTCGAATTTTTGGATTTTTGTACAGATTTTTGTAAAATTTAAAAAAATTTTGTGGAAACCAACTTCGATTTTTCTGGATTATGTTAGGTTTTTTGGATAGAGGAGCTGCATTTGAGTAATTTTAGTTGAAAATAACTTCGAATTTTTGGATTTTTGTACAGATTTTTGTCAAATTTTAAAAAATTTTGTTGGAACCAACTTCGATTTTTCTGGATTATGTTAGGTTTTTTGATAGAGGAGCTGCATTTGAGTATTTTTAGTTGAAAATAACTTCGAATTTTTGGATTTTTGTACAGATTTTTTCAAATTTTAAAAAATTTTGTTTAAACCTATTTCGATTTCTCTGGATTATGTTAGGTTTTTTTGATAGAGGTGCTGCATTTGAGTAATTTTAGTTGTATTTAAATTCGAATTTTTGGATTTTTGAAGAGATTTTTCTCAAATTTTAAAAAATTTTGTTGAAGCCTATTTCGATTTTTCTGGATTATGTTAGGTTTTTTTGATAGACGAGCTGCATTTGAGTAATTCTAGTTGAAATTAACTTCGATTTTTTGGATTTTTGTACAGATTTTTGTCAAATTTTAAAAAATTTTGTTGAAACCAACTTCTTTGTTTCTGGATTATGTAAAGTTTTTTTGATAGAGGAGCTGCATTTGAGTAATTTTAGTTGAAAATAACTTCGAATTTTTGGATTTTTGTACAGATTTTTGTCAAATTTTAAAAAATTTTGTTGAAACCAACTTCGATTTTTCTGGATTATGTTAGGTTTTTTTGATAAAGGAGCTGCATTTGAGTAATTTTAGTTGAAATTAACTTCGAATTTTTGGATTTTTGTACAGATTTTTGTAAAATTTTAAAATATTTTGTTGAAACCAACTTCGATTTTTCTGGATTATGTTAGGTTTTTTGGATAGAGGAGCTGCATTTGAGTAATTTTAGTTGTAATTAAATTCGAATTTTTGGATTTTTGAACAGATATTTCTCAAATTTTAAAAAATTTTGTTGAAGCCTATTTCGATTTTTCTGGATTATGTTAGGTTTTTTTGATAGCCGAGCTGCATTTGAGTAATTCTAGTTGAAATTAACTTCGATTTTTTGGATTTTTGTACAGATTTTTGTCAAATTTTAAAAAATTTTGTTGAAACCAACTTCGATTTTTCTGGATTATTTTAGGTTTTTTGGGTAGAGGAGCTGCATTTGAGTAATTTTAGTTGTAATTAACTTCGAATTTTTGGATTTTTGTACAGATTTTTGTCAAATTTTAAAAAATTTTGTTGAAACCAACTTCGATTTTTCTGGATTATGTTAGGTTTTTTTGATAGAGGAGCTGCATTTGAGTAATTCTAGTTGAAATTATCTTCGAATTTTTGGATTTTTGTTCATATTTTTGTCAAATTTTAAAAAATTTTATTGAACCCAACTTTGATTTTTCTGGATTATGTAAGGTTTTTTTGATAGAGGGGCTGCATTTGAGTAATTTTAGTTGAAAATAACTTCGAATTTTTGGATTTTTGTACAGATTTTTGTCAAATTTTAAAAAATTTTGTTGGAACCAACTTCGATTTTTCTGGATTATGTTAGGTTTGTTTGATAGAGGAGCTGCATTTGAGTAATTTTAGTTCAAAATAACTTCGAATTTTTGGATTTTTGTACAGATTTTTGTAAAATTTTAAAAAATTTTGTTGAAACCAACTTCGATTTTTCTGGATTATTTTAGGTTTTTTTGATAGACGAGCTGCATTTGAGTAATTCTAGTTGAAATTAACTTCGATTTTTTGGATTTTTGTACAGATTTTTGTCAAATTTTAAAAAATTTTATTGAAACCAACTTCGATTTTTCTGGATTATGTTAGGTTTTTTGGATAGAGGAGCTGCATTTGAGTAATTTTAGTTGTAATTAACTTCGAATTTTTGGATTTTTGTGCAGATTTTTGTTAAATTTTATAAAATTTTGTTGAACCCAACTTCGATTTTTCTGGATTATGTTAGGTTTTTTTGATAGAGGAGCTGCATTTGAGTAATTCTAGTTGAAATTAACTTCGAATTTTTGGATTTTTGTACAGATTTTTGTCAAATTTTAAAAAATTTTGTTGAAACCTACTTCTTTTTTTCTGGATTATGTAAAGTTTTTTTGATAGAGGAGCTGCATTTGAGTAATTTTAGTTGAAATTATCTTCGAATTTTTGGATTTTTGTTCAGATTTTTGTCAAATTTTAAAAAATTTTGTTGAAACCAACTTCGATTTTGCTGGATTATTTTAGGCTTTTTGGATAGAGGAGCTGCATTTGAGTAATTTTAGTGGTAATTAACTTCGAATTTTTGGATTTTTGTTCAGATTTTTGTCAAATTTTAAAAAATTTTGTTGAAACCAACTTCGATTTTTCTGGATTATGTTAGGTTTTTTGGATAGAGGAGCTGCATTTGAGTAATTTTAGTTGTAATTAACTTCGAATTTTTGAATTTTTGTGCAGATTTTTGTTAAATTTTATAAAATTTTGTTGAACCCAACTTCGATTTTTCTGGATTATGTTAGGTTTTTTTGATAGAGGAGCTGCATTTGAGTAATTCTAGTTGAAATTAACTTCGAATTTTTGGATTTTTGTACAGATTTTTGTCAAATTTTAAAAAATTTTGTTGAAACCAACATCGATTTTTCTGGAATATGTTAGGTTTTTTTGATAAAGGAGCTGCATTTGAGTAATTTTAGTTGAAAATAACTTCGAATTTTTGGATTTTTGTACAGATTTTTGTCAAATTTTAAAAAAATTTTGTTGAAACCAACTTCGATTTTTCTGGAATATGTTAGGTTTTTTTGATAAAGGAGCTGCATTTGAGTAATTTTAGTTGAAAATAACTTCGAATTTTTGGAGTTTTGTACAGATTTTTGTCAAATTTTAAAAAATTTTGTTGAAACCAACTTCGATTTTTCTGGATTATGTTAGGTTTTTTTGATAATGGAGCTGCATTTGAGTAATTTTAGTTGTAATTAACTTCGAATTTTTGGATTTTTGTGCAGAATTTTGTTAAATTTTATAAAATTTTGTTGAACCCAACTTCGATTTTTCTGGATTATGTTAGGTTTTTTTGATAGAGGAGCTGCATTTGAGTAATTCTAGTTGAAATTATCTTCGAATTTTTGGATTTTTGTACAGATTTTTGTCAAATTTTAAAAAATTTTGTTGAAACCTACTTCTTTTTTTCTGGATTATGTAAAGTTTTTTTGATAGAGGAGCTGCATTTGAGTAATTTTAGTTGAAAATAACTTCGAATTTTTGGATTTTTGTACAGATTTTTGTCAAATTTTAAAAAATTTTGTTGGAACCAACTTCGATTTTTCTGGATTATGTTAGGTTTGTTTGATAGAGGAGCTGCATTTGAGTAATTTTAGTTCAAAATAACTTCGAATTTTTTGATTTTTGTACAGATTTTTGTAAAATTTTAAAAAATTTTGTTGAAACCAACTTCGATTTTTCTGGATTATTTTAGGTTTTTTTGATAGACGAGCTGCATTTGAGTAATTCTAGTTGAAATTAACTTCGATTTTTTGGATTTTTGTACAGATTTTTGTCAAATTTTAAAAAATTTTGTTGAAACCTACTTCTTTTTTTCTGGATTATGTAAAGTTTTTTTGATAGAGGAGCTGCATTTGAGTAATTTTAGTTGAAATTATCTTCGAATTTTTGGATTTTTGTTCAGATTTTTGTCAAATTTTAAAAAATTTTGTTGAAACCAACTTCGATTTTGCTGGATTATTTTAGGCTTTTTGGATAGAGGAGCTGCATTTGAGTAATTTTAGTGGTAATTAACTTCGAATTTTTGGATTTTTGTTCAGATTTTTGTCAAATTTTAAAAAATTTTGTTGAAACCAACTTCGATTTTTCTGGATTATGTTAGGTTTTTTGGATAGAGGAGCTGCATTTGAGTAATTTTAGTTGTAATTAACTTCGAATTTTTGAATTTTTGTGCAGAATTTTGTTAAATTTTATAAAATTTTGTTGAACCCAACTTCGATTTTTCTGGATTATGTTAGGTTTTTTTGATAGAGGAGCTGCATTTGAGTAATTCTAGTTGAAATTATCTTCGAATTTTTGGATTTTTGTACAGATTTTTGTCAAATTTTAAAAAATTTTGTTGAAACCTACTTCTTTTTTTCTGGATTATGTAAAGTTTTTTTGATAGAGGAGCTGCATTTGAGTAATTTTAGTTGAAAATAACTTCGAATTTTTGGATTCTTGTACAGATTTTTGTCAAATTTTAAAAAATTTTGATGAAACCAACTTCGATTTTTCTGGAATATGTTAGGTTTTTTTGATAAAAGAGCTGCGTTTGAGTAATTTTAGTTGAAATTAACTTCGAATTTTTGGATTTTTGTACAGATTTTTGTGAAATTTTTAAAAATTTTGTTGAAACCAACTTCGATTTTTCTGGATTATGTTAGGTTTTTTTGATAGAGGAGCTGCATTTGAGTAATTCTAGTTGAAATTAACTTCGAATTTTTGGATTTTTGTACAGATTTTTGTCAAATTTTAAAAAATTTTGTTGAAACCAACCTCGATTTTTCTGGATTATGTTAGGTTTTTTGGATAGAGGAGCTGCATTTGAGTAATTTTAGTTGTAATTAACTTCGAATTTTTGGATTTTTGTGCAGATTTTTGTTAAATTTTATAAAATTTTGTTGAACCCAACTTCGATTTTTCTGGATTATTTTAGGTTTTTTGGATAGAGGAGCTGCATTTGAGTAATTCTAGTTGAAATTAACTTCGATTTTTTGGATTTTTGTACAGATTTTTGTCAAATTTTAAAAAATTTTGTTGAAACCAACTTCGATTTTTCTGGATTATTTTAGGTTTTTTGGATAGAGGAGCTGCATTTGAGTAATTTTAGTTGAAATTAACTTCGAATTTTTGGATTTTTGTACAGATTTTTGTAAAATTTTAAAATATTTTGTTGAAACCAACTTCGATTTTTCTGGATTATGTTAGGTTTTTTGGATAGAGGAGCTGCATTTGAGTAATTTTAGTTGTAATTAACTTCGAATTTTGGGATTTTTGTACAGATGTTTGTCAAATTTTAAAAAATTTTGTTTAAACCTACTTCGATTTTTCTGGATTATGTTAGGATTTTTTGATAGAGGAGCTGCATTTGAGTAATTTTAGTTGAAATTAACTTCGAATTTTTGGATTTTTGTACAGATTTTTGTAAAATTTTAAAATATTTTGTTGAAACCAACTTCGATTTTTCTGGATTATGTTAGGTTTTTTGGATAGAGGAGCTGCATTTGAGTAATTTTAGTTGTAATTAACTTCGAATTTTGGGATTTTTGTACAGATTTTTGTCAAATTTTAAAAAATTTTGTTTAAACCAACTTCGATTTTTCTGGATTATGTTAGGTTTTTTGATAGAGGAGCTGCATTTGAGTAATGTTAGTTGAAATTAACTTCGAATTTTTTGATTTTTGTACAGATTTTTGTCAAATTTTAAAAAATTTTGTTGAAACCAACTTCGATTTTTCTGGAATATGTTAGGTTTTTTTGATAAAGGAGCTGCATTTGAGTAATTTTAGTTGAAAATAACTTCGAATTTTGGGATTTTTGTACAGATGTTTGTCAAATTTTAAAAAATTTTGTTGGAACCAACTTCGATTTTTCTGGATTATGTTAGGTTTTTTGGATAGAGGAGCTGCATTTGAGTAATTTTAGTTGTAATTAACTTCGAATTTTTGGATTTTTGTACAGATTTTTGTCAAATTTTAAAAAATTTTGTTGAAACCAACATCAATTTTTCTGGAATATGTTAGGTTTTTTTGATAGAGGAGCTGCATTTGAGTAATTTTAGTTGAAATTAACTTCGAATTTTTGGATTTTTGTACAGATTTTTGTCAAATTTTAAAAAAATTTGTTTAAACGTACTTCGATTTTTTTGGATTATGTTAGGTTTTTTTTGATAGAGGAGCTGCATTTGAGTAATTTTTGTTGAAATTAACTTCGAATTTTTGGATTTTTGTACAGATTTTTGTCAAATTTTAAAAAATTTTGTTGAAACCTACTTCGATTTTTCTGGATTATGTTAGGTTTTTTTGATAGAGGAGCTGCATTTGAGTAATTTTAGTTGTATTTAAATTCGAATTTTTGGATTTTTGTGCAGATTTTTGTTAAATTTTATAAAATTTTGTTGAACCCAACTTCGATTTTTCTGGATTATGTTAGGTTTTTTTGATAGAGGAGCTGCATTTGAGTAATTCTAGTTGAAATTAACTTCGAATTTTTGGATTTTTGTACAGATTTTTGTCAAATTTTAAAAAATTTTGTTGAAACCTACTTCTTTTTTTCTGGATTATGTAAAGTTTTTTTGATAGAGGAGCTGCATTTGAGTAATTTTAGTTGAAATTATCTTCGAATTTTTGGATTTTTGTTCAGATTTTTGTCAAATTTTAAAAAATTTTGTTGAAACCAACTTCGATTTTGCTGGATTATTTTAGGCTTTTTGGATAGAGGAGCTGCATTTGAGTAATTTTAGTGGTAATTAACTTCGAATTTTTGGATTTTTGTGCAGATTTTTGTTAAATTTTATAAAATTTTGTTGAACCCAACTTCGATTTTTCTGGATTATGTTAGGTTTTTTTGATAGAGGAGCTGCATTTGAGTAATTCTAGTTGAAATTAACTTCGAATTTTTGGATTTTTGTACAGATTTTTGTCAAATTTTAAAAAATTTTGTTGAAACCAACATCGATTTTTCTGGAATATGTTAGGTTTTTTTGATAAAGGAGCTGCATTTGAGTAATTTTAGTTGAAAATAACTTCGAATTTTTGGATTTTTGTACAGATTTTTGTCAAATTTTAAAAAAATTTTGTTGAAACCAACTTCGATTTTTCTGGAATATGTTAGGTTTTTTTGATAAAGGAGCTGCATTTGAGTAATTTTAGTTGAAAATAACTTCGAATTTTTTGAGTTTTGTACAGATTTTTGTCAAATTTTAAAAAATTTTGTTGAAACCAACTTCGATTTTTCTGGATTATGTTAGGTTTTTTTGATAATGGAGCTGCATTTGAGTAATTTTAGTTGTAATTAACTTCGAATTTTTGGATTTTTGTGCAGAATTTTGTTAAATTTTATAAAATTTTGTTGAACCCAACTTCGATTTTTCTGGATTATGTTAGGTTTTTTTGATAGAGGAGCTGCATTTGAGTAATTCTAGTTGAAATTATCTTCGAATTTTTGGATTTTTGTACAGATTTTTGTCAAATTTTAAAAAATTTTGTTGAAACCTACTTCTTTTTTTCTGGATTATGTAAAGTTTTTTTGATAGAGGAGCTGCATTTGAGTAATTTTAGTTGAAAATAACTTCGAATTTTTGGATTCTTGTACAGATTTTTGTCAAATTTTAAAAAATTTTGTTGAAACCAACTTCGATTTTTCTGGAATATGTTAGGTTTTTTTGATAAAAGAGCTGCGTTTGAGTAATTTTAGTTGAAATTAACTTCGAATTTTTGGATTTTTGTACAGATTTTTGTGAAATTTTTAAAAATTTTGTTGAAACCAACTTCGATTTTTCTGGATTATGTTAGGTTTTTTTGATAGAGGAGCTGCATTTGAGTAATTCTAGTTGAAATTAACTTCGAATTTTTGGATTTTTGTACAGATTTTTGTCAAATTTTAAAAAATTTTGTTGAAACCAACCTCGATTTTTCTGGATTATGTTAGGTTTTTTGGATAGAGGAGCTGCATTTGAGTAATTTTAGTTGTAATTAACTTCGAATTTTTCGATTTTTGTGCAGATTTTTGTTAAATTTTATAAAATTTTGTTGAACCCAACTTCGATTTTTCTGGATTATTTTAGGTTTTTTGGATAGAGGAGCTGCATTTGAGTAATTCTAGTTGAAATTAACTTCGATTTTTTGGATTTTTGTACAGATTTTTGTCAAATTTTAAAAAATTTTGTTGAAACCAACTTCGATTTTTCTGGATTATTTTAGGTTTTTTGGATAGAGGAGCTGCATTTGAGTAATTTTAGTTGAAATTAACTTCGAATTTTTGGATTTTTGTACAGATTTTTGTAAAATTTTAAAATATTTTGTTGAAACCAACTTCGATTTTTCTGGATTATGTTAGGTTTTTTGGATAGAGGAGCTGCATTTGAGTAATTTTAGTTGTAATTAACTTCGAATTTTGGGATTTTTGTACAGATGTTTGTCAAATTTTAAAAAATTTTGTTTAAACCTACTTCGATTTTTCTGGATTATGTTAGGATTTTTTGATAGAGGAGCTGCATTTGAGTAATTTTAGTTGAAATTAACTTCGAATTTTTGGATTTTTGTACAGATTTTTGTAAAATTTTAAAATATTTTGTTGAAACCAACTTCGATTTTTCTGGATTATGTTAGGTTTTTTGGATAGAGGAGCTGCATTTGAGTAATTTTAGTTGTAATTAACTTCGAATTTTGGGATTTTTGTACAGATTTTTGTCAAATTTTAAAAAATTTTGTTTAAACCAACTTCGATTTTTCTGGATTATGTTAGGTTTTTTGATAGAGGAGCTGCATTTGAGTAATTTTAGTTGAAATTAACTTCGAATTTTTTGATTTTTGTACAGATTTTTGTCAAATTTTAAAAAATTTTGTTGAAACCAACTTCGATTTTTCTGGAATATGTTAGGTTTTTTTGATAAAGGAGCTGCATTTGAGTAATTTTAGTTGAAAATAACTTCGAATTTTGGGATTTTTGTACAGATGTTTGTCAAATTTTAAAAAATTTTGTTGGAACCAACTTCGATTTTTCTGGATTATGTTAGGTTTTTTGGATAGAGGAGCTGCATTTGAGTAATTTTAGTTGTAATTAACTTCGAATTTTTGGATTTTTGTACAGATTTTTGTCAAATTTTAAAAAATTTTGTTGAAACCAACATCGATTTTTCTGGAATATGTTAGGTTTTTTTGATAGAGGAGCTGCATTTGAGTAATTTTAGTTGAAATTAACTTCGAATTTTTGGATTTTTGTACAGATTTTTGTCAAATTTTAAAAAAATTTGTTTAAACGTACTTCGATTTTTTTGGATTATGTTAGGTTTTTTTGATAGAGGAGCTGCATTTGAGTAATTTTTGTTGAAATTAACTTCGAATTTTTGGATTTTTGTACAGATTTTTGTCAAATTTTAAAAAATTTTGTTGAAACCTACTTCGATTTTTCTGGATTATGTTAGGTTTTTTTGATAGAGGAGCTGCATTTGAGTAATTTTAGTTGTATTTAAATTCGAATTTTTGGATTTTTGAAGAGATTTTTCTCAAATTTTAAAAAATTTTGTTGAAGCCTATTTCGATTTTTCTGGATTATGTTAGGTTTTTTGGATAGACGAGCTGCATTTGAGTAATTCTAGTTGAAATTAACTTCGATTTTTTGGATTTTTGTACAGATTTTTGTCAAATTTTAAAAAATTTTGTTGAAACCAACTTCGATTTTTCTGGATTATGTTAGGTTTTTTGGATAGAGGAGCTGCATTTGAGTAATTCTAGTTGAAATTATCTTCGAATTTTTGGATTTTTGTTCAGATTTTTGTCAAATTTTAAAAAATTTTATTGAACCCAACTTCGATTTTTCTGGATTATGTTAGGTTTTTTTGATAGAGGGGCTGCATTTGAGTAATTTTAGTTGAAAATAACTTCGAATTTTTGGATTTTTGTACAGATTTTTGTCAAATTTTAAAAAATTTTGTTGAAACCTACTTCGATTTTTCTGGAATATGTTAGGTTTTTTTGATAAAGGAGCTGCATTTGAGTAATTTTAGTTGAAAATAATTTCGAATTTTTGGATTTTTGTACAGATTTTTGTCAAATTTTAAAAAATTTTGTTTAAACCTACTTCGATTTTTCTGGATTATGTTAGGTTTTTTTGATAGAGGAGCTGCATTTGAGTAATTTTAGTTGAAATTAACTTCGAATTTTTGGATTTTTGTACAGATTTTTGTCAAATTTTAAAAAATTTTGTTGAAACCAACTTCGATTTTTCTGGATTATGTAAAGTTTTTTTGATAGAGGAGCTGCATTTGAGTAATTTTAGTAGAAAATAACTTCGAATTTTTAGATTTTTGTACAGATTTTTGTCAAATTTTAAAAAATTTTGTTGAAACCAACTTCGATTTTTCTGGATTATGTAAAGTTTTTTTGATAGAGGAGCTGCATTTGAGTAATTTTAGTTGAAAATAACTTCGAATTTTTGGATTTTTGTACAGATTCTTGTCAAATTTTAAAATATTTTGTTGAAACCAACTTCGATTTTTCTGGATTATGTAAAGTTTTTTTGATAGAGGAGCTGCATTTGAGTAATTTTAGTTGAAAATAACTTCGAATTTTTGGATTTTTGTACAGATTCTTGTCAAATTTTAAAAAATTTTGTTGAAGCCAACTTCGATATTTCTGGATTATGTTAGGTTTTTTTGATAGAGGAGCTGCATTTGAGTAATTTTAGTTGAAAATAACTTCGAATTTTTGGATTTTTGTACAGATTTTTGTCAAATTTTAAAAAATTTTGTTGAAACCAACTTCGATATCTCTGGATTATGTTAGGTTTTTTTGATAGAGGAGCAGCTTTCGAGTAATTTTAGTTGAAATTAACTTCGAATTTTTGGATTTTTGTACAGATTTTTGTCAAATTTTAAAAAATTTTGTTGAAACCAACTTCGATTTTTCTGGATTATGTAAAGTTTTTTTGATAGAGGAGCTGCATTTGAGTAATTTTAGTTGAAAATAACTTCGAATTTTTGGATTTTTGTACAGATCCTTGTCAAATTTTAAAAAATTTTGTTGAACCCAACTTCGATTTTTCTGGATTATGTCAGGTTTTTTTGATAGAGGAGCTGCATTTGAGTAATTTTAGTTGAAAATAACTTCGAATTTTTGGATTTTTGTACAGATATTTGTCAAATTTTAAAAAATTTTGTTGAAACCAACTTCGATTTCTCTGGATTATGTTAGGTTTTTTTGATAGAGGAGCAGCTTTCGAGTAATTTTAGTTGAAATTAACTTCGAATTTTTGGATTTTTGTACAGATTTTTGTCAAATTTTAAAAAATTTTGTTGAAACCAACTTCGATTTTTCTGGATTATGTAAAGTTTTTTTGATAGAGGAGCTGCATTTGAGTAATTTTAGTTGAAAATAACTTCGAATTTTTGGATTTTTGTACAGATCCTTGTCAAATTTTAAAAAATTTTGTTGAACCCAACATCGATTTTTCTGGATTATGTCAGGTTTTTTTGATAGAGGAGCTGCATTTGAGTAATTTTAGTTGAAAATAACTTCGAATTTTTGGATTTTTGTACAGATACTTGTCAAATTTTTAAAAAATTTTGTTGAAGCCAACTTCGATTTTTCTGGATTATGTTAGGTTTTTTGGATAGAGGAGCTGCATTTGAGTAATTTTAGTTGAAATTAACTTCGAATTTTTGGATTTTTGTACAGATTTTTGTCAAATTTTAAAAATTTTGTTAAAACCAACTTCGATTTCTCTGGATTATGTTAGGTTTTTTGATAGAGGAGCAGCTTTCGAGTAATTTTAGTTGAAATTAACTTCGAATTTTTGGATTTTTGTACAGATTTTTGTCAAATTTTAAAAAATTTTGTTGAACCCAACTTCGATTTTTCTGGATTATGTCAGGTTTTTTTGATAGAGGAGCTGCATTTGAGTAATTTTAGTTGAAAATAACTTCGAATTTTTGGATTTTTGTACAGATATTTGTCAAATTTTAAAAAATTTTGTTGAAACCAACTTCCATTTTTCTGGATTATGTTAGGTTTTTTAGATAGAGGAGCTGCATTTGAGTAATTTTAGTTGAAAATAACTTCGAATTTTTGGATTTTTTGTACAGATACTTGTCAAATTTTAAAAAATTTTGTTGAAGCCAACTTCGATTTTTCTGGATTATGTTAGGTTTTTTTGATAGAGGAGCTGCATTTGAGTAATTTTAGTTGAAATTAACTTCGAATTTTTGGATTTTTGTACAGATATTTGTCAAATTTTAAAAAATTTTGTTGAAACCAACTTCCATTTTTCTGGATTATGTTAGGTTTTTTAGATAGAGGAGCTGCATTTGAGTAATTTTAGTTGAAAATAACTTCGAATTTTTGGATTTTTGTACAGATATTTGTCAAATTTTAAAAAATTTTGTTGAAACCAACTTCGATTTTTCTGGATTATGTTAGGTTTTATTGATAGAGGAACTGCATTTGAGTAATTTTAGTTGAAATTAACTTCGAATTTTTGGATTTTTGTACAGATTTTTGTCAAATTTAAAAAATTTTGTTGAAACCAACTTCGATTTTTCTGGATTATGTAAAGTTTTTTTTGGTAGAGGAGCTGCATTTGAGTAATTTTAGTTGAAATTAACTTCGAATTTTTGGATTTTTGTACAGATTTTTGTCAAATTATAAAAAATTTTGTTAAAACCAACTTCGATTTCTCTGGATTATGTTAGGTTTTTTTGATAGAGGAGCAGCTTTCGAGTAATTTTAGTTGAAATTAACTTCGAATTTTTGGATTTTTGTACAGATTTTTGTCAAATTTTAAAAAATTTTGTTGAAACCAACTTCGATTTTTCTGGATTATGTAAAGTTTTTTTGATAGAGGAGCTGCATTTGAGTAATTTTAGTTGAAAATAACTTCGAATTTTTGGATTTTTGTACAGATACTTGTCAAATTTTAAAAAATTTTGTTGAAGCCAACTTCGATTTTCTGGATTATGTTAGGTTTTTTTGATAGAGGAGCTGCATTTGAGTAATTTTAGTTGAAATTAACTTCGAATTTTTGGATTTTTGTACAGATATTTGTCAAATTTTAAAAAATTTTGTTGAAACCAACTTCCATTTTCTGGATTATGTTAGGTTTTTTAGATAGAGGAGCTGCATTTGAGTAATTTTAGTTGAAAATAACTTCGAATTTTTGGATTTTTGTACAGATATTTGTCAAATTTTAAAAATTTTGTTGAAACCAACTTCGATTTTTCTGGATTATGTTAGGTTTTATTGATAGAGGAACTGCATTTGAGTAATTTTAGTTGAAATTAACTTCGAATTTTTGGATTTTTGTACAGATTTTTGTCAAATTTTAAAAAATTTTGTTGAAACCAACTTCGATTTTTCTGGATTATGTAAAGTTTTTTTGATAGAGGAGCTGCATTTGAGTAATTTTAGTTGAAATTAACTTCGAATTTTTTGATTTTTGTACAGATTTTTGTCAAATTATAAAAAATTTTGTTAAAACCAACTTCGATTTCTCTGGATTATGTTAGGTTTTTTTGATAGAGGAGCAGCTTTCGAGTAATTTTAGTTGAAATTAACTTCGAATTTTTGGATTTTTGTACAGATTTTTGTCAAATTTTAAAAATTTTGTTGAAACCAACTTCGATTTTTCTGGATTATGTAAAGTTTTTTTGATAGAGGAGCTGCATTTGAGTAATTTTAGTTGAAAATAACATCGAATTTTTGGATTTTTGTACAGATTCTTGTCAAATTTTAAAAAATTTTGTTGAAACCAACTTCCATTTTTCTAGATTATGTTAGGTTTTTTTGATTGAGGAGCTGGATTTAAGTAATTTTAGTTGAAAATAACTTCGAATTTTTGGATTTTTGTACAGATTCTTGTCAAATTTTAAAAAATTTTGTTGAACCCAACTTCGATTTTTCTGGATTATGTAAAGTTTTTTTTGATAGAGGAGCTGCATTTGAGTAATTTTAGTTGAAAATAACTTCGAATTTTTGGATTTTTGTACAGATTCTTGTCAAATTTTAAAAAATTTTGTTGAAACCAACTTCCATTTTTCTAGATTATGTTAGGTTTTTTTGATAGAGGAGCTGGATTTAAGTAATTTTAGTTGAAATTAACTTCGAATTTTTGGATTTTTGTACAGATTTTTGTCAAATTTTAAAAAATTTTGTTAAAACCAACTTCGATTTCTCTGGATTATGTTAGGTTTTTTTGATAGAGGAGCTGCATTTGAGTAATTTTAGTTGAAAATAACTTCGAATTTTTGGATTTTTGTACAGATTTTTGTCAAATTGTAAAAAATTTTGTTTAAACCTACTTCGATTTTTCTGGATTATGTTAGGTTTTTTTGATAGAGGAGCTGCATTTGAGTAATTCTAGTTGAAATTAACTTCGAATTTTTGGAATTTTTGTACAGATATTTGTCAAATTTTAAAAAATTTTGTTGAAACCAACTTAGATTTTTCTGGATTATGTTAGGTTTTTTTGATAGTGGAGCTGCATTTGAGTAATTCTAGTTGAAATTATCTTCGAATTTTTGGATTTTTGTACAGATTTTTGTCAAATTTTAAAAAATTTTGTTGAACCCAACTTCGATTTTTCTGGATTATGTGAGGTTTTTTTGATAGAGGAGCTGCATTTGAGTAATTTTAGTTGAAAATAACTTCGAATTTTTGGATTTTTGTACAGATTTTTGTCAAATTATAAAAAATTTTGTTTAAACCTACTTCGATTTTTCTGGATTATGTAAAGTTTTTTTGATAAAGGAGCTGCATTTGAGTAATTTTAGTTGAAAATAACTTCGAATTTTTGGATTTTTGTAAAGATTTTTGTCAAATTTTATAAAATTTTGTTGAACCCAACTTCGATTTTTCTGGATTATGTTAGGTTTTTTTGATAGAGGAGCTGCATTTGAGTAATTCTAGTAGAAATTAACTTCGAATTTTTGGAATTTTTGTACAGATATTTGTCAAATTTTAAAAAATTTTGTTGAAACCAACTTAGATTTTTCTGGATTATGTTAGGTTTTTTTGATAGAGGAGCTGCATTTGAGTAATTCTAGTTGAAATTATCTTCGAATTTTTGGATTTTTGTACAGATTTTTGTCAAATTTTAAAAAATTTTGTTGAACCCAACTTCGATTTTTCTGGATTATGTGAGGTTTTTTTGATAGAGGAGCTGCATTTGAGTAATTTTAGTTGAAAATAACTTCGAATTTTTGGATTTTTGTACAGATTTTTGTCAAATTTTAAAAAATTTTGTTCAAACCAACTTCGATTTTTCTGGATTATGTTAGGTTTTTTTGATAGAGGAGCTGCATTTGAGTAATTCTAGTTGAAATTAACTTCGAATTTTTGGATTTTTGTACAGATTTTTGTCAAATTGTAAAAAATTTTGTTTAAACCTACTTCGATTTTTCTGGATTATGTTAGGTTTTTTTGATAGAGGAGCTGCATTTGAGTAATTCTAGTTGAAATTATCTTCGAATTTTTGGATTTTTGTACAGATTTTTGTCAAATTTTAAAAAATTTTGTTGAACCCAACTTCGATTTTTCTGGATTATGTGAGGTTTTTTTGATAGAGGAGCTGCATTTGAGTAATTTTAGTTGAAAATAACTTCGAATTTTTGGATTTTTGTACAGATTTTTGTCAAATTATAAAAAATTTTGTTGAAACCAACTTCGATTTTTCTGGATTATGTTAGGTTTTTTTGATAGAGGAGCTGCATTTGAGTAATTTTAGTTGAAAATAACTTCGAATTTTTGGATTTTTGTACAGATTTTTGTCAAATTGTAAAAAATTTTGTTTAAACCTACTTCGATTTTTCTGGATTATGTTAGGTTTTTTTGATAGAGGAGCTGCATTTGAGTAATTCTAGTTGAAATTAACTTCGAATTTTTGGAATTTTTGTACAGATATTTGTCAAATTTTAAAAAATTTTGTTGAAAACAACTTAGATTTTTCTGGATTATGTTAGGTTTTTTTGATAGAGGAGCTGCATTTGAGTAATTCTAGTTGAAATTATCTTCGAATTTTTGGATTTTTGTACAGATTTTTGTCAAATTTTAAAAAATTTTGTTGAACCCAACTTCGATTTTTCTGGATTATGTGAGGTTTTTTTGATAGAGGAGCTGCATTTGAGTAATTTTAGTAGAAAATAACTTCGAATTTTTGGATTTTTGTACAGATTTTTGACAAATTATAAAAAATTTTGTTGAAACCAACTTCGATTTTTCTGGATTATGTTAGGTTTTTTTGATAGAGGAACTGCATTTGAGTAATTTTAGTTGAAAATAACTTCGAATTTTTGGATTTTTGTACAGATTTTTGTCAAATTTTAAAAAATTTTGTTTAAACCTACTTCGATTTTTCTGGATTATGTAAAGTTTTTTTGATAGAGGAGCTGCATTTGAGTAATTTTAGTTGAAAATAACTTCGAATTTTTGGATTTTTGTACAGATTTTTGTCAAATTATAAAAAATTTTGTTGAAACCAACTTCGATTTTTCTGGATTATGTTAGGTTTTTTTGATAGAGGAGCTGCATTTGAGTAATTTTAGTTGAAAATAACTTCGAATTTTTGGATTTTCGTACGGATTTTTGTCAAATTGTAAAAAATTTTGTTTAAACCTACTTCGATTTTTCTGGATTATGTTAGGTTTTTTTGATAGAGGAGCTGCATTTGAGTAATTCTAGTTGAAATTATCTTCGAATTTTTGGATTTTTGTACAGATTTTTGTCAAATTTTAAAAAATTTTGTTGAACCCAACTTCGATTTTTCTGGATTATGTGAGGTTTTTTTGATAGAGGAGCTGCATTTGAGTAATTTTAGTTGAAAATAACTTCGAATTTTTGGATTTTTGTACAGATTTTTGTCAAATTTTAAAAAATTTTGTTCAAACCAACTTCGATTTTTCTGGATTATGTTAGGTTTTTTTGATAGAGGAGCTGCATTTGAGTAATTCTAGTTGAAATTAACTTCGAATTTTTGGATTTTTGTACAGATTTTTGTCAAATTGTAAAAAATTTTGTTTAAACCTACTTCGATTTTTCTGGATTATGTTAGGTTTTTTTGATAGAGGAGCTGCATTTGAGTAATTCTAGTTGAAATTATCTTCGAATTTTTGGATTTTTGTACAGATTTTTGTCAAATTTTAAAAAATTTTGTTGAACCCAACTTCGATTTTTCTGGATTATGTGAGGTTTTTTTGATAGAGGAGCTGCATTTGAGTAATTTTAGTTGAAAATAACTTCGAATTTTTGGATTTTTGTAAAGATTTTTGTCAAATTTTATAAAATTTTGTTGAAACCAACTTCGATTTTTCTGGATTACGATAGGTTTTTTTGATAGAGGAGCTGCATTTGAGTAATTTTAGTTGTAATTAACTTCGAATTTTTGGATTTTTGTACAGATTTTTGTCAAATTTTAAAAAATTTTGTTGAAACCAACTTCGATTTCTCTGGATTATGTTAGGTTTTTTTGATAGAGGAGCAGCTTTCGAGTAATTTTAGTTGTAATTAACTTCGAATTTTTGTACAGATTTTTGTCAAATTTTAAAAAATTTTGTTGAAACCAACTTCGATTTTTCTGGATTATGTAAAGTTTTTTTGATAGAGGAGCTGCATTTGAGTAATTTTAGTTGAAATTAACTTCGAATTTTTGGATTTTTGTACAGATTCTTGTCAAATCTTAAAAAATTTTGTTGAACCCAACTTCGATTTTTCTGGATTATGTCAGGTTTTTTTGATAGAGGAGCTGCATTTGAGTAATTTTAGTTGAAAATAACTTCGAATTTTTGGATTTTTGTACAGATATTTGTCAAATTTTAAAAAATTTTGTTGAAACCAACTTCCATTTTTCTGGATTATGTTAGGTTTTTTAGATAGAGGAGCTGCATTTGAGTAATTTTAGTTGAAAATAACTTCGAATTTTTGGATTTTTGTACAGATTTTTGTCAAATTTTAAAAAATTTTGTTGAAACCAACTTCCATTTTTCTAGATTATGTTAGGTTTTTTTGATAGAGGAGCTGGATTTAAGTAATTTTAGTTGTAAATAACTTCGAATTTTTGGATTTTTGTACAGATTCTTGTCAAATTTTAAAAAATTTTGTTGAACCCAACTTCGATTTTTCTGGATTATGTCAGGTTTTTTTGACAGAGGAGCTGCTTTTGAGTAATTTTAGTTGAAAATAACTTCGAATTTTTGGATTTTTGTACAGATTTTTGTCAAATTTTAAAAAATTTTGTTGAAACCAACTTCGATTTCTCTGGATTATGTTAGGTTTTTTTGATAGAGGAGCAGCTTTCGAGTAATTTTAGTTGAAATTAACTTCGAATTTTTGGATTTTTGTACAGATTTTTGTCAAATTTTAAAAAATTTTGTTGAAACCAACTTCGATTTTTCTGGATTATGTATAGTTTTTTTGATAGAGGAGCTGCATTTGAGTAATTTTAGTTGAAAATAACTTCGAATTTTTTGATTTTTGTACAGATTTTTGTCAAATTTTAAAAAATTTTGTTGAAACCAACTTCGATTTTTCTGGATTATGTAAAGTTTTTTTGATAGAGGAGCTGCATTTGAGTAATTTTAGTTGAAAATAACTTCGAATTTTTGGATTTTTGTACAGATTCTTGTCAAATTTTAAAAAATTTTGTTGAAGCCAACTTCGATTTTTCTGGATTATGTTAGGTTTTTTGGATAGAGGAGCTGCATTTGAGTAATTTTAGTTGAAATTAACTTCGAATTTTTGGATTTTTGTACAGATTTTTGTCAAATTTTAAAAAATTTTGTTAAAACCAACTTCGATTTCTCTGGATTATGTTAGGTTTTTTTGATAGAGGAGCAGCTTTCGAGTAATTTTAGTTGAAATTAACTTCGAATTTTTGGATTTTTGTACAGATTTTTGTCAAATTTTAAATAATTTTGTTGAAACCAACTTCGATTTTTCTGGATTATGTAAAGTTTTTTTGATAGAGGAGCTGCATTTGAGTAATTTTAGTTGAAAATAACTTCGAATTTTTGGATTTTTGTACAGATTCTTGTCAAATTTTAAAAAATTTTGTTGAAACCAACTTCCATTTTTCTAGATTATGTTAGGTTTTTTTGATAGAGGAGCTGGATTTAAGTAATTTTAGTTGAAAATAACTTCGAATTTTTGGATTTTTGTACAGATTCTTGTCAAATCTTAAAAAATTTTGTTGAACCCAACTTCGATTTTTCTGGATTATGTCAGGTTTTTTTGATAGAGGAGCTGCATTTGAGTAATTTTAGTTGAAAATAACTTCGAATTTTTGGATTTTTGTACAGATATTTGTCAAATTTTAAAAAATTTTGTTGAAACCAACTTCCATTTTTCTGGATTATGTTAGGTTTTTTAGATAGAGGAGCTGCATTTGAGTAATTTTAGTTGAAAATAACTTCGAATTTTTGGATTTTTGTACAGATACTTGTCAAATTTTAAAAAATTTTGTTGAAGCCAACTTCGATTTTTCTGGATTATGTTAGGTTTTTTTGATAGAGGAGCTGCATTTGAGTAATTTTAGTTGAAATTAACTCCGAATTTTTGGATTTTTGTACAGATATTTGTCAAATTTTAAAAAATTTTGTTGAAACCAACTTCCATTTTTCTGGATTATGTCAGGTTTTTTTGACAGAGGAGCTGCTTTTGAGTAATTTTAGTTGAAAATAACTTCGAATTTTTGGATTTTTGTACAGATTTTTGTCAAATTTTAAAAAATTTTGTTGAAACCAACTTCGATTTCTCTGGATTATGTTAGGTTTTTTTGATAGAGGAGCAGCTTTCGAGTAATTTTAGTTGAAATTAACTTCGAATTTTTGGATTTTTGTACAGATTTTTGTCAAATTTTAAAAAATTTTGTTGAAACCAACTTCGATTTTTCTGGATTATGTAAAGTTTTTTTGATAGAGGAGCTGCATTTGAGTAATTTTAGTTGAAAATAACTTCGAATTTTTTGATTTTTGTACAGATTCTTGTCAAATCTTAAAAAATTTTGTTGAACCCAACTTCGATTTTTCTGGATTATGTCAGGTTTTTTTGATAGAGGAGCTGCATTTGAGTAATTTTAGTTGAAAATAACTTCGAATTTTTGGATTTTTGTACAGATATTTGTCAAATTTTAAAAAATTTTGTTGAAACCAACTTCCATTTTTCTGGATTATGTTAGGTTTTTTAGATAGAGGAGCTGCATTTGAGTAATTTTAGTTGAAAATAACTTCGAATTTTTGGATTTTTGTACAGATACTTGTCAAATTTTAAAAAATTTTGTTGAAGCCAACTTCGATTTTTCTGGATTATGTTAGGTTTTTTTGATAGAGGAGCTGCATTTGAGTAATTTTAGTTGAAATTAACTCCGAATTTTTGGATTTTTGTACAGATATTTGTCAAATTTTAAAAAATTTTGTTGAAACCAACTTCCATTTTTCTGGATTATGTCAGGTTTTTTTGACAGAGGAGCTGCTTTTGAGTAATTTTAGTTGAAAATAACTTCGAATTTTTGGATTTTTGTACAGATTTTTGTCAAATTTTAAAAAATTTTGTTGAAACCAACTTCGATTTCTCTGGATTATGTTAGGTTTTTTTGATAGAGGAGCAGCTTTCGAGTAATTTTAGTTGAAATTAACTTCGAATTTTTGGATTTTTGTACAGATTTTTGTCAAATTTTAAAAAATTTTGTTGAAACCAACTTCGATTTTTCTGGATTATGTAAAGTTTTTTTGATAGAGGAGCTGCATTTGAGTAATTTTAGTTGAAAATAACTTCGAATTTTTTGATTTTTGTACAGATTTTTGTCAAATTTTAAAAAATTTTGTTGAAACCAACTTCGATTTTTCTGGATTATGTAAAGTTTTTTTGATAGAGGAGCTGCATTTGAGTAATTTTAGTTGAAAATAACTTCGAATTTTTGGATTTTTGTACAGATTCTTGTCAAATTTTAAAAAATTTTGTTGAAGCCAACTTCGATTTTTCTGGATTATGTTAGGTTTTTTGGATAGAGGAGCTGCATTTGAGTAATTTTAGTTGAAATTAACTTCGAATTTTTGGATTTTTGTACAGATTTTTGTCAAATTTTAAAAAATTTTGTTAAAACCAACTTCGATTTCTCTGGATTATGTTAGGTTTTTTTGATAGAGGAGCAGCTTTCGAGTAATTTTAGTTGAAATTAACTTCGAATTTTTGGATTTTTGTACAGATTTTTGTCAAATTTTAAATAATTTTGTTGAAACCAACTTCGATTTTTCTGGATTATGTAAAGTTTTTTTGATAGAGGAGCTGCATTTGAGTAATTTTAGTTGAAAATAACTTCGAATTTTTGGATTTTTGTACAGATTCTTGTCAAATTTTAAAAAATTTTGTTGAAACCAACTTCCATTTTTCTAGATTATGTTAGGTTTTTTTGATAGAGGAGCTGGATTTAAGTAATTTTAGTTGAAAATAACTTCGAATTTTTGGATTTTTGTACAGATTCTTGTCAAATCTTAAAAAATTTTGTTGAACCCAACTTCGATTTTTCTGGATTATGTCAGGTTTTTTTGATAGAGGAGCTGCATTTGAGTAATTTTAGTTGAAAATAACTTCGAATTTTTGGATTTTTGTACAGATATTTGTCAAATTTTAAAAAATTTTGTTGAAACCAACTTCCATTTTTCTGGATTATGTTAGGTTTTTTAGATAGAGGAGCTGCATTTGAGTAATTTTAGTTGAAAATAACTTCGAATTTTTGGATTTTTGTACAGATACTTGTCAAATTTTAAAAAATTTTGTTGAAGCCAACTTCGATTTTTCTGGATTATGTTAGGTTTTTTTGATAGAGGAGCTGCATTTGAGTAATTTTAGTTGAAATTAACTTCGAATTTTTGGATTTTTGTACAGATATTTGTCAAATTTTAAAAAATTTTGTTGAAACCAACTTCCATTTTTCTGGATTATGTTAGGTTTTTTAGATAGAGGAGCTGCATTTGAGTAATTTTAGTTGAAAATAACTTCGAATTTTTGGATTTTTGTACAGATATTTGTCAAATTTTAAAAAATTTTGTTGAAACCAACTTCGATTTTTCTGGATTATGTTAGGTTTTATTGATAGAGGAACTGCATTTGAGTAATTTTAGTTGAAATTAACTTCGAATTTTTGGATTTTTGTACAGATTTTTGTCAAATTTTAAAAAATTTTGTTGAAACCAACTTCGATTTTTCTGGATTATGTAAAGTTTTTTTGATAGAGGAGCTGCATTTGAGTAATTTTAGTTGAAAATAACTTCGAATTTTTGGATTTTTGTACAGATTTTTGTCAAATTTTAAAAAATTTTGTTGAAACCAACTTCGATTTCTCTGGATTATGATAGGTTTTTTGATAGAGGAGCAGCTTTCGAGTAATTTTAGTTGTAATTAACTTCGAATTTTTGGATTTTTGTACAGATTTTTGTCAAATTTTAAAAAATTTTGTTGAAACCAACTTCGATTTTTCTGGATTATGTAAAGTTTTTTTGATAGAGGAGCTGCATTTGAGTAATTTTAGTTGAAAATAACTTCGAATTTTTGGATTTTTGTACAGATTCTTGTCAAATTTTAAAAAATTTTGTTGAAACCAACTTCCATTTTTCTAGATTATGTTAGGTTTTTTTGATAGAGGAGCTGGATTTAAGTAATTTTAGTTGAAATTAACTTCGATTTTTTGATTTTTGTACAGATTTTTGTCAAATTTTAAAAAATTTTGTTAAAACCAACTTCGATTTCTCTGGATTATGTTAGGTTTTTTTGATAGAGGAGCAGCTTTCGAGTAATTTTAGTTGAAATTAACTTCGAATTTTTGGATTTTTGTACAGATTTTTGTCAAATTTTAAAAAATTTTGTTGAAACCAACTTCGATTTTTCTGGATTATGTAAAGTTTTTTTGATAGAGGAGCTGCATTTGAGTAATTTTAGTTGAAAATAACTTCGAATTTTTGGATTTTTGTACAGATTCTTGTCAAATTTTAAAAAATTTTGTTGAAACCAACTTCCATTTTTCTAGATTATGTTAGGTTTTTTTGATTGAGGAGCTGGATTTAAGTAATTTTAGTTGAAAATAACTTCGAATTTTTGGATTTTTGTACAGATTCTTGTCAAATTTTAAAAAATTTTGTTGAACCCAACTTCGATTTTTCTGGATTATGTAAAGTTTTTTTGATAGAGGAGCTGCATTTGAGTAATTTTAGTTGAAAATAACTTCGAATTTTTGGATTTTTGTACAGATTCTTGTCAAATTTTAAAAAATTTTGTTGAAACCAACTTCCATTTTTCTAGATTATGTTAGGTTTTTTTGATAGAGGAGCTGGATTTAAGTAATTTTAGTTGAAATTAACTTCGAATTTTTGGATTTTTGTACAGATTTTTGTCAAATTTTAAAAAATTTTGTTAAAACCAACTTCGATTTCTCTGGATTATGTTAGGTTTTTTTGATAGAGGAGCAGCTTTCGAGTAATTTTAGTTGAAATTAACTTCGAATTTTTGGATTTTTGTACAGATTTTTGTCAAATTTTAAAAAATTTTGTTGAAACCAACTTCGATTTTTCTGGATTATGTAAAGTTTTTTTGATAGAGGAGCTGCATTTGAGTAATTTTAGTTGAAAATAACTTCGAATTTTTGGATTTTTGTACAGATTCTTGTCAAATTTTAAAAAATTTTTTTGAAACCAACTTCCATTTTTCTAGATTATGTTAGGTTTTTTTGATAGAGGAGCTGGATTTAAGTAATTTTAGTTGTAAATAACTTCGAATTTTTGGATTTTTGTACAGATTCTTGTCAAATTTTAAAAAATTTTGTTGATCCCAACTTCGATTTTTCTGGATTATGTCAGGTTTTTTTGACAGAGGAGCTGCTTTTGAGTAATTTTAGTTGAAAATAACTTCGAATTTTTGGATTTTTGTACAGATTCTTGTCAAATTTTAAAAAATTTTGTTGAACCCAACTTCGATTTTTCTGGATTATGTAAAGTTTTTTTGATAGAGGAGCTGCATTTGAGTAATTTTAGTTGAAAATAACTTCGAATTTTTGGATTTTTGTACAGATTCTTGTCAAATTTTAAAAAATTTTGTTGAAACCAACTTCCATTTTTCTAGATTATGTTAGGTTTTTTTGATAGAGGAGCTGGATTTGAGTCATTTTAGTTGAAAATAACTTCGAATTTTTGGATTTTTGTACAGATTCTTGTCAAATTTTAAAAAATTTTGTTGAAACCAACTTCCATTTTTCTAGATTATGTTAGGTTTTTTTGATAGAGGAGCTGGATTTAAGTAATTTTAGTTGAAAATAACTTCGAATTTTTGGATTTTTGTACCGATTCTTGTCAAATCTTAAAAAATTTTGTTGAACCCAACTTCGATTTTTCTGGATTATGTCAGGTTTTTTTGATAGAGGAGCTGCATTTGAGTAATTTTAGTTGAAAATAACTTCGAATTTTTGGATTTTTGTACAGATTCTTGTCAAATTTTAAAAAATTTTGTTGAAACCAACTTCGATTACTCTGGATTACGTTAGGTTTTTTTGGTAGCGGAGTTGCATTTGAGTAATTTTAGTTGAAATTAAGGGGGTAGACACGGGTAATGCAGCGCGCTGTATACCGACACAATCTGGCCCGAAACAGGGGGTTGGGATTTTTCATCATTCGTCCTTATATGAGCAGATTTTGGGCTAGGTTAGGACTCATTCGAAAGAGCAAGGTTCAATGCAAAGCGCTCTTCTCATGATTCAACGAGATTGTGTTGATATCTAATAATATGAGTGTCCAAAGTAGAGCAAAAGTCAACAAAATACACCCGCAGAATCCAAGCATTTTTAGGTCACTAAAAGAGCTTTGTGACTGAAACGGTGAGAAGAGCGCTCTGCATTGAACCTTCCTCTTTCGAATGAGTCCTAAACCAGCTCCAAATTTGCTCATATAAGGACGAATAGTGAAAAATCGTGACTGCAGTCCCAAATACGAGTTCCGCCATATTGGCGATAATACAGAGCAAGTCACGTGACAAATTTAGTTCAGCTAGTGGACACGAGATGGCGCCTACTCGGGAGGACTGCCGACGTGGAATCATAGCAAAACTGAAGCGTTAGCTGGATATACAAGCCACAGTAAAAGCGTGATGCAGTCAATGTATGAATTTTCGGACGATTGTAGGTTAGGTTATATGCATTTTAGGCATATAACTGTTGGGAACTGTGTACATTTACTAAATTAACGCTTTTATTGTAATACATACATCACTTGAAATCGCTGTCGAATTTATGTTATAATTATATGGCCACATTATTTAAAATAAAAAAAAGAGATTGGAACTTTTTTACTAATACTGGAAATATTGATTTACTGATATCATATTATCAGAATGTGGAAGTTACAGCAATTATTTGCAATTATTGTTCTTATTATTATTCTTCCGACTATTGTATATAACATACAACAAGGAAAAGTCTCCAAATCAGTCAACAGTTGACTCCCTGAATTTTTTTGCAATTCTTTACGGTCCTATGCAGAGATGGGCATTATTTAAATAAAAGAATATACTTCCGAATGGTCCCAGTGACTGATCGACACGAGGTTTGGGGTAGGGTGTGTGTACCCGAAATCTAAAATTCTATTTAGCTTCGGGTATTTATTAGTTTTCTCTGTTTATTCGAAGGCCTTTCATCTTGGGCTTCGAATAATTTTTCATCTTTCATTATATCTTTATCCTAAGGTCGTATTCAGATATATTGGCCGGTCAATTCGTTTTCGCGAACAGCGATCGAGGAGTATGGTGGGGTAACGGGAATGCTGCTCGGCTCCGTCTGAACGTAGCCGTGTGGCTGTTATGCCCAATACGAGATGAAGCTATCGATAAAGAATCAATGTTCAGACCAATAAAGCTCCTGAATTTTTTCGGAGCAAAGGCACACCTATTCTGATGTGTATTTCTATGCTGACAACTCGGTTTGGCCTATACACACTAGAAGCTTGGCGCTAACCCCATCACCTGGCTCACTCTTGTTCTGCGAAGGCGAGAATGAGATGGAACGAGAGCGAGTCAGAAAACGTTGCAAACAGGAGCACCGAGGCAGGCAAGCGGTACCTATGGTGGGAGAATACGCGTTACGAAACGCACCGGCCAATATATCTGAATGTAAATGTAAAGTCTCGTTAGCCGCTCGCTGGTCGGGACCGGCGTTGAGCCCGTATCATGAATGAAGCCCAATTCCGAGGCTGAGTTTCTCGCTTCTTTCTGGCCGAAAGGGGGAGCGGGATGGAACGCTTTGCGTGCACGACGGGCGCGAGCGCTCAGATGGAATCGTGACTGTTCGACGCATGCGCGCCACGGTCAGATAGCCAGGCACGGCACGAGTCTTTTTTGCGACATAATCGAGCTTGCCAAATTCCGCCATTTATTATAAAACATTTAATTCAGCTTCTTCATGACCTTACTCTAAACTTTTACTCGTAGTTTAAAACCGTTGTAATATAATTTGTAGTATTTTATTTAAAAATTTATTTTCAACAATGTCAACAATGAAAAGGCCATTTTGCGCCTCTTGTCAATCTTACGCCCTAGCAGTTGCCTAATTTTACAGAGTAAAGTCATAAATAATCTCAAATAAATGTAATATAATAAAGGGCGCAATTTGACAAGTTCGCCTAGGGCGCAAAAAAGACTTATGCCTGGCCTGCGTCAAGATTTTGCGAAGCGGGTCCCGTGCTCACCGTAAGCGCTTGCGACCATCGCGTACGCCCGTCACGCACACAAAGGACGGAGTGTCAGGCGTCCGAAAAACTGAGCGAGACAAAATATCAACGCGTCGTCTATCTCGTACTGTCCTCGCTCGCTGTCAGTGCCTTCGCTCGCTCTCTTGCCATCTCGCGCTCGCCTTCGGCGGACAAGAGTGAGACAGAAGTGGTGGGGATAGCGAAAAGTCCGTATTGTCGTGTACACGAAACCGAGCCCGTAACGATCGTAGATGCTCGAATAACCGACGAGAACCTTTGTTGCCCGAGTCGCACGAGATCGCCGTTGCTCGGCGATGTGTCATCGATTATATAGGAACACAATTTGTTTTTTTTATCATCGTATCAATATGAAAGTGACACAAATGGATTCCTGGCATTCAACCGATTAAATTGACAGAAAATAATTTAAATCAGACTATTTTTAACGAAACGGGCTTCCAATTCTGCAAACAAATTTTCGCGTAATTACCTTAATTATGGTCCGAATAATATCATTTTTGGGGCCAATTTGATCGAGAAAACGTGACGAATCGATTCACGTCACTTTCGCAAAGATCTGATTAAAAATGCAGAACTGACGATTTGTCACTGCTTAGTGCGTAACATTGTGTGGCCCCGCTGAATTCGAGCGTCGAAACCCACGAAACTGAGCGACTTGCATTATTGCCAGCGTGAAGGACAAGAGAGGACTTTGCATGGCGAAGGAAAGTCAACCTTCTATAGAACTCAAATCGAGAAAAACTTTTCTGACAAACTTTACATATTCGCGTCAAATAAATACTTTAATTGTAAAATTTAGATGACAAACTATTGTTGAATTTCGCCAGTTCTTACATATGCATCATCTTGGTTGGGAATTCCTGATCCCAGAGTTTCATGCATTTACCTATTGAAATGTTGCTTCAAGTCATCGGGAAATTGCATTGCTTCTTCTCGTACATACATATATCTGTTCGCGAATAGGTGTCACGAGTGACGCGGCTTTGGTTTCCCAAATAAATGCACATTTATTAGAGCCCTCAGTCGACGGCGACTTGAGTCATCCAGTACTGAATATGAATATGTTCATATTTCTCATTACACCTTGATAAGAGTGTTACCACCGATGGATTGGTGAGTTTATGTCCACGAAAATAAGTCGAGTTGCGAAGCAATTCGATCTATTTTTTCTTATGAATACATGATTAGGACACACACACACACTACGTTCACTAAAAATAGGCCGAATTGCTCCATGTTTGGCATCATTTTCATCAGTAATACAGTGCTCTGGTGAAGAACATCGTATTACGGAGCTAATATTGTAGGCCCTAGAATCTACGATATTGTCAATGTGCAGTTGAACCGCACGCCGCTTCACACTATTGTTTCTTAGCATTTATACGGGATGATTCTCTAGCTAGAGTCGTCAAACGCAATGCTCGCCAACAATCATGTGTCTCGCTGAGTTTCGTGGGCTTCGACGCTCGAAACCAGCGGGACTATACAATGTTGCACGCTAAGCAGTGACGAATCTGACGTTCTGCAATTTCTAATCAGATCTTTGCAAAAGTGACGTCAATCGATTCCTTACAATTTTAAATATAATGTTTGTTCATAACTGCTTTCTGCATAGGACGTGTAATAAGTGTATTTCATGTTCTGTTTCGGTGCTTTGCTAGTAAATAAATGTTTAACCTAACAAACTTCATTTTCTGAGGACATCCCCTCATCTATTTTTCCTTTTCACTTATAATTCCTTACTGTTAACGTAGAATATTGTAGCATAAGCACATTTCAAGTAATTAAAATGTACAATGAATTTTCTACGTTTGCAGTACCAGCCGACTTCCGTTTAAATTTTTATAAGTACAACGCAACAGCTGAGAATTTCTTTCCTGATTCAGAATAAAATACGGAAATAGCAAACAGCTCCCTCTCGCGTTTACCGGGAAATCGGCGATCTATCGGTATTACCATTTCTGTGCAGAAAAAACCTGCTGTAATACCGACCTGCCGAATCGGCCAGGTCACGTGACGTGTCTACCCCCTTAACTTCGAATTTTGGGATTTTTGTACAGATGTTTGTCAAATTTTAAAAAATTTTGTTGAAACCAACTTCGATTACTCTGGATTACGTTAGGTTTTTTTGGTAGCGGAGCTGCATTTGAGTAATTTTAGTTGAAATTAACTTCGAATTTTGGGATTTTTGTACAGATTTTTGTCAAATTTTAAAAAATTTTGTTGAAACCAACTTCGATTACTCTGGATTACGTTAGGTTTTTTTGGTAGCGGAGCTGCATTTGAGTAATTTTAGTTGAAATTATCTTCGAATTTTGGGATTTTTGTACAGATGTTTGTCAAATTTTAAAAAATTTTGTTGAAACCAACTTCGATTTTTCTGGATTATGATAGGTTTTTTGGATAGAGGAGCTGCATTTGAGTAATTTTAGTTGTAATTAACTTCGAATTTTTGGATTTTTGTACAGATTTTTGTCAAATTTTAAAAAATTTTGTTGAAACCAACTTCGATTACTCTGGATTACGTTAGGTTTTTTTGGTAGCGGAGCTGCATTTGAGTAATTTTAGTTGAAATTAACATCGAATTTTGGGATTTTTGTACAGATGTTTGTCAAATTTTAAAAAATTTTGTTGAAACCAACTTCGATTTTTCTGGATTATGTTAGGTTTTTTGGATAGAGGAGCTGCATTTGAGTAATTTTAGTTGTAATTAACTTCGAATTTTTGGATTTTTGTACAGATTTTTGTAAAATTTTAAAAAATTTTGTTGAAACCAACTTCGATTACTCTGGATTACGTTAGGTTTTTTTGGTAGCGGAGCTGCATTTGAGTAATTTTAGTTGAAATTAACTTCGAATTTTGGGATTTTTGTACAGATGTTTGTCAAATTTTAAAAAATTTTGTTGAAACCAACTTCGATTTTTCTGGATTATGTAAAGTTTTTTTGATAGAGGAGCTGCATTTGAGTAATTTTAGTTGAAAATAACTTCGAATTTTTGGATTTTTGTACAGATTTTTGTCAAATTTTAAAAAATTTTGTTGAAACCAACTTCGATTTTTCTGGATTATGTAAAGTTTTTTTGATAGAGGAGCTGCATTTGAGTAATTTCAGTTGAAAATAACTTCGAATTTTTGGATTTTTGTACAGATTTTTGTCAAGTTTTAAAAAATTTTGTTGAAACCAACTTCGATTACTCTGGATTACGTTAGGTTTTTTTGGTAGCGAAGCTGCATTTGAGTAATTTTAGTTGAAATTAACTTCGAATTTTGGGATTTTTGTACAGATGTTTGTCAAATTTTAAAAAATTTTGTAGAAACCAACTTCGATTTCTCTGGATTACGTTAGGTTTTTTTGGTAGCGGAGCTGCATTTGAGTAATTTTAGTTGAAATTAACTTCGAATTTTGGGATTTTTGTACAGATGTTTGTCAAATTTTAAAAAATTTTGTTGAAACCAACTTCGATTTTTCTGGATTATGTAAAGTTTTTTTGATAGAGGAGCTGCATTTGAGTAATTTTAGTTGAAAATAACTTCGAATTTTTTGGATTTTTGTACAGATTTTTGTCAAATTTTAAAAAATTTTGTTGAAACCAACTTCGATTACTCTGGATTACGTTAGGTTTTTTTGGTAGCGGAGCTGCATTTGAGTAATTTTAGTTGAAATTATCTTCGAATTTTGGGATTTTTGTACAGATGTTTGTCAAATTTTAAAAAATTTTGTTGAAACCAACTTCGATTTTTCTGGATTATGATAGGTTTTTTGGATAGAGGAGCTGCATTTGAGTAATTTTAGTTGTAATTAACTTCGAATTTTTTGATTTTTGTACAGATTTTTGTCAAATTTTAAAAAATTTTGTTGAAACCAACTTCGATTACTCTGGATTACGTTAGGTTTTTTTGGTAGCGGAGCTGCATTTGAGTAATTTTAGTTGAAATTAACTTCGAATTTTGGGATTTTTGTACAGATGTTTGTCAAATTTTAAAAAATTTTGTTGAAACCAACTTCGATTTTTCTGGATTATGTAAAGTTTTTTTGATAGAGGAGCTGCATTTGAGTAATTTTAGTTGAAAATAACTTCGAATTTTTGGATTTTTGTACAGATTTTTGTCAAATTTTAAAAAATTTTGTTGAAACCAACTTCGATTTTTCTGGATTATGTAAAGTTTTTTTGATAGAGGAGCTGCATTTGAGTAATTTCAGTTGAAAATAACTTCGAATTTTTGGATTTTTGTACAGATTTTTGTCAAGTTTTAAAAAATTTTGTTGAAACCAACTTCGATTACTCTGGATTACGTTAGGTTTTTTTGGTAGCGAAGCTGCATTTGAGTAATTTTAGTTGAAATTAACTTCGAATTTTGGGATTTTTGTACAGATGTTTGTCAAATTTTAAAAAATTTTGTAGAAACCAACTTCGATTTCTCTGGATTACGTTAGGTTTTTTTGGTAGCGGAGCTGCATTTGAGTAATTTTAGTTGAAATTAACTTCGAATTTTGGGATTTTTGTACAGATGTTTGTCAAATTTTAAAAAATTTTGTTGAAACTAACTTCGATTTTTCTGGATTATGTAAAGTTTTTTTGATAGAGGAGCTGCATTTGAGTAATTTTAGTTGAAAATAACTTCGAATTTTTTGGATTTTTGTACAGATTTTTGTCAAATTTTAAAAAATTTTGTTGAAACCAACTTCGATTACTCTGGATTACGTTAGGTTTTTTTGGTAGCGGAGCTGCATTTGAGTAATTTTAGTTGAAATTATCTTCGAATTTTGGGATTTTTGTACAGATGTTTGTCAAATTTTAAAAAATTTTGTTGAAACCAACTTCGATTTTTCTGGATTATGATAGGTTTTTTGGATAGAGGAGCTGCATTTGAGTAATTTTAGTTGTAATTAACTTCGAATTTTTTGATTTTTGTACAGATTTTTGTCAAATTTTAAAAAATTTTGTTGAAACCAACTTCGATTACTCTGGATTACGTTAGGTTTTTTTGGTAGCGGAGCTGCATTTGAGTAATTTTAGTTGAAATTAACTTCGAATTTTGGGATTTTTGTACAGATGTTTGTCAAATTTTAAAAAATTTTGTTGAAACCAACTTCGATTTTTCTGGATTATGTTAGGTTTTTTGATAGAGTAGCTGCATTTGTGTAATTTTAGTTGAAATTAACTCCGAATTTTTGGATTTTTGTACAGATATTTGTGAAATTTTAAAAAATTTTGTTGAAACCAACTTCGATTTTTCTGGATTATGTTAGGTTTTTTGGATAGAGGAGCTGCATTTGAGTAATTTTAGTTGAAATTAACTTCGAATTTTGGGATTTTTGTACAGATGTTTGTCAAATTTTAAAAAATTTTGTTGAAACCAACTTCGATTACTCTGGATTACGTTAGGTTTTTTTGGTAGCGGAGCTGCATTTGAGTAATTTTAGTTGAAATTATCTTCGAATTTTGGGATTTTTGTACAGATGTTTGTCAAATTTTAAAAAATTTTGTTGAAACCAACTTCGATTTTTCTGGATTATGATAGGTTTTTTGGATAGAGGAGCTGCATTTGAGTAATTTTAGTTGTAATTAACTTCGAATTTTTTGATTTTTGTACAGATTTTTGTCAAATTTTAAAAAATTTTGTTGAAACCAACTTCGATTACTCTGGATTACGTTAGGTTTTTTTGGTAGCGGAGCTGCATTTGAGGAATTTTAGTTGAAATTAACTTCGAATTTTGGGATTTTTG
Organism: Andrena trimmerana; assembly: GCA_951215215.1. Lineage (NCBI taxonomy): Eukaryota > Metazoa > Arthropoda > Insecta > Hymenoptera > Andrenidae > Andrena > Andrena trimmerana. Next base: position 112,886 of record CATNUO010000171.1, on the reverse strand, counting down.
TACAGATGTTTGTCAAATTTTAAAAAATTTTGTTGAAACCAACTTCGATTTTTCTGGATTATGTTAGGTTTTTTTGATAGCGGAGCTGCATTTGAGTAATTTTAGTTGAAATTAACTTCGAATTTTTGGATTTTTGTACAGATTTTTGACAAATTTTAAAAAATTTTGTTGAAACCAACTTCGATTTTTCTGGATTATGTTATGTTTTTTGCATAGAGGAGCTGCATTTGAGTAATTTTAGTTGAAATCAACTTCGAATTTTTGGATTTTTGTACAGATTTTTGTCAAATTTTAAAAAATTTTGTTGAAACCAACTTCGATTACTCTGGATTACGTTAGGATTTTTTGGTAGCGGAGCTGCATTTGAGTAATTTTAGTTGAAATTAACTTCGAATTTTGGGATTTTTGTACAGACGTTTGTCAAATTTTAAAAAATTTTGTTGAAACCAACTTCGATTTTTCTGGATTATGTTAGGTTTTGTTGATAGAGGAGCAGCATTCGAGTAATTTTAGTTGAAATTAACTTCGAATATTTCGATTTTTGTACAGATTTCTGTCAAATTTTAAAAAATTTTGTTGAAACCAACTTCGATTTTTCTGGATTATGTTAGGTTTTTTTGATAGAGGAGCTGCATTTGAGTAATTTTAGTTGAAATTAACTTCGAATTTTTGGATGTTTGTACAGATTTTTTTCAAATTATAAAAAATTTTGTTGAAACCAACTTCGATTTTTCTTTATTATGTTAGGTTTTTTGGATAGAGGAGCTGCATTTGAGTAATTTTAGATGAAAATAACTTCGAATTTTTGTTTTTTGTACAGATTTTTGTCAAATTTTAAAAAATTTTGTTTAAACCTACTTCGATTTTTCTGGATTATGTTAGGTTTTTTGGATAGAGGAGCTGCATTTGAGTAATTTTAGTTGTAATTAACTTCGAATTTTTGGATTTTTGTGCAGATTTTTGTTAAATTTTATAAAATTTTGTTGAACCCAACTTCGATTTTTCTGGATTATGTTAGGTTTTTTTGATAGAGGAGCTGCATTTGAGTAATTTTAGTTGAAATTAACTTCGAATTTTTGGATTTTTGTACAGATATTTGTCAAATTTTAAAAAATTTTGTTGAAACCAACTTCCATTTTTCTGGATTATGTTAGGTTTTTTAGATAGAGGAGCTGCATTTGAGTAATTTTAGTTGAAAATAACTTCGAATTTTTGGATTTTTGTACAGATATTTGTCAAATTTTAAAAAATTTTGTTGAAACCAACTTCGATTTTTCTGGATTATGTTAGGTTTTATTGATAGAGGAACTGCATTTGAGTAATTTTAGTTGAAATTAACTTCGAATTTTTGGATTTTTGTACAGATTTTTGTCAAATTTTAAAAAATTTTGTTGAAACCAACTTCGATTTTTCTGCATTATGTTAGGTTTTTTTGATAGAGGAGCTGCATTTGAGTAATTTTAGTTGAAATTAACTTCGAATTTTTGGATTTTTGTACAGATTTTTGTCAAATTTTAAAAAATTTTGTTGAAACCAACTTCGATTTTTCTGGATTATGTAAAGTTTTTTTGATAGAGGAGCTGCATTTGAGTAATTTTAGTTGAAAATAACTTCGAATTTTTGGATTTTTGTACAGATTCTTGTCAAATTTTAAAAAATTTTGTTGAAACCAACTTCCATTTTTCTAGATTATGTTAGGTTTTTTTGATAGAGGAGCTGGATTTAAGTAATTTTAGTTGTAAATAACTTCGAATTTTTGGATTTTTGTACAGATTCTTGTCAAATTTTAAAAAATTTTGTTGTACCCAACTTCGATTTTTCTGGATTATGTCAGGTTTTTTTGACAGAGGAGCTGCTTTTGAGTAATTTTAGTTGAAAATAACTTCGAATTTTTGGATTTTTGTACAGATTTTTGTCAAATTTTAAAAAATTTTGTTGAAACCAACTTCGATTTCTCTGGATTATGTTAGGTTTTTTTGATAGAGGAGCAGCTTTCGAGTAATTTTAGTTGAAATTAACTTCGAATTTTTGGATTTTTGTACAGATTTTTGTCAAATTTTAAAAAATTTTGTTGAAACCAACTTCAATTTTTCTGGATTATGTAAAGTTTTTTTGATAGAGGAGCTGCATTTGAGTAATTTTAGTTGAAAATAACTTCGAATTTTTGGATTTTTGTACAGATTTTTGTCAAATTTTAAAAAATTTTGTTGAAACCAACTTCGATTTTTCTGGATTATGTAAAGTTTTTTTGATAGAGGAGCTGCATTTGAGTAATTTTAGTTGAAAATAACTTCGAATTTTTGGATTTTTGTACAGATTCTTGTCAAATTTTAAAAAATTTTGTTGAAGCCAACTTCGATTTTTCTGGATTATGTTAGGTTTTTTTGATAGAGGAGCTGCATTTGAGTAATTTTAGTTGAAAATAACTTCGAATTTTTGGATTTTTGTACAGATTTTTGTCAAATTTTAAAAAATTTTGTTGAAACCAACTTCGATTACTCTGGATTACGTTAGGTTTTTTTGGTAGCGGAGCTGCATTTGAGTAATTTTAGTTGAAATTAACTTCGAATTCTGGGATTTTTGTACAGATGTTTGTCAAATTTTGAAAAATTTTGTTGAAACCAACTTCGATTTTTCTGGATTATGTTAGGTTTGTTGGATAGAGGAGCTGCATTTGAGTAATTTTAGATGTAATTAACTTCGAATTTTTGGATTTTTGTACTGATTTTTGTCAAATTTTAAAAAATTTTGTTTAAACCTACTTCGATTTTTCTGGATTATGTTAGGTTTTTTTGATAGAGGAGCTGCATTTGAGTAATTTTAGTTGAAATTAACTTCGAATTTTGGGATTTTTGTACAGATACTTGTCAAATTTTAAAAAATTTTGTTGAAACCAACTTCGATTTTTCTGGATTATGTTAGGTTTTTTGGATAGAGGAGCTGCATTTGAGTAATTTTGGTTGTAATTAACTTCGAATTTTTGGATTTTTGTACAGATTTTTGTCAAATTTTAAAAAATTTTGTTGAAACCAATTTCGATTACTCTGGATTACGTTAGGTTTTTTTGGATAGAGGAGCTGCATTTGAGTAATTTTAGATGTAATTAATTTCGAATTTTTGGATTTTTGTTCAGATTTTTGTCAAATTTTAAAAAATTTTGTTGAAACCAACTTCGATTACTCTGGATTACGTTAGGTTTTTTTGGTAGCGGAGCTGCATTTGAGTAATTTTAGTTGAAATTAACTTCGAATTTTGGGATTTTTGTACAGATGTTTGTCAAATTTTAAAAAATTTTGTTGAAACCAACTTCGATTTTTCTGGATTATGATAGGTTTTTTGGATAGAGGAGCTGCATTTGAGTAATTTTAGTTGTAATTAACTTCGAATTTTTGGATTTTTGTACAGATTTTTGTCAAATTTTAAAAAATTTTGTTGAAACCAACTTCGATTTTTCTGGATTATGTAAAGTTTTTTTGATAGAGGAGCTGCATTTGAGTAATTTTAGTTGAAAATAACTTCGAATTTTTTGGATTTTTGTACAGATTTTTGTCAAATTTTAAAAAATTTTGTTGAAACCAACTTCGATTACTCTGGATTACGTTAGGTTTTTTTGGTAGCGGAGCTGCATTTGAGTAATTTTAGTTGAAATTAACTTCGAATTCTGGGATTTTTGTACAGATGTTTGTCAAATTTTGAAAAATTTTGTTGAAACCAACTTCGATTTTTCTGGATTATGTTAGGTTTTTTGGATAGAGGAGCTGCATTTGAGTAATTTTGGTTGTAATTAACTTCGAATTTTTGGATTTTTGTACAGATTTTTGTCAAATTTTAAAAAATTTTGTTGAAACCAATTTCGATTACTCTGGATTACGTTAGGTTTTTTTGGATAGAGGAGCTGCATTTGAGTAATTTTAGATGTAATTAATTTCGAATTTTTGGATTTTTGTACAGATTTTTGTCAAATTTTAAAAAATTTTGTTGAAACCAACTTCGATTACTCTGGATTACGTTAGGTTTTTTTGGTAGCGGAGCTGCATTTGAGTAATTTTAGTTGAAATTAACTTCGAATTTTGGGATTTTTGTACAGATGTTTGTCAAATTTTAAAAAATTTTGTTGAAACCAACTTCGATTTTTCTGGATTATGATAGGTTTTTTGGATAGAGGAGCTGCATTTGAGTAATTTTAGTTGTAATTAACTTCGAATTTTTGGATTTTTGTACAGATTTTTGTCAAATTTTAAAAAATTTTGTTGAAACCAACTTCGATTTTTCTGGATTATGTAAAGTTTTTTTGATAGAGGAGCTGCATTTGAGTAATTTTAGTTGAAAATAACTTCGAATTTTTTTGATTTTTGTACAGATTTTTGTCAAATTTTAAAAAATTTTGTTGAAACCAACTTCGATTACTCTGGATTACGTTAGGTTTTTTTGGTAGCGGAGCTGCATTTGAGTAATTTTAGTTGAAATTAACTTCGAATTCTGGGATTTTTGTACAGATGTTTGTCAAATTTTGAAAAATTTTGTTGAAACCAACTTCGAAGTTAATTTCAACTAGAATTAGTCAAATGCAGCTCCTCTATCCAAAAAACCTAACATAATCCAGAAAAATCGAAGTAGGTTTAAACAAAATTTTTTAAAATTTGACAAAAATCTGTACAAATATCCAAAAATTCGAAGTTAATTTCAACTAAAATTACTCGAAAGCTGCTCCTCTATCAAAAAAACCTAACATAATCCAGAGAAATCGAAGTTGGTTTTAACAAAATTTTTTAAAATTTGACAAAAATCTGTACAAAAATCCAAAAATTCGAAGTTAATTTCAACTAAAATTACTCAAATGCAGCTCCTTTATCAAAAAAACCTAACACATTCCAGAAAAATCGAAATTGGTTCCAACAAAATTTTTTAAAATTTGACAAACATCTGTACAAAAATCCCAAAATTCGAAGTTAATTTCAACTAGAATTAGTCAAATGCAGCTCCTCTATCAAAAAAACCTAACATAATCCAGAAAAATCGAAGTTGGTTCCAACAAAATTTTTTAAAATTTGACAAACATCTGTACAAAAATCCCAAAATTCGAAGTTAATTTCAACTAGAATTAGTCAAATGCAGCTCCTCTATCAAAAAAACCTAACATAATCCAGAAAAATCGAAGTTGGTTTCAACAAAATTTTTTAAAATTTGACAAAAATCTGTACAAGAATCCAAAAATTCGAATTTAATTTCAACTGAAATTACTCAAATGCAGCTCCTCTATCAAAAAATCTTTACATAATCCAGAAAAATCGAAGTTGGTTTCAACAAAATTTTTTAAAATTTGACAAAAATCTGTACAAAAATCAAAAAATTCGAAGTTAATTTCAACTAGAATTACTCAAATGCAGCTCCTTTATCAAAAAAACCTAACATAATCCAGAAAAATCGATGTTGGGTTCAACAAAATTTTATAAAATTTTACAAAAATCTGCACAAAAATCCAAAAATTCGAAGTTAATTACAACTAAAATTACTCAAATGCAGCTCCTCTATCAAAAAAACCTAACATAATCCAGAAAAATCGAAGTTGGTTTCAACAAAATTTTTTAAAATTTGACAAAAATCTGTACAAGAATCCAAAAATTCGAATTTAATTTCAACTGAAATTACTCAAATGCAGCTCCTCTATCAAAAAACCTAACATAATCCAGAAAAATCGAAGTTGGTTTCAACAAAATTTTTTAAAATTTGACAAAAATCTGTACAAAAATCCAAAAATTCGAAGTTAATTTCAACTAGAATTACTCAAATGCAGCTCCTTTATCAAAAAAACCTAACATAATCCAGAAAAATCGAAGTTGGGTTCAACAAAATTTTATAAAATTTTACAAAAATCTGCACAAAAATCCAAAAATTCGAATTTAATTTCAACTGAAATTACTCAAATGCAGCTCCTCTATCAAAAAAACTTTACATAATACAGAAAAATCGAAGTTGGTTTCAACAAAATTTTTTAAAATTTGACAAATATCTGTACAAAAATCCAAAAATTCGAAGTTAATTTCAACTAGAATTACTCAAATGCAGCTCCTTTATCAAAAAAACCTAACATAATCCAGAAAAATCGAAGTTGGGTTCAACAAAATTTTATAAAATTTTACAAAAATCTGCACAAAAATCCAAAAATTCGAATTTAATTTCAACTGAAATTACTCAAATGCAGCTCCTCTATCAAAAAATCTTTACATAATCCAGAAAAATCGAAGTTGGTTTCAACAAAATTTTTTAAAATTTGACAAGAATCTGTACAAGAATCCAAAAATTCGAATTTAATTTCAACTGTAATTACTCAAATGCAGCTCCTCTATCAAAAAAACTTTACATAATACAGAAAAATCGAAGTTGGTTTCAACAAAATTTTTTAAAATTTGACAAATATCTGTACAAAAATCCAAAAATTCGAAGTTAATTTCAACTAAAATTACTCAAATGCAGCTCCTCTATCAAAAAAATCCTAACATAATCCAGAAAAATCGAAGTTGGGTTCAACAAAATTTTATAAAATTTGACAAAAATCTGTACAAAAATCCAAAAATTCGAAGTTATTTTCAACTACAATTACTCAAATGCAGCTCCTTTATCAAAAAAACCTAACACATTCCAGAAAAATCGAAGTTGGTTTGAACAAAATTTTTTAAAATTTGGCAAAAATCTGTACAAAAATCCAAAAATTCGAAGTTAATTTCAACTAGAATTAGTCAAATGCTGCTCCTCTATCAAAAAAACCTAACATAATCCAGAAAAATCGAAGTTGGTTCCAACAAAATTTTTTAAAATTTGACAAACATCTGTACAAAAATCCCAAAATTCGAAGTTAATTTCAACTAGAATTAGTCAAATGCAGCTCCTCTATCAAAAAAACCTAACATAATCCAGAAAAATCGAAGTTGGTTTCAACAAAATTTTTTAAAATTTGACAAAAATCTGTACAAGAATCCAAAAATTCGAATTTAATTTCAACTGAAATTACTCAAATGTAGCTCCTCTATCAAAAAATCTTTACATAATCCAGAAAAATCGAAGTTGGTTTCAACAAAATTTTTTAAAATTTGACAAAAATCTGTACAAAAATCAAAAAATTCGAAGTTAATTTCAACTAGAATTACTCAAATGCAGCTCCTTTATCAAAAAAACCTAACATAATCCAGAAAAATCGAAGTTGGGTTCAACAAAATTTTATAAAATTTTACAAAAATCTGCACAAAAATCCAAAAATTCGAAGTTAATTACAACTAAAATTACTCAAATGCAGCTCCTCTATCAAAAAAACCTAACATAATCCAGAAAAATCGAAGTTGGTTTCAACAAAATTTTTTAAAATTTGACAAACATCTGTACAAAAATCCCAAAATTCGAAGTTAATTTCAACTAAAATTACTCAAATGCAGCTCCTCTATCAAAAAAACCTAACATAATCCAGAAAAATCGAAGTTGGGTTCAACAAAATTTTATAAAATTTAACAAAAATCTGCACAAAAATCCAAAAATTCGAAGTTAATTACAACTAAAATTACTCAAATGCAGCTCCTCTATCCAAAAAACCTAACATAATCCAGAAAAATCGAAGTAGGTTTAAACAAAATTTTTTAAAATTGGCAAAAATCTGTACAAAAATCCAAAAATTCGAAGTTAATTTCAACTAAAATTACTCAAATGCAGCTCCGCTACCAAAAAAACCTAACGTAATCCAGAGTAATCGAAGTTGGTTTCAACAAAATTTTTTAAAATTTGACAAAAATCTGTAAAAATTCCAAAAATTCGAAGTTGATTTCAACTAAAATTACTCAAATGCAGCTCCTCTATGCAAAAAACATAACATAATCCAGAAAAATCGAAGTTGGTTTCAACAAAATTTTTTAAAATTTGACAAACGTCTGTACAAAAATCCCAAAATTCGAAGTTAATTTCAACTAAAATTACTCAAATGCAGCTCCTCTATCAAAAAAACCTAACATAATCCAGAAAAATCGAAGTTGGTTTCAACAAAATTTTTAAAATTTGGCAAAAATCTGTACAAAAATCCAAAAATTCGAAGTTATTTTCAACTAAAATTACTCAAATGCAGCTCCTCCATCAAAAAAACCTAACATAATCCAGAAAAATCGAAGTTGGTTTCAACAAAATTTTTTAAAATTTGACAAAAATCTGTACAAAAATCCAAAAATTCGAAGTTATTTTCAACTAAAATTACTCAAATGCAGCTCCTCTATCAAAAAAACTTAACATAATCCAGAAAAATCGAAGTTGGTTTCAACAAAATTTTTTAAAATTTGACAAACATCTGTACAAAAATCCCAAAATTCGAAGTTAATTTCAACTAAAATTACTCAAATGCAGCTCCTCTATCAAAAAAACCTAACATAATCCAGAAAAATCGAAGTTGGGTTCAACAAAATTTTATAAAATTTAACAAAAATCTGCACAAAAATCCAAAAATTCGAAGTTAATTACAACTAAAATTACTCAAATGCAGCTCCTCTATCCAAAAAACCTAACATAATCCAGAAAAATCGAAGTAGGTTTAAACAAAATTTTTTAAAATTGGCAAAAATCTGTACAAAAATCCAAAAATTCGAAGTTAATTTCAACTAAAATTACTCAAATTCAGCTCCGCTACCAAAAAAACCTAACGTAATCCAGAGTAATCGAAGTTGGTTTCAACAAAATTTTTTAAAATTTGACAAAAATCTGTAAAAATTCCAAAAATTCGAAGTTGATTTCAACTAAAATTACTCAAATGCAGCTCCTCTATGCAAAAAACATAACATAATCCAGAAAAATCGAAGTTGGTTTCAACAAAATTTTTTAAAATTTGACAAAAATCTGTACAAAAATCCAAAAATTCGAAGTTAATTTCAACTAAAATTACTCAAATGCAGCTCCGCTACCAAAAAAACCTAAAGTAATCCAGAGTAATCGAAGTTGGTTTCAACAAAATTTTTTAAAATTTGACAAAAATCTGTACAAAAATCCAAAAATTCGAAGTTAATTTCAACTAAAATTACTCGAAAGCTGCTCCTCTATCAAAAAAACATAACATAATCCAGAGAAATCGAAGTTGGTTTCAACAAAATTTTTTTAAATTTGACAAAAATCTGTACAAAAATCCAAAAATTCGAAATTAATTTCAACTAAAATTACTCAAATGCAGCTCCTTTATCAAAAAAACCTAACATATTGTAGACAAATCGAAGTTGGTTTCAACAAAATTTTTAAAAATTTGAAAAAAATCTGTACAAAAATCCAAAAATTCGAAGTTATTTTCAACTAAAATTACTCAAATGCAGCTCCTCTAACAAAAAAACTTTACATAATCCAGAAAAATCGAAGTTGGTGTCAACAAAATTTTTTAAAATTTGACAAAAATCTGTACAAAAATCCAAAAATTCGAAGTTAATTTCAACTAGGATTACTCAAATGCAGCTCCTCTATCAAAAAAACCTAACATAATCCAGAAAAATCGATGTAGGTTTAAACCAAATTTTTTAAAATTTGACAAAAATCTGTACAAAAATCCAAAAATTCGAAGTTAATTACAACTAAAATTACTCAAATGCAGCTCCTCTATCCAAAAAACCTAACATAATCCAGAAAAATCGAAGTAGGTTTAAACAAAATTTTTTAAAATTTGACAAAAATCTGTACAAAAAACAAAAATTCGAAGTTATTTTCATCTAAAATTACTCAAATGCAGCTCCTCTATCCAAAAAACCTAACATAATAAAGAAAAATCGAAGTTGGTTTCAACAAAATTTTTTATAATTTGAAAAAAATCTGTACAAACATCCAAAAATTCGAAGTTAATTTCAACTAAAATTACTCAAATGCAGCTCCTCTATCAAAAAAACCTAACATAATCCAGAAAAATCGAAGTTGGTTTCAACAAAATTTTTTAAAATTTGACAGAAATCTGTACAAAAATCGAAATATTCGAAGTTAATTTCAACTAAAATTACTCGAATGCTGCTCCTCTATCAACAAAACCTAACATAATCCAGAAAAATCGAAGTTGGTTTCAACAAAATTTTTTAAAATTTGACAAACGTCTGTACAAAAATCCCAAAATTCGAAGTTAATTTCAACTAAAATTACTCAAATGCAGCTCCGCTACCAAAAAATCCTAACGTAATCCAGAGTAATCGAAGTTGGTTTCAACAAAATTTTTTAAAATTTGACAAAAATCTGTACAAAAATCCAAAAATTCGAAGTTGATTTCAACTAAAATTACTCAAATGCAGCTCCTCTATGCAAAAAACATAACATAATCCAGAAAAATCGAAGTTGGTTTCAACAAAATTTTTTAAAATTTGTCAAAAATCTGTACAAAAATCCAAAAATTCGAAGTTAATTTCAACTAAAATTACTCAAATGCAGCTCCGCTATCAAAAAAACCTAACATAATCCAGAAAAATCGAAGTTGGTTTCAACAAAATTTTTTAAAATTTTACAGAAATCCGTACAAAAATCCAAAAATTCGAAGTTAATTTCAACTAAAATTACTCAAATGCAGCTCCGCTACCAAAAAAACCTAACGTAATCCAGAGTAATCGAAGTTGGTTTCAACAAAATTTTTTAAAATTTGACAAAAATCTGTACGAATATCCAAAAATTCGAAGTTAATTTCAACTAAAATTACTCAAATGCAGCTCCTCTATCAAAAAAACCTAACATAATCCAGTTAAATCGAAGTTGGGTTCAACAAAATTTTATAAAATTTGACAAAAATCTGCACAAAAATCCAAAAATTCGAAGTTAATTACAACTAAAATTACTCAAATGCAGCTCCTCTATGCAAAAAACATAACATAATCCAGAAAAATCGAAGTTGGTCTCAACAAAATTTTTTAAAATTTGACAGAAATCTGTACAAAAATCAAAAAATTCAAAGTTACTTTCAACTAAAATTACTCAAATGCCGCCCTCTATCAAAAAAACCTAACATAATCCAGAAAAATCGAAGTTGGTTTCAACAAAATTTTTTATAATTTGAAAAAAATCTGTACAAACATCCAAAAATTCGAAGTTTATTTCAACTAAAATTACTCAAATGCAGCTCCTCTATCAAAAAACCTAACATAATCCAGAAAAATCGAAGTTGGTTTCAACAAAATTTTTTAAAATTTGACAGAAATCTGTACAAAAATCCAAATATTCGAAGTTAATTTCAACTAAAATTACTCGAATGCTGCTCCTCTATCAACAAAACCTAACATAATCCAGAAAAATCGAAGTTGGTTTCAACAAAATTTTTTAAAATTTGACAAACGTCTGTACAAAAATCCCAAAATTCGAAGTTAATTTCAACTAAAATTACTCAAATGCAGCTCCGCTACCAAAAAAACCTAACGTAATCCAGAGTAATCGAAGTTGGTTTCAACAAAATTTTTTAAAATTTGACAAAAATCTGTACAAAAATCCAAAAATTCGAAGTTGATTTCAACTAAAATCACTCAAATGCAGCTCCTCTATGCAAAAAACATAACATAATCCAGAAAAATCGAATTAGGTTTAAACAAAATTTTTTAAAATTTGACAAAAATCTGTACAAAAATCCAAAAATTCGAAGTTATTTTCAACTAAAATTACTCAAATGCAGCTCCTCTATGCAAAAAACATAACATAATCCAGAAAAATCGAAGTTGGTTTCAACAAAATTTTTTTAAATTTGTCAAAAATCTGTACAAAAATCCAAAAATTCGAAGTTAATTTCAACTAAAATTACTCAAATGCAGCCCTCTATCAAAAAAACCTAACATAATCCAGAAAAATCGAAGTTGGTTTCAACAAAATTTTTTAAAATTTGACAAAAATCTGTACAAAAATCCAAAAATTCGAAGTTAATTTCAACTAAAATTACTCAAATGCAGCTCCGCTACCAAAAAAACCTAACGTAATCCAGAGTAATCGAAGTTGGTTTCAACAAAATTTTTTAAAATTTGACAAAAATCTGTACAAAAATCAAAAAATTCGAAGTTAATTTCAACTAAAATTACTCAAATGCAGCTCCTCTATCAAAAAAACCTAACATAATCCAGAAAAATCGAAGTTGGTTTCAACAAAATTTTTTAAAATTTGACAAACGTCTGTACAAAAATCCCAAAATTCGAAGTTAATTTCAACTAAAATTACTCAAATGCAGCTCCTCTATCAAAAAAACCTAACATAATCCAGAAAAATCGAAGTTGGTTTCAACAAAATTTTTAAAATTTGGCAAAAATCTGTACAAAAATCCAAAAATTCGAAGTTATTTTCAACTAAAATTACTCAAATGCAGCTCCTCCATCAAAAAAACCTAACATAATCCAGAAAAATCGAAGTTGGTTTCAACAACATTTTTTAAAATTTGACAAAAATCTGTACAAAAATCCAAAAATTCGAAGTTATTTTCAACTAAAATTACTCAAATGCAGCTCCTCTATCAAAAAAACTTAACATAATCCAGAAAAATCGGAGTTGGTTTCAACAAAAATTTTTAAAATTTGACAAACGTCTGTACAAAAATCCCAAAATTCGAAGTTAATTTCAACTAAAATTACTCAAATGCAGCTCCTCTATCAAAAAAACCTAACATAATCCAGAAAAATCGATGTTGGTTTCAACAAAATTTTTAAAATTTGACAAAAATCTGTACAAAAATCCAAAAATTCGAAGTTATTTTCAACTAAAATTACTCAAATGCAGCTCCTCTATCAAAAAAACCTAACATAATCCAGGAAAATCGAAGTTGGTTTCAACAAAATTTTTAAAATTTGACAAAAATCTGTACAAAAATCCAAAAATTCGAAGTTATTTTCATCTAAAATTACTCAAATGCAGCTCCTCTATCAAAAAAACCTAACATAATCCAGAAAAATCGAAGTTGGTTTCAACAAAATTTTTTAAAATTTGACAAAAATCTGTACAAAAATCTAAAAATTCGAAGTTAATTTCAACTAAAATTACTCAAATGCAGCTCCTCTATCAAAAAAACCTAACATAATCCAGAAGAATCGAAGTTGGTTTCAACAAAATTTTTTATAATTTGACAGAAATATGTACAAAAATCCAAAAATTCGAAGTTAATTTCAACTAAAATTACTCAAATGCAGCTCCGCTACCAAAAAAACCTAACGTAATCCAGAGTAATCGAAGTTGGTTTCAACAAAATTTTTTAAAATTTGACAAACGTCTGTTCAAAAATCCCAAAATTCGAAGTTAATTTCAACTAAAATTACACAAATGCAGCTCCTCTATCAAAAAAACCTAACATAATCCAGAAAAATCGAAGTTGGTTTCAACAAAATTTTTTAAAATTTGACAAAAATCTGTACAAAAATCTAAAAATTCGAAGTTAATTTCAACTAAAATTACTCAAATGCAGCTCCTCTATCAAAAAAACCTAACATAATCCAGAAAAATCGAAGTTGTTTTCATCAAAATTTTTTAAAATTTGACAAAAATCTGTACAAAAATCCAAAAATTCGAAGTTAATTTCAACTAAAATTACTCAAATGCAGCCCCTCTATCAAAAAAACCTAACATAATCCAGAAAAATCGAAGTTGGTTTCAACAAAATTTTTTAAAATTTGACAAACGTCTGTTCAAAAATCCCAAAATTCGAAGTTAATTTCAACTAAAATTACTCAAATGCAGCTCCTCTATCAAAAAAAACCTAACATAATCCAGAAAAATCGAAGTTGGTTTCAACAAAATTTTTTAAAATTTGACAAAAATCTGTACAAAAATCTAAAAATTCGAAGTTAATTTCAACTAAAATTACTCAAATGCAGCTCCGCTACCAAAAAAACCTAATGTAATCCAGAGTAATCGAAGTTGGTTTGACAAAATTTTTTAAAATTTGACAAAAATCTGTACAAAAATCCAAAAATTCGAAGTTAATTTCAACTAAAATTTCTCAAATGCAGCTCCTTTATCAAAAAAACCTAACATAATCCAGAAAAATCGAAGTTGGTTTCAACAAAATTTTTTAAAATTTGACAAAAATCTGTACAAAAATCCAAAAATTACTCAAATGCAGCTCCTCTATCAAAAAAACTTTACATAATCCAGAAAAATCGAAGTTGGTTTCAACAAAAATTTTTAAAATTTGACAAACACATGTACAAAAATCCCAAAATTCGAAGTTAATTTCAACTAAAATTACTCAAATGCAGCTCCGCTACAAAAAAACCTAACGTAAACCAGAGTAATCGAAGTTGGTTTCAACAAAATTTTTTAAAATTTGACAAATATCTGTACAAAAATCCAAAAATTCGAAGTTAATTTCAACTAAAATTACTCAAATGCAGCTCCTCTATCAAAAAAACCTAACGTAATCCAGAAAAATCGAAGTTGGTTTCAACACAATTTTTTATAATTTGACAAAAATCTGTACAAATATCCAAAAATTCGAAATTATTTTCAACTAAAATTACTCAAATGCAGCTCTATCATAAAAAAACTAACATAATCCAGAAAAATCGAAGTTGGGTTCAACAAAATTTTATAAAATTTGACAAAAATCTGCACAAAAATCCAAAAATTCGATGTTAATTACAACTAAAATTACTCAAATGCAGCTCCTCTATCAAAAAAACCTAACATAATCCAGAAAAATCGAAGTAGGTTTAAACAAAATTTTTTAAAATTTGACAAAAATCTGTACAAAAATCCAAAAATTCGAAGTTATTTTCAACTAAAATTACTCAAATGCAGCTCCTCTATCAAAAAAACCTAACATAATCCAGAAAAATCGAAGTAGGTTTAAACAAAATTTTTTAAAATTTGACAAAAATCTGTAGAAAAATCCAAAAATTCGAAGTTAATTTCAACTAAAATTACTCAAATGCAGCTCCTCTATAAAAAAAAACCTAACATAATCCAGAAAAATCGAAGTAGGTTTAAACAAAATTTTTTAAAATTTGACAAACATCTGTACAAAAATACCAAAATTCGAAGTTAATTTCAACTAAAATTACTCAAATGCAGCTTCTCTATCCAAAAAACCTAACATAATCCAGAAAAATCGAAGTTGGTTTCAACAAAATTTTTTAAAATTTGACAAAAATCTGTACAAAAATCCAAAAATTCGAAGTTATTTTCAACTAAAATTACTCAAATGCAGCTCCTCTATCCAAAAAACCTAACATAATCCAGAAAAATCGAAGTTGGTTTAAACAAAATTTTTTACAATTTGACAAAAATCTGTACAAAAATCCAAAAATTCGAAGTTAATTTCAACTAAAATTACTCAAATGCAGCTCCTCTATCAAAAAAAACCTAACATATTCCAGAAAAATCGAAGTAGGTTTAAACAAAATTTTTCAAAATTTGACAAACATCTGTACAAAAATCCCAAAATTCGAAGTTAATTTCAACTAAAATTACTCAAATGCAGCTCCTCTATCCAAAAAACCTAACATAATCCAGAAAAATCGAAGTTGGTTTAAACAAAATTTTTTACAATTTGACAAAAATCTGTACAAAAATCCTAAAATTCGAAGTTATTTTCAACTAAAATTACTCAAATGCAGCTCCTCTATCAAAAAAACCTAACATAATCCAGAAAAATCGAAGTTGGTTTCAACAAAAATTTTTTAAAATTTGACAAACATCTGTACAAAAATCCCAAAATTCGAAGTTAATTTCAACTAAAATTACTCAAATGCAGCTCCTCTATCAAAAAAAACTAACATAATCCAGAAAAATCGAAGTAGGTTTAAACAAAATTTTTTAAATTTGACGAAAATCTGTACAAAAATCCAAAAATTCGAAGTTAATTTCAACTAAAATTACTCAAATGCAGCTCCTCTATCAAAAAAAACCTAACATATTCCAGAAAAATCGAAGTAGGTTTAAACAAAATTTTTCAAAATTTGACAAAAATCTGTACAAAAATTCAAAAATTCGAAGTTATTTTCAACTAAAATTACTCAAATGCAGCTCCTCTATCAAAAAAACCTAACATAATCCAGAAATATCGAAGTAGGTTTAAACAAAATTTTTTAAAATTTGACAAACATCTGTACAAAAATCCCAAAATTCGAAGTTAATTTCAACTAAAATTACTCAAATGCAGCTTCTCTACCAAAAAACCTAACATAATCCAGAAAAATCGAAGTTGGTTTCAACAAAATTTTTTAAAATTTCACAAAAATCTGTACAAAAATCCAAAAATTCGAAGTTAATTTCAACTAAAATTACTCAAATGCAGCTCCTCTATCAAAAAACCTAACATAATCCAGAAAAATCGAAGTTGGTTTCAACAAAAATTTTTAAAAATTTGACAAACATCTGTACAAAAATCCCAAAATTCGAAGTTAATTTCAACTAAAATTACTCAAATGCAGCTCCTCTATCAAAAAAACCTAACATAATCCAGAAAAATCGAAGTAGGTTTAATCAAAATTTTTTAAAATTTGACAAAAATCTGTACAAAAATCCAAAAATTCGAAGTTAATTTCAACTAAAATTACTCAAATGCAGCTCCTCTATAAAAAAAAACCTAACATAATCCAGAAAAATCGAAGTAGGTTTAAACAAAATTTTTTAAAATTTGACAAACATCTCTACAAAAATCCCAAAATTCGAAGTTAATTTCAACTAAAATTACTCAAATGCAGCTTCTCTATCCAAAAAACCTAACATAATCCAGAAAAATCGAAGTTGGTTTCAACAAAATTTTTTAAAATTTCACAAAAATCTGTACAAAAATCCAAAAATTCGAAGTTAATTTCAACTAAAATTACTCAAATGCAGCTCCTCTATCAAAAAACCTAACATAATCCAGAAAAATCGAAGTTGGTTTCAACAAAAATTTTTAAAAATTGACAAACATCTGTACAAAAATCCCAAAATTCGAAGTTAATTTCAACTAAAATTACTCAAATGCAGCTCCTCTATCAAAAAAACCTAACATAATCCAGAAAAATCGAAGTAGGTTTAATCAAAATTTTTAAAAATTTGACAAAAATCTGTACAAAAATCCAAAAATTCGAAGTTAATTTCAACTAAAATTACTCAAATGCAGCTCCTCTATAAAAAAAAACCTAACATAATCCAGAAAAATCGAAGTAGGTTTAAACAAAATTTTTTAAAATTTGACAAACATCTGTACAAAAATCCCAAAATTCGAAGTTAATTTCAACTAAAATTACTCAAATGCAGCTCCTCTATCAAAAAAAACCTAACATAATCCAGAAAAATTGAAGTAGGTTTAAACAAAATTTTTTAAAATTTGACAAAAATCTGTACAAAAATCCAAAAATTCGAAGTTATTTTCAACTAAAATTACTCAAATGCAGCTCGTCTATCCAAAAAACCTAACATAATCCAGAAAAATCGAAGTTGGTTTAAACAAAATTTTTTACAATTTGACAAAAATCTGTACAAAAATCCTAAAATTCGAAGTTATTTTCAACTAAAATTACTCAAATGCAGCTCCTCTATCAAAAAAACTTTACATAATCCAGAGAAATCGATGTTGGTTTCAACAAAATTTTTTAAAGTTTTACAAAAATCTGTACAAAAATCCAAAAATTCGAAGTTAATTTCAACTAAAATTACTCAAATGCAGCTCCTCTATCAAAAAAACTTTACATAATCCAGAAAAATCGAAGATGGTTTCAACAAAATTTTTTAAAATTTGTCAAAAATCTGTACAAAAATCTAAAAATTCGAAGTTAATTTCAACTAAAATTACTCAAATGCAGCTCCTCTATCAAAAAAAACCTAACATAATCCAGAAAAATCGAAGTAGGTTTAAACAAAATTTTTTAAAATTTGACAAAAATCTGTACAAAAATCCAAAAATTCGAAGTTATTTTCAACTAAAATTACTCAAATGCAGCTCCTCTATCAAAAAAACCAAACATAATCCAGAAAAATCGAAGTTGGTTTCAACAAAAATTTTTTAAAATTTGGCAAACATCTGTACAAAAATCCCAAAATTCGAAGTTAATTTCAACTAAAATTACTCAAATGCAGCTCCTCCATCAAAAAAACCTAACATAATCCAGAAAAATCGAAGTAGGTTTAAACAAAATTTTTTAAAATTTGACAAATATCTGTACAAAAATCCAAAAATTCGAAATTATTTTCAACTAAAAATACTCAAATGCAGCTCCTCTATCAAAAAAACCTAACATAATCCAGAAAAATCGAAGTAGGTTTAAACAAAATTTTTTAAAATTTGACAAAAATCTGTACAAAAATCCAAAAATTCGAAGTTAAGGGGGTAGACACGGCACGTGACCTGGCCGATTTCGTCGGTCGGTATTACAGCAGATTTTTTCTGCACAGAAATGGTAATACCCATAGATACGCTGCTGCCTGTGCACGCGATAGGGAGCTGTTTGCTATTTCCATATTTTATTTTGAATGTGGAAAGAAATTGTCAGCTGTTGCGTTGAAGTTGTAAAAATTTAAACAGAAAGTCTGCTGGTACTGCAAACGTAGAAAATTCATTGTACATTTACTTGAAATGTGTTTATGCTAGAATATTCTACGTTGGCAGTAAGGAATTATAAGTGAAAAGGAAAAATACACGAGAGCATGTCCCCAGAAAATGAAGTTTGTTAGGATAGACATTTTTTAATTAGCAAAACACTGAAGCAGAACATGAAATACACATCCTATGCAGAAAGCAGTAATGAACAAACATATATAAAATTGTGTTTGATGTTGAATCCAACGCGTGATGATTATGTTGTGCCTCCTCGAAGTGACAGAAAATATAACCTATGTATATGCTATATGACAATAAATGTTTAGCGGTTATTTCGTTCTATTACGCTACATTTGTGAACATCCTTCCGAAACATTATTATTACGCCGCAACAGTATCTTTAGGAAATCGGGTATAGCATATAGGATATATTTTCTGTCACTTCGAGGACAGAAAATCTGCTCCTCCAGCTGACAGAAAATCTGCTGCTGCACATTTTCTCTAGCCGAATCGGCGTCATGGAAGGGGTACCTCTTCCACCCTGCATCTGTGGTAGTTGCAACGATATTCCTCCGCCCAGTGTACGTATGTACACCCTGGTTTGATCTGCAAAAAGAAATAAATTTAATAAAAATTATTTTTGTGTTTATACCGCTTGAATGTAAAAACTGATACTTACACATACCGAAGAAACCATTATTATCGTGTCCTATTTCTTATAAATATTTCCTTCGGATGGCACTGACCCCTTTCGATTCCAGTTAGTTGTCGTAATCGAGTTGTAATCTGAATGCAGTAAAAATGTAAATGTACGTATGTTATTTACTTATCTTTATGCTTGCGGAGAAGACAGCTTTCCTTTCCTTGCTTCATAGAGCATGATTTTCAACGTTGATATTGGTTGGTGGAAATATCTAAAACAAATTCATATATGAGAGAAATCATGATGATTTCCAATTAATCCAATTATTTGCATGACAAAAGTATACGTCATACTTACGCTTTTATACATGTCATTTCCACTTGATATGAAAGAATAGCTATAGGTATTTATTATTAGAAGAGTGTGAAAAGGCCCACCACCACCCCCGTCATAGACGGTCCTATTCACTCTCCGTATGTATCTTCTACATACTTTCTTACTTACATTTTGGAACATTACTTATCCGACAGCTCTTCATATGCGCTGGATGCACTCGCCGGTGCAATAGTGACTTTGAATTGCAATTCCTTATTCTACAGCTCTTCATATGCGCTGGATGCACTCGCCGGTGCAATAGTGACTTTGAATTGCAATTCCTTATTCTACAACTCTTCATATGCGCTGGATGCACTCGCCGGTGCAATAGTGACTTTGAATTGCAATTCCTTATTCGACAGCTCTTCATATGCGCTGGATGCACTCGCCGGTGCAATAGTGACTTTGAATTGCAATTCCTTATTCTACAGCTCTTCATATGTGCTGGATGCACTCGCCGGTGCAATAGTCACTTTGAATTGCAATTCCTTATTCGACAGCTCTTCATATGCGCTGGATACACTCGCCGGTGCAATAGTGACTTTGAATTGCAATTCCTTATTCGACAGCTCTTCATATGCGCTGGATGCACTCGCCGGTGCAATAGTGACTTTGAATTGCAATTCCTTATTCTACAGCTCTTCATATGTGCTGGATGCACTCGCCGGTGCAATAGTCACTTTGAATTGCAATTCCTTATTCGACAGCTCTTCATATGCGCTGGATACACTCGCCGGTGCAATAGTGACTTTGAATTGCAATTCCTTATTCTACAGCTCTTCATATGTGCTGGATGCACTCGCCGGTGCAATAGTCACTTTGAATTGCAATTCCTTATTCGACAGCTCTTCATATGCGCTGGATACACTCGCCGGTGCAATAGTGACTTTGAATTGCAATTCCTTATTCTACAGCTCTTCATATGCGCTGGATGCACTCGCCGGTGCAATAGTGACTTTGAATTGCAATTCCTTATTCGACAGCTCTTCATATGCGCTGGATGCACTCACCGGTGCTATTGCGATGTTTTCATTCATTATTTTGTGTACTTTCTTGTGTACTCGTACCTGCTCCTCCTGTTTTTATGTATGGAGGTTCTCTAATCGGCTGTTGTCGATTGTATCGACTATCTATAATTTCTGGCAACATGCAGTCCTCATAGAACTTGTTCAGTTTTTCCTCCATCTCTGTTGCCCAGAATCGATCATCTCTCGATACAGTTGTAACTTTCATGCCTTTCGGCGTCCATAAACAAAAATAGGCCCGTTGCCTTTTCGTTATGTGCAATTGTCCTTGCACTTGATAATAGTAATGATGATTCTTATTCATCTCATTACCCTTGAAAATACGCCTTATATTATCAAGTTGCTTTATGGCTTCAGCAGGTGTTAAATCCTTGGCCGATTCAGGACACTTTACTTCGACGATTTTATCATGGTCCACGAGGCCGTCAGGAGTTGCACCTAAGTGAGGCACAGTGTCATCGATGAAGAGGCCACACGGTAGAATATGCATTCCTAATTCTTCTTGCATTTGTTTCAAGGCGTTTGCCTCATTTTCCCTTCCGTATTGGAGTGAATGTAAATTGTGGAGTTGCGGGTACATTATACTCTTCACAGTATTTGCCCGTGGTGTAGTCTTTCGTAATCGGCATACCTTGCCGAAATTCGATGCAGTTAATAATTTCTTCCTATAACCGATCCGCTTGTCGCTGTTCGCCTGATCGCGAGTTTCCACTTGGATCTCGTCTCGCCTCGTTTGCCAGTGAAGGAGTATATCCGCGTGCCTTTTACACTCGGAAGAGTATACTGCCTCTTCCATATCTGGTTTCGCTGCGTTGGGGCCGTAATCCTGGTCGCACGTTTGTTTTTGATTTCGAAAGCAGGATGCTTTCGCTTCTTTTTTGTACTCCCTTGCTTTTTCTGCTGCGCGCTTCCGACGTCCTTCCAGCTTTCTTATCATGGTTGGCGGCTCTTTATTCATTGCCGTACTCAATCTGCTAAACGCCTCTTTTGTGTTATATTCGACGACTGCAGCGGAGACTCTACCCTGATACGAGCCCCCTCGTCCAAAGTTTATCCTTTTGCCTCCGATGAATTTAGCAATGATATTATTAAAAGCTTCAACAGCATTGTTGTTTAGACCGCGCAGCAAACTGTCGGCTTTAACGAAAAGTTGCTGCATCGCTTCTTCGATATTTTCATAAATCCCAGTTTCTCTCAGGCGTGGAACGTAGTCTACTCTGTTGGGATCAGAGTATTTCTTACAGAAGTATGCTAACTTCTGACACTCCTTGTGTTCACCGAAAACGTGACTCGGTACATTTTTCAAATCTTGCTTCAAATTTTGAACTCGTTCCTCGAGTGGTATTTCTTCTCGCAACCGGTATTCCGCAGCTTTTTTAATACCAGTACGCAGGCGGAGAGCATTATTCTGTACGACATCTCTTAGATCTTTATTGCGGCCTTTTGTTCCGATTTCGTTTATTCTTTTGCTGAAATTGCGTAACAGGTGATTGGTGCATTCGATTTTTTGTACCTGCACCATGTACTTTTCATACGGATTACTGTCCAATATCTTTTTGTACACGCTGCTATCGCCATCGGCAACTAATATATAGTATATTAGGCCGTGCATATCTATGCTGCAATTGAATCCTTCGACAATAGCAACACTCTCCATGCCAGTTGAACTCTGATAACGACCCCAGTTCTTGAAACAGCGATGCTCGCGCGGTTCTTCCTTCCTCGTACCTGCTATTTGGCAAGTCATGCAAAATTTATTCTTGACGCTGATGTACAGCACTTTCTTCGTGTGGTATCCCACGATGGCTCCTACGCCAGACAGAGAATTGTAATCTCCTCCGCGGTAGGACCTTTTCATCCAGCTGCCATCCGCGACAACTGGGATAAACGGTAGATTGGATTCTGCATGTACGTCGCCTCTTTCTATAGCTAATGCTTTCTCCTCTTCTCCAGCATCTTCCATTTCGCGTTGTGCGGCCACTTCGAGGGCATCGATTAGCTCAATCTGACATTTCTCGTAGATCCTTTTCGTCATACAGGACACGTTCACGGCAGTCAGTATGTCCTCCAGCTGATTATATCCGCCGCCCGTCATCATTGTTGCGGAAACAGCGGCGCTGTTGATATCCATAATGGAATCACTCTTCCGAAGACAGGATATGCACTTTGTGTATTTGCACATTTTGCACTCTACATAATACACATTTTCTAGTCCATTCCGTTCACATCTAATTATATCAAAATCTTCGATGCCACAGCCAATAGTCGAATGTTTTCGAAGATTTTTTATTTGTTCGAAAACATACGGAAAATCGACGAAGTCTCTTCCTTCTGAAATTGGATTTTCCGGCTGTTCTGGTTCTGCCTTCTCCACCACCCAGTAATCGGCATCACTTTCGACATCTTGATCCGTTTCTTCGTTTATGTCTGCCACGGAATGTATCTCATCGCAGTCTGCGTCGAAATCTATTTCTTGTATAATTTCTTCTTCGTTCGACTCGAAATCTATTTCTTGTATAATTTCTTCTTCGTTCGACTCGAAATCTATTTCTTGTACAATTTCTTCTTCGTTCGACTCGAAATCTATTTCTTGTACAATTTCTTCTTCGTTCGACTCGAAATCTATTTCTTGTACAATTTCCTCTTCGTCCGCATTGAAATGTATTTCTTCTTCGTTATCTTCTGCGTCCGTATCGAAATGCACTTCTTCTACAATTCCTGCCATAATTAGAAAATCTTCAAAATTTCCTCCGTCTTCTTCATGTATTTTGCCCGTAGGACAATCATCCGCAGCAGATGTGCTTGGAAGTGTTTCGTAGGAGGTACCTGCACGCGTACCTGCTTCCGCCACGGTGCCCTGACTTACCGCGAGGCACGCTGCTCTTTTTAATTGTTGCCTACACGTAAAGAGTCAGTAATGAGTAACACGTGGTATATACATAGAAATAAGAAAAACATACAATAGAAAAGAAAAGCAGGCATAGTAAAAGAAGATATAGTACAGTAAAGTCTCGATGTAAGCGAAAGCCTCGGAACGTAGGAAAAGAGAGCGAGTGGAAGAAAGGACTGTCGATTGTCCCTATCTTTTTCATTCGCTGTCCTTCTCTGCGGCCGACGCGCATTACCGCTAAATATGTATTATCCAAATTATATCGTGTTTGGTGTTATTTATCATTAGGGAAACATCACAAATGTTACGATGGTTTATTTATGAAAATATTATTATTGCATTACTGTGAATATCATTCTAATTTATCTTCGCGATACGAAGAGGGACGTAGCGTGATATAAAAACATTGTTCGCGAACGTTTTCGTCTGTTCTCGTCGTGTCCACACCGCCGTAAATAGAACAAACCGTTCACATACGATTCGTACACTGAGTTTTGTTCATGTTTGCGGCGGTGTGGACACGGCAAGATCAGACGAAAACGTTCGCGAACAATGTGTTCGTGTTCGTCTTGGTGTAAACGCGGTATTAGACAACGCGATTCCCTCGTTACGCAAACCGAAAGACATGCACTTTTGGCCCGTTTTCTTTTCACACGCACACATCTGCACAACCATCTCCGCTACTCGCAAGCGAAGGCAGCCGCAACTCGCAAGCAGACATGTCTGCGCTGCGATACGCGGCTGTGTGTGTATGCAGGCACGCGTGCACTTGACCGCGTGTGAAAAGAATACTTTTCGCATTTCAATCGTGGGTCATTCAACGCGAAATCGGACACTTTTCGGAGTACCATTTGGGATTTTTGTGAAACTTGCATATGTTGTAGTCTTTAGTGATACATAAACGTATTTCAAAGGATATTTCAAAATTTTCAAGATCGTGGAAATTGAGTTTTTTCATTAAATTCTAACTGTTGAACTAAGAGAAAGGTAAGAATGACCTTTTCGGTGCTTACACCGGGGAAGTAAGAGTACCTAATAAAAATTATGTCACTTAAAAAAAAATTTTAGACCATTTATTCTGTGATTGTTTTAAACAAATGCAATTTTATACCAGCAGGGCGCTATTTCAAAATTTGAACAAAAAAATTGAGGATACAGCCCTACTTGTGCTCTTTGCAGACACGTTTTCAGAAACGCGGATACTTTAAAATTGGTCGCATGAAAATTAATTGAATGTGACGCTGCATCGCCCAATACCGGCTGGACTAGCTAAGCCGCGCGGTACTAGCAGCGGCCAAGTGGCTATATCTGATATTGTTATATAGGGTTCTCACGAATGGTAAGTATTTGACAAAAACTGAAGGAGAAAAACTTTTAATATTTTTTATATCCAACATAATACGGTATGTCATCTTTTGGTGTTCGCGATATTTTCTGTGAACCGAAGGTGACCTTCAGTTTTTTAAATGGAATGCTACATATTTCATTACCCGATATGAAAGTGTATAAATCTCAAGACAAATTCAACCATATGGTGTACTATGACTTTCAAGGCCACGCAAGGTTAGGAATGAAAGAAATAGATAGTTGTATATTGTAGCACGCACGGCTCAGTCTGCCGAGCCGGTGCTGGGCGGCGCAGCGTCACATTCAATTAATTTTCATGCGACTAATTTTGAAGTGTTCGCGTTTCTGAAAAGGTGATCATAAAGAGCACAAGTAGGGCTGTATTCTCATTTTTTTCAAATTTTTAAATAGTGTCCTGCTAGTATAAAATTGCATTTGTTTAAAACAATTGCAGAATAAATGGTTTAAATTTTTTTTAAGTGACATAATTTTTATTAGGTACTCTTACTTCCCCAGCGTAAGCACTCAAAAGCTCATTCTTACCTGTCTCGTTCTCCAACAGCTATAATTTAATGAAAAAAAGCCAATTTCCACGATCTTGAAAATTTTGTAATTCGCGTGGAATGTCCCTCCTTGAAAGTCTATAATACTGTAGAGAGAGAGAGAGAGAGAGAGAGAGAGAGAGAGAGAGAGAGAGAGAGAGAGAGAGAATTGGTAATAATATAATTGAAATGGTACAACATTGTGTAAGACACACAGGACCATATTTTTAATAAATTATAACCTGAAGGAATAAAAATATTTCCAAACAAACATTTTGCCCTTTTGCACACTCAGACAATACGACGCAGAAAGGATAGGCCGGCAATTCAAATCATTATTCTATTTTTAACGTTGTACCTCCTACAATTCAACGAGGGGCTGCAGGGTGGTATTTCGTTTTATGGAACGTTGTAAAATAACGGCGAAACGAAGGGTCCGCGAAACACGTGTCGTTTGCCTTTCGCGAAGTAAACCCTACTTGACCGCGCCGGTGTTGGAGATCCGTCTGGTTCTCGTCAACCAGCACGCTTTCCAGCGCATCACCCTGTCTCTTTAGACAGCTTTTCGAAAGCGTGGGACTGACCTCGACTTTCGTTACCCTCACACAAAGCGAATCGATGGGGGCGCGAAGCGTTGTTTTCGGTTTTTCGGCAAGGGCTGCCTGCCTGTAGCCCAGATGGGCAAAATTTTTGCCTGTAAGGTCCTTGGGGTCAGTTGGATTTTGGCTTGAGTCAGAAAAAATATAATTGTTTTCTTACGTCCGGATAGATGTTTGTGGTACTCAGAAATGCATGGAAAATTTCACGATCGGTATTGCCAGGAAACGGAACCGAAAGTTCCACGGGGCCGTAGACGTTATTCTTCATTGATCATTCAATGTGATCAACATCTTGGTTACGTTTGTTTATTTTAGATAAAGCCAACCCTACACACCGGTGGGGATACCGATTACATATTACCCGGGCGAAATCCCCAAATAGATCCATAGCGAGAAATCGAAATACCATCCCGTGACATCTCAATAAAAAAAATATACCGTTCTATTGCAAAAAACTGACTTGACCTTGACATCGCTTCCAGTACTTCATTCATAAAAAAAGTTTGTACCATTATGTCCGATGGAACTGATATCAAACAGGAATATGTATATTAAACAATTTTCGGTAATTATGCAGAACAAGTGTTTCAGCACCGATTTCAATGATTTTTTAATATGTTCTCGGGGACATGATTCTAAGCAACTTTTTCTTATACATGTTACCGCCGCTCGACCTTCGTTTCCGAGATATTTGCGAAAAACTTCTGCTGATTTATTTCAACGCAACGCATTCCACTTTCATACTTGTCTCGAATATTAGACTTGGTTTGGGCTAGATTAGCGCGGGGGGCGCGCGCCCGCTCGCGGGCGCGTAAAGCATGGTAGCGAACCGATGTGAGTTTAGAGATTTGAACCAGAAACTTGCGGATGCCCGTCAACACTGTGACTCTGTTCGGCGGTGCCGACGCCGCCGGTTATTAGGATGACTCTGGTTCTACAACATAATTTTTTTGCAAGAACGAGGATGCCTTCAAGAGCACCTGTTGGGTGTGTGGGGACACCCATCAACACCCCAACTCACATCGGTTCGCCACCATGCTTTACGCGCCCGCGAGCGGGCGCGCGCCCCCGCACTAATCTAGCCCAAACCAATACTAATACCCGGGACAAGTTGGAAAGTGGAATGCATTGCGTCGGAATAAGTCAAAAGAAGTTTTACGCAAATATCTCGGCAACAAAGGTCAGCTTCGTCATTTGTTTTGTCCCATGCTGGCGCATACGCTGTGGCGGACGCGTACTGTAGGTAGGTATACGGCAGAATACATTGTAGCAGTAGCAGCAGTTTTTCGCGAATATCTTGGAAACGAAGGTCGAGCGGCGGTAACATGTATAGGAAAAAGTTGCTTAGAATCATGTCCCCGAGAACATATTAAAAAATCATTGAAATCGGTGCTGAAACACCTGTTCTGCATAATTACCCAATTTTCACTTATTGGAGTAGTTGGTAAGTAATAAAAGGCGTCCCTCGGTTCGAAATTGAATTTCTACGATATAGGTATAGGTATTCAGCGCAGTGATGCCAGAACCGTGGGTTTGCGCCCACGGACCCTACCATCACTCCACGACCAAGCGTACCCCCTCCTAGCGCCTGTACCGCACCACATAAGCATACCCGTCCCTCCATCCCTGTGCCGTACGCGCTGCCTGGCCGGCGCTCTCCGGCGAGAATTCGTTTTCCCGATATCGAAGCGCTTGGGTTGCAAGCAAAAAGTCAAGAGTTCAAATCCCGGTGCGGATATTCTACTTTTTTTCTTTATTTATTCTCTAATTTCTCTTCCTATATTCTCAGAAGGCTAAGCGTACAGCCTTCTCCGATGCACGCGGTTACTTTGTCGCTGTCAATGGGTCGTAAATGAGAAGGATAGAGCGAGGGTCGTAGCAGCCGAGAAATAAGGCCCGCGCCTCGGTCTGCTAATACAGAGACACAGCGTTATTTAGCCGAGGGGGAACACCTACAGGTGTGGTAGTAATGTGTGCGTCACCGATCGTCATCACGTGCGCGTTACCACCGCTCCTGTAGGTGTTCCTCTCCGCTAAATAATCGGTCCAGCATAATGTTGCTGGCAACCCTACAGATACACAACAATTTTTCAATAACAATAACGGCTCAATTTTTGGATATTCTTCCGAATGGCCCCAGTGGCCGATCGAGATGAGGTTTGGGGGGGAGGGGGTGTGAACCCTAAATCTAAAATTGTAGCTTGGGGTATTTATTAGTTTCCTAAATTATTAATAAAAACTTGTTAATTTACCCGCTCGCGTGCGCGTAAAGCATGGTAGCGAACCGATGTGAGTTTGGCGATGCTACAAACGAGACCGTGGTTACAAAATTTAAAAAATAAAAAATAGGGGGATGGAAGGTCTCCCGAACAGGGAGGCCTGCACCAACGTCCAAAAAAATTTTCCAAAAAAATTAACAATTTTTTATTAATATTTCGGAAACTAATAAATACCCGAAAAAAATAATTTTAAATTTCGGTACCACATCCCCTCCCCACCCTTCCCCCCAAACCTCGTATCGATCGGCCACTGGGGCCATTCGGAAGTACAGCCCAACTTTTTTACTTTTAATTTATTCTGCATAAATATTTTTTTCAAATATTCATAACATTTTCCTGATTATGGTGAGAGCAAACATGATACAATGTCGACAATTACATCGTGTAACGTGTACGAGAAAATCTGTGTGAAAATATCTTGCTACGGAATAGAATTCGCTTTCCGCGTAGTAGTTTCCACGACTGCAGGGTACTTGAGATGTCGTAAACATTGCCCGGGCTGGGACAAAGGTTGCCAGTGAGGCCTGGAGAATGTTTCGAAGACTGCGCTTTTCAATGGAAAAATTTCGCTGAATGTACACATGGACGTATATATTGCGGACAAAATTCCACAGAAGAAAAAGCTCTATGTATTTCGTATTCAACAAGTAACTAGGTACATATGCTGAACATCGAATCGCAAATCATCGATGACTGTTGCTAATTTTAAACATTATCTTCTACATCACATAAATAAAATCTAAAGTGCATGTTTTATCCATTCGAAACTACGTACAACGATTGAAATAGTCGTAACTGCATTGGAAAGGAAGCATACCTAACGAAACGCGTATAGTTTGAACGTTTTATGCTAATAAAACGCATATAATTTGTATAACATATATAACGAAATTTAAAATTTCTACATTTCGTCTCATCGGCATGAAAGTAGCATGAACGCGCTGCTGAGGTTTTTCACATGAAAATGAGTCCAAACACGGTATAAATCGGATTATTAATTAATTAAATAATAATGAACATACGAGTTGGAATAGAATGAGTGGGGCAGGAGGGGTAAAGTAATGACATGCGTTGCGATGCGCATAGCATAAAATATGTGTACGTAACGCGTCAAAGATATCTGAGTTGATATACATATTTGAAGAATATGAATAATACTATATTATATACAATAAAATACTGTTCTACTACTACTACTACTACTACTACTACTACTACATGTCAAACTGCGACTTCATACAAATCTGTACCATAACACATAGCTTACCTTTCTCGACGTCTTCTA
Organism: Andrena trimmerana; assembly: GCA_951215215.1. Taxonomy (NCBI): domain Eukaryota; kingdom Metazoa; phylum Arthropoda; class Insecta; order Hymenoptera; family Andrenidae; genus Andrena; species Andrena trimmerana. Next base: position 83,438 of record CATNUO010000171.1, on the reverse strand, counting down.
TTTTTGGACAAACGCCTTGCAAATAACTTAGGCTGCTTCCTTTTTGCTGATTTCGGGAATTTCCGCGATTTTCGACCTTATTCTGCGATCTTTAAACGTTTGTACCTCAGAGCAGCGTTACCCGATCTTGATGAAATTTTCAGCATGTTTACAACTTACCTAAATCTACAAACGGGTTTTTTGGATTTTCATTGCAGGATCACAAAAAAAGTTTAAAAAACGGCCTTCACTATTTTCTTCGCTATTCCGATCAATTGCAATTTCTTCTAAAACGACGAAACATATCGCTTGGTAAACTAATCCTTCTAGATTCTCAAAAAAACTCAAGTCGTTTGGATTAATTTTAAAAAAGATATGCGATTTTGAAAAGTGTCGGAATATTTTTAAGAGTCACTATAGGCAATCTCACACAAACATTTCTTACATTCTAATGAAAGTGTGAAAACGTCTAAACATTATTGCAGTAATTAACATAAAATTAATATTTATTTTTCATATTACAGTTCGCGGAGGTGAAGAAACAGTTGAGGAGAAGGGATTACGACAGAAGAAGAGGAGGTAGAGGAGGAAGAGGAGGCAGAGGAGGCTGAGGAGGCAGAGGAGGCAGAGGAGGAAGAGGAGCAAAAAATTTTTTTTATTTTAATTGATTTGTCAATAATAAAATAGGTCTATATCTGATATGTAGTCAATAATTTTTTTATTCGAAGGCCTTGCATCCGTCGACTGTGAACAATTTTCTCGTATTTGTTCGTAGTTTAGTTGAGAATCATATATTTAGTCGAGCAAGTACGAATAAATACAAGAAAATGATTCATGGCCAACAATTGAATTCCCCATGGTTAAATTAATTCAATCATAGCGCTTCAAATAAAAATTGGCTCGGGTTATTTACTGTGACATAAACGTCAAATCATTTTCAGACGTATAAAAAAAATCGAAAGTCGATAATTTTGGGTCTCAAAACGGTTCGGTTCTATAAATGGCTCCGACATGCAAGCCACTGATGCGTTTACCGCTGTAAATAATGTTTACGGTAAACATGAAAACGTTTCTGGCGAATGCAGGTTGGACATTTTTAGATAATCTGAAACGTTGCTCTTGTTTTCTTTAAAAAGTTGAGAGTAAAATTATTTTTCTTACATTTTATTTGATAGATACGTGTAAATTGATTGTTATAATAATAGAATATTACTTATAAAGTTTGATTTGATGAATTTTTAGTTTGTAAATACCAGAGATGGGTTACGTAATGCTCATCTCTGGTATTTTTCCATATAATTGAGGCAGTTATAGCAACAACGCGCTAGCCACCTTTTTATTCGGAATTTAGTTAGCTAGCAATAACGTATTCCAATAGGCTTTACTAATCATATCGATGGCTTAGTGCACACATATTGTATATCTACTTTTTATGAAATTAGAGTTTTTATATGCAACGAATAGTGCTTGACTGTTTCTTCGTGCTGTATAAAAATTACACTTTTACCTTTTTTATTCCTGTTACTTTCAAAATTAATATAATATTCAAGCGAGATTATTTCCAGCATTATTCCTTTCGTTCATTTTTATACAATATCATTCGGTATAGTATGTCCTCCTCTGTACTTAGTTACGTATAGCATGTCCATCTTCCAAGTATTATTATCAAATTATTACTATAATTTTGAAGATTCTAACTTATACTACTAATTACATATTTTCAGTGATGCCTATATTACATATATATGATAATACAATAATGCAAAAAGTATTTATTTATAAAGTACCATTGAATGTTTGAACCTGTTTTTCTAAAAAAAACGCTAAAAGTGGACATACAATAGGTATGTGTGCGCTAAGCCATCAATGTACATTAGGAAAAAATTATTTGCAGGTTATTCCGTTGTTGCTCTAACTGTCTCAATTACTATAACATAAATACGACAGCGATTTCAAGTGACGTATGTGTTACGGTAAAAGCTTTAGTAAATGTAATCATTCCCAGCAGTTCCTAGTCAATGTATGCCTAAAATGCATATAACCTAACCTACAATCGTCCGAAAATTCATACATTGACTGCATCACGCTTTTACTGTGGCTTGTGTATCCAGCTAACGCTTCAGATTTACTATGATTCCACGTTGGCAGTCCTCCCGAGTAGGCGCCATCTCGTTTCCACTAGCTCAACTAAATTTGTCACGTGACTTGCTCTGTATTATCGCCAATATGGCGGAACTCGTATTTGGGAATGCAATCACGAGAATACATTGTTTGTCCTTATATGAGCAGATTTTGAGCTGGGTGAGGTCTCGTTCGAAAGAGGAAGGTTCAGTGCAGCGCGCTCTGGTCCTCGTTTGAGTCACAAAACTCTTTTAGTGACCTAAAAATACTTGGATTCATGCGGGTGTATTTTGGCGAATTTTGCTCTACTTTGAACACTCATATTATTAGATATCAACACAAGCTCGTCGAACCATGACCAGAGCGCGCTGCACTGAACCTTTCTCTTTCGAATGAGACCTCGCCCAGCCCAAAATTCGCTCATATAAGGACAAACAATGTATTCTACTAAACCCATGTTTCGGGCCAGATTGTGTCGGTATACAGCGCGCTGCATTACCCGTGTATACCCCCTTAATTTCAACTAAAATTACTCAAATGCAGCTCCTCTATAAAAAAAAACCTAACATAATCCAGAAAAATCGAAGTAGGTTTAAACAAAATTTTTTAAAATTTGACAAACATCTGTACAAAAATCCCAAAATTCGAAGTTAATTTCAACTAAAATTACTCAAATGCAGCTTCTCTATCCAAAAAACCTAACATAATCCAGAAAAATCGAAGTTGGTTTCAACAAAAATTTTTTAAAATTTGACAAACATCTGTACAAAAATCCCAAAATTCGAAGTTAATTTCAACTAAAATAACTCAAATGCAGCTTCTCTATCCAAAAAACCTAACATAATCCAGAAAAATCGAAGTTGGTTTGAACAAAATTTTTTAAAATTTGACAAAAATCTGTACAAAAATCCAAAAATTCGAAGTTAATTTCAACTAAAATTACACAAATGCAGCTCTTTTATCAAAAAAACCTAACATATTTCAGAAAAATCGAAGTTGGTTTCAACAAAATTTTTTAAAATTTGACAAAAATCTGTACAAAAATCCAAAAATTCGAAGTTAATTTCAACTAAAATTACTCAAATGCAGCTCCTCTATCAAAAAAAACCTAACATAATCCAGAAAAATCGAAGTAGGTTTAAACAAAATTTTTTAGAATTTGACAAAAATCTGTACAAAAATCCAAAAATTCGAAGTTAATTTCAACTAAAATTACTCAAATGCAGCTCCTCTATCCAAAAAACCTAACATAATCCAGAAAAATCGAAGTTGGTTTCAACAAAATTTTTTAAAATTTGACAAAAATCTGTACAAGAATCCAAAAATTCGAAGTTAATTTCAATTAAAATTACTGAAATGCAGCTCCTCTATCAAAAAAACTTTACATAATCCAGAGAAATCGATGTCGGTCTCAACAAAATTTTTTAAAATTTGACAAAAATCTGTACAAAAATCCAAAAATTCGAAGTTATTTTCAACTATAATTACTCAAATGCAGCTCCTCTATTAAAAAACCTAACATAATCCAGAAAAATCGAAGTTTGTTTCAACTAAAATTTTTTAAAATTTGACAAACATCTGTACAAAAATCCAAAAATTCGAAGTTAATTTCAACTAAAATTACTCAAATGCAGCTCCTCTATCAAAAAAACCTAACATAATCCAGAAAAATCGAAGTAGGTTTAATCAAAATTTTTTAAAATTTGACAAAAATCTGTACAAAAATCCAAAAATTCGAAGTTAATTTCAACTAAAATTACTCAAATGCAGCTCCTCTATAAAAAAAACCTAACATAATCCAGAAAAATCGAAGTAGGTTTAAACAAAATTTTTTAAAATTTGACAAACATCTGTACAAAAATCCCAAAATTCGAAGTTAATTTCAACTAAAATTACTCAAATGCAGCTCCTCTATCAAAAAAAACCTAACATAATCCAGAAAAATTGAAGTAGGTTTAAACAAAATTTTTTAAAATTTGACAAAAATCTGTACAAAAATCCAAAAATTCGAAGTTATTTTCAACTAAAATTACTCAAATGCAGCTCGTCTATCCAAAAAACCTAACATAATCCAGAAAAATCGAAGTTGGTTTAAACAAAATTTTTTACAATTTGACAAAAATCTGTACAAAAATCCTAAAATTCGAAGTTATTTTCAACTAAAATTACTCAAATGCAGCTCCTCTATCAAAAAAACTTTACATAATCCAGAGAAATCGATGTTGGTTTCAACAAAATTTTTTAAAGTTTTACAAAAATCTGTACAAAAATCCAAAAATTCGAAGTTAATTTCAACTAAAATTACTCAAATGCAGCTCCTCTATCAAAAAAACTTTACATAATCCAGAAAAATCGAAGATGGTTTCAACAAAATTTTTTAAAATTTGTCAAAAATCTGTACAAAAATCTAAAAATTCGAAGTTAATTTCAACTAAAATTACTCAAATGCAGCTCCTCTATCAAAAAAAACCTAACATAATCCAGAAAAATCGAAGTAGGTTTAAACAAAATTTTTTAAAATTTGACAAAAATCTGTACAAAAATCCAAAAATTCGAAGTTATTTTCAACTAAAATTACTCAAATGCAGCTCCTCTATCAAAAAAACCAAACATAATCCAGAAAAATCGAAGTTGGTTTCAACAAAAATTTTTTAAAATTTGGCAAACATCTGTACAAAAATCCCAAAATTCGAAGTTAATTTCAACTAAAATTACTCAAATGCAGCTCCTCCATCAAAAAAACCTAACATAATCCAGAAAAATCGAAGTAGGTTTAAACAAAATTTTTTAAAATTTGACAAATATCTGTACAAAAATCCAAAAATTCGAAATTATTTTCAACTAAAAATACTCAAATGCAGCTCCTCTATCAAAAAAACCTAACATAATCCAGAAAAATCGAAGTAGGTTTAAACAAAATTTTTTAAAATTTGACAAAAATCTGTACAAAAATCCAAAAATTCGAAGTTAAGGGGGTAGACACGGCACGTGACCTGGCCGATTTCGTCGGTCGGTATTACAGCAGATTTTTTCTGCACAGAAATGGTAATACCCATAGATACGCTGCTGCCTGTGCACGCGATAGGGAGCTGTTTGCTATTTCCATATTTTATTTTGAATGTGGAAAGAAATTGTCAGCTGTTGCGTTGAAGTTGTAAAAATTTAAACAGAAAGTCTGCTGGTACTGCAAACGTAGAAAATTCATTGTACATTTACTTGAAATGTGTTTATGCTAGAATATTCTACGTTGGCAGTAAGGAATTATAAGTGAAAAGGAAAAATACACGAGAGCATGTCCCCAGAAAATGAAGTTTGTTAGGATAGACATTTTTTAATTAGCAAAACACTGAAACAGAACATGAAATACACATCCTATGCAGAAAGCAGTAATGAACAAACATATATAAAATTGTGTTTGATGTTGAATCCAACGCGTGATGATTATGTTGTGCCTCCTCGAAGTGACAGAAAATATAACCTATGTATATGCTATATGACAATAAATGTTTAGCGGTTATTTCGTTCTATTACGCTACATTTGTGAACATCCTTCCGAAACATTATTATTACGCCGCAACAGTATCTTTAGGAAATCGGGTATAGCATATAGGATATATTTTCTGTCACTTCGAGGACAGAAAATCTGCTCCTCCAGCTGACAGAAAATCTGCTGCTGCACATTTTCTCTAGCCGAATCGGCGTCATGGAAGGGGTACCTCTTCCACCCTGCATCTGTGGTAGTTGCAACGATATTCCTCCGCCCAGTGTACGTATGTACACCCTGGTTTGATCTGCAAAAAGAAATAAATTTAATAAAAATTATTTTTGTGTTTATACCGCTTGAATGTAAAAACTGATACTTACACATACCGAAGAAACCATTATTATCGTGTCCTATTTCTTATAAATATTTCCTTCGGATGGCACTGACCCCTTTCGATTCCAGTTAGTTGTCGTAATCGAGTTGTAATCTGAATGCAGTAAAAATGTAAATGTACGTATGTTATTTACTTATCTTTATGCTTGCGGAGAAGACAGCTTTCCTTTCCTTGCTTCATAGAGCATGATTTTCAACGTTGATATTGGTTGGTGGAAATATCTAAAACAAATTCATATATGAGAGAAATCATGATGATTTCCAATTAATCCAATTATTTGCATGACAAAAGTATACGTCATACTTACGCTTTTATACATGTCATTTCCACTTGATATGAAAGAATAGCTATAGGTATTTATTATTAGAAGAGTGTGAAAAGGCCCACCACCACCCCCGTCATAGACGGTCCTATTCACTCTCCGTATGTATCTTCTACATACTTTCTTACTTACATTTTGGAACATTACTTATCCGACAGCTCTTCATATGCGCTGGATGCACTCGCCGGTGCAATAGTGACTTTGAATTGCAATTCCTTATTCTACAGCTCTTCATATGCGCTGGATGCACTCGCCGGTGCAATAGTGACTTTGAATTGCAATTCCTTATTCTACAGCTCTTCATATGCGCTGGATGCACTCGCCGGTGCAATAGTGACTTTGAATTGCAATTCCTTATTCGACAGCTCTTCATATGCGCTGGATGCACTCGCCGGTGCAATAGTGACTTTGAATTGCAATTCCTTATTCTACAGCTCTTCATATGTGCTGGATGCACTCGCCGGTGCAATAGTCACTTTGAATTGCAATTCCTTATTCGACAGCTCTTCATATGCGCTGGATACACTCGCCGGTGCAATAGTGACTTTGAATTGCAATTCCTTATTCGACAGCTCTTCATATGCGCTGGATGCACTCGCCGGTGCAATAGTGACTTTGAATTGCAATTCCTTATTCTACAGCTCTTCATATGTGCTGGATGCACTCGCCGGTGCAATAGTCACTTTGAATTGCAATTCCTTATTCGACAGCTCTTCATATGCGCTGGATACACTCGCCGGTGCAATAGTGACTTTGAATTGCAATTCCTTATTCTACAGCTCTTCATATGTGCTGGATGCACTCGCCGGTGCAATAGTCACTTTGAATTGCAATTCCTTATTCGACAGCTCTTCATATGCGCTGGATACACTCGCCGGTGCAATAGTGACTTTGAATTGCAATTCCTTATTCGACAGCTCTTCATATGCGCTGGATGCACTCGCCGGTGCAATAGTGACTTTGAATTGCAATTCCTTATTCTACAGCTCTTCATATGTGCTGGATGCACTCGCCGGTGCAATAGTCACTTTGAATTGCATTTCCTTATTCGACAGCTCTTCATATGCGCTGGATACACTCGCCGGTGCAATAGTGACTTTGAATTGCAATTCCTTATTCTACAGCTCTTCATATGTGCTGGATGCACTCGCCGGTGCAATAGTCACTTTGAATTGCAATTCCTTATTCGACAGCTCTTCATATGCGTTGGATACACTCGCCGGTGCAATAGTGACTTTGAATTGCAATTCCTTATTCTACAGCTCTTCATATGCGCTGGATGCACTCGCCGGTGCAATAGTGACTTTGAATTGCAATTCCTTATTCGACAGCTCTTCATATGCGCTGGATGCACTCACCGGTGCTATTGCGATGTTTTCATTCATTATTTTGTGTACTTTCTTGTGTACTCGTACCTGCTCCTCCTGTTTTTATGTATGGAGGTTCTCTAATCGGCTGTTGTCGATTGTATCGACTATCTATAATTTCTGGCAACATGCAGTCCTCATAGAACTTGTTCAGTTTTTCCTCCATCTCTGTTGCCCAGAATCGATCATCTCTCGATACAGTTGTAACTTTCATGCCTTTCGGCGTCCATAAACAAAAATAGGCCCGTTGCCTTTTCGTTATGTGCAATTGTCCTTGCACTTGATAATAGTAATGATGATTCTTATTCATCTCATTACCCTTGAAAATACGCCTTATATTATCAAGTTGCTTTATGGCTTCAGCAGGTGTTAAATCCTTGGCCGATTCAGGACACTTTACTTCGACGATTTTATCATGGTCCACGAGGCCGTCAGGAGTTGCACCTAAGTGAGGCACAGTGTCATCGATGAAGAGGCCACACGGTAGAATATGCATTCCTAATTCTTCTTGCATTTGTTTCAAGGCGTTTGCCTCATTTTCCCTTCCGTATTGGAGTGAATGTAAATTGTGGAGTTGCGGGTACATTATACTCTTCACAGTATTTGCCCGTGGTGTAGTCTTTCGTAATCGGCATACCTTGCCGAAATTCGATGCAGTTAATAATTTCTTCCTATAACCGATCCGCTTGTCGCTGTTCGCCTGATCGCGAGTTTCCACTTGGATCTCGTCTCGCCTCGTTTGCCAGTGAAGGAGTATATCCGCGTGCCTTTTACACTCGGAAGAGTATACTGCCTCTTCCATATCTGGTTTCGCTGCGTTGGGGCCGTAATCCTGGTCGCACGTTTGTTTTTGATTTCGAAAGCAGGATGCTTTCGCTTCTTTTTTGTACTCCCTTGCTTTTTCTGCTGCGCGCTTCCGACGTCCTTCCAGCTTTCTTATCATGGTTGGCGGCTCTTTATTCATTGCCGTACTCAATCTGCTAAACGCCTCTTTTGTGTTATATTCGACGACTGCAGCGGAGACTCTACCCTGATACGAGCCCCCTCGTCCAAAGTTTATCCTTTTGCCTCCGATGAATTTAGCAATGATATTATTAAAAGCTTCAACAGCATTGTTGTTTAGACCGCGCAGCAAACTGTCGGCTTTAACGAAAAGTTGCTGCATCGCTTCTTCGATATTTTCATAAATCCCAGTTTCTCTCAGGCGTGGAACGTAGTCTACTCTGTTGGGATCAGAGTATTTCTTACAGAAGTATGCTAACTTCTGACACTCCTTGTGTTCACCGAAAACGTGACTCGGTACATTTTTCAAATCTTGCTTCAAATTTTGAACTCGTTCCTCGAGTGGTATTTCTTCTCGCAACTGGTATTCCGCAGCTTTTTTAATACCAGTACGCAGGCGGAGAGCATTATTCTGTACGACATCTCTTAGATCTTTATTGCGGCCTTTTGTTCCGATTTCGTTTATTCTTTTGCTGAAATTGCGTAACAGGTGATTGGTGCATTCGATTTTTTGTACCTGCACCATGTACTTTTCATACGGATTACTGTCCAATATCTTTTTGTACACGCTGCTATCGCCATCGGCAACTAATATATAGTATATTAGGCCGTGCATATCTATGCTGCAATTGAATCCTTCGACAATAGCAACACTCTCCATGCCAGTTGAACTCTGATAACGACCCCAGTTCTTGAAACAGCGATGCTCGCGCGGTTCTTCCTTCCTCGTACCTGCTATTTGGCAAGTCATGCAAAATTTATTCTTGACGCTGATGTACAGCACTTTCTTCGTGTGGTATCCCACGATGGCTCCTACGCCAGACAGAGAATTGTAATCTCCTCCGCGGTAGGACCTTTTCATCCAGCTGCCATCCGCGACAACTGGGATAAACGGTAGATTGGATTCTGCATGTACGTCGCCTCTTTCTATAGCTAATGCTTTCTCCTCTTCTCCAGCATCTTCCATTTCGCGTTGTGCGGCCACTTCGAGGGCATCGATTAGCTCAATCTGACATTTCTCGTAGATCCTTTTCGTCATACAGGACACGTTCACGGCAGTCAGTATGTCCTCCAGCTGATTATATCCGCCGCCCGTCATCATTGTTGCGGAAACAGCGGCGCTGTTGATATCCATAATGGAATCACTCTTCCGAAGACAGGATATGCACTTTGTGTATTTGCACATTTTGCACTCTACATAATACACATTTTCTAGTCCATTCCGTTCACATCTAATTATATCAAAATCTTCGATGCCACAGCCAATAGTCGAATGTTTTCGAAGATTTTTTATTTGTTCGAAAACATACGGAAAATCGACGAAGTCTCTTCCCTCTGAAATTGGATTTTCCGGCTGTTCTGGTTCTGCCTTCTCCACCACCCAGTAATCGGCATCACTTTCGACATCTTGATCCGTTTCTTCGTTTATGTCTGCCACGGAATGTATCTCATCGCAGTCTGCGTCGAAATCTATTTCTTGTATAATTTCTTCTTCGTTCGACTCGAAATCTATTTCTTGTATAATTTCTTCTTCGTTCGACTCGAAATCTATTTCTTGTACAATTTCTTCTTCGTTCGACTCGAAATCTATTTCTTGTACAATTTCTTCTTCGTTCGACTCGAAATCTATTTCTTGTACAATTTCCTCTTCGTCCGCATTGAAATGTATTTCTTCTTCGTTATCTTCTGCGTCCGTATCGAAATGCACTTCTTCTACAATTCCTTCCATAATTAGAAAATCTTCAAAATTTCCTCCGTCTTCTTCATGTATTTTGCCCGTAGGACAATCATCCGCAGCAGATGTGCTTGGAAGTGTTTCGTAGGAGGTACCTGCACGCGTACCTGCTTCCGCCACGGTGCCCTGACTTACCGCGAGGCACGCTGCTCTTTTTAATTGTTGCCTACACGTAAAGAGTCAGTAATGAGTAACACGTGGTATATACATAGAAATAAGAAAAACATACAATAGAAAAGAAAAGCAGGCATAGTAAAAGAAGATATAGTACAGTAAAGTCTCGATGTAAGCGAAAGCCTCGGAACGTAGGAAAAGAGAGCGAGTGGAAGAAAGGACTGTCGATTGTCCCTATCTTTTTCATTCGCTGTCCTTCTCTGCGGCCGACGCGCATTACCGCTAAATATGTATTATCCAAATTATATCGTGTTTGGTGTTATTTATCATTAGGGAAACATCACAAATGTTACGATGGTTTATTTATGAAAATATTATTATTGCATTACTGTGAATATCATTCTAATTTATCTTCGCGATACGAAGAGGGACGTAGCGTGATATAAAAACATTGTTCGCGAACGTTTTCGTCTGTTCTCGTCGTGTCCACACCGCCGTAAATAGAACAAACCGTTCACATACGATTCGTACACTGAGTTTTGTTCATGTTTGCGGCGGTGTGGACACGGCAAGATCAGACGAAAACGTTCGCGAACAATGTGTTCGTGTTCGTCTTGGTGTAAACGCGGTATTAGACAACGCGATTCCCTCGTTACGCAAACCGAAAGACATGCACTTTTGGCCCGTTTTCTTTTCACACGCACACATCTGCACAACCATCTCCGCTACTCGCAAGCGAAGGCAGCCGCAACTCGCAAGCAGACATGTCTGCGCTGCGATACGCTGCTGTGTGTGTATGCAGGCACGCGTGCACTTGACCGCGTGTGAAAAGAATACTTTTCGCATTTCAATCGTGGGTCATTCAACGCGAAATCGGACACTTTTCGGAGTACCATTTGGGATTTTTGTGAAACTTGCATATGTTGTAGTCTTTAGTGATACATAAACGTATTTCAAAGGATATTTCAAAATTTTCAAGATCGTGGAAATTGAGTTTTTTCATTAAATTCTAACTGTTGAACTAAGAGAAAGGTAAGAATGACCTTTTCGGTGCTTACACCGGGGAAGTAAGAGTACCTAATAAAAATTATGTCACTTAAAACAAAATTTTAGACCATTTATTCTGTGATTGTTTTAAACAAATGCAATTTTATACCAGCAGGGCGCTATTTCAAAATTTGAACAAAAAAATTGAGGATACAGCCCTACTTGTGCTCTTTGCAGACACGTTTTCAGAAACGCGGATACTTTAAAATTGGTCGCATGAAAATTAATTGAATGTGACGCTGCAACGCCCAATACCGGCTGGACTAGCTAAGCCGCGCGGTACTAGCAGCGGCCAAGTGGCTATATCTGATATTGTTATATAGGGTTCTCACGAATGGTAAGTATTTGACAAAAACTGAAGGAGAAAAACTTTTAATATTTTTTATATCCAACATAATACGGTATGTCATCTTTTGGTGTTCGCGATATTTTCCGTGAACCGAAGGTGACCTTCAGTTTTTTAAATGGAATGCTACATATTTCATTACCCGATATGAAAGTGTATAAATCTCAAGACAAATTCAACCATATGGTGTACTATGACTTTCAAGGCCACGCAAGGTTAGGAATGAAAGAAATAGATAGTTGTATATTGTAGCACGCACGGCTCAGTCTGCCGAGCCGGTGCTGGGCGGCGCAGCGTCACATTCAATTAATTTTCATGCGACTAATTTTGAAGTGTTCGCGTTTCTGAAAAGGTGATCATAAAGAGCACAAGTAGGGCTGTATTCTCATTTTTTTCAAATTTTTAAATAGTGTCCTGCTAGTATAAAATTGCATTTGTTTAAAACAATTGCAGAATAAATGGTTTAAATTTTTTTTAAGTGACATAATTTTTATTAGGTACTCTTACTTCCCCAGCGTAAGCACTCAAAAGCTCATTCTTACCTGTCTCGTTCTCCAACAGCTATAATTTAATGAAAAAAAGCCAATTTCCACGATCTTGAAAATTTTGTAATTCGCGTGGAATGTCCCTCCTTGAAAGTCTATAATACTGTAGAGAGAGAGAGAGAGAGAGAGAGAGAGAGAGAGAGAATTGGTAATAATATAATTGAAATGGTACAACATTGTGTAAGACACACAGGACCATATTTTTAATAAATTATAACCTGAAGGAATAAAAATATTTCCAAACAAACATTTTGCCCTTTTGCACACTCAGACAATACGACGCAGAAAGGATAGGCCGGCAATTCAAATCATTATTCTATTTTTAACGTTGTACCTCCTACAATTCAACGAGGGGCTGCAGGGTGGTATTTCGTTTTATGGAACGTTGTAAAATAACGGCGAAACGAAGGGTCCGCGAAACACGTGTCGTTTGCCTTTCGCGAAGTAAACCCTACTTGACCGCGCCGGTGTTGGAGATCCGTCTGGTTCTCGTCAACCAGCACGCTTTCCAGCGCATCACCCTGTCTCTTTAGACAGCTTTTCGAAAGCGTGGGACTGACCTCGACTTTCGTTACCCTCACACAAAGCGAATCGATGGGGGCGCGAAGCGTTGTTTTCGGTTTTTCGGCAAGGGCTGCCTGCCTGTAGCCCAGATGGGCAAAATTTTTGCCTGTAAGGTCCTTGGGGTCAGTTGGATTTTGGCTTGAGTCAGAAAGAATATAATTGTTTTCTTACGTCCGGATAGATGTTTGTGGTACTCAGAAATGCATGGAAAATTTCACGATCGGTATTGCCAGGAAACGGAACCGAAAGTTCCACGGGGCCGTAGACGTTATTCTTCATTGATCATTCAATGTGATCAACATCTTGGTTACGTTTGTTTATTTTAGATAAAGCCAACCCTACACACCGGTGGGGATACCGATTACATATTACCCGGGCGAAATCCCCAAATAGATCCATAGCGAGAAATCGAAATACCATCCCGTGACATCTCAATAAAAAAAATATACCGTTCTATTGCAAAAAACTGACTTGACCTTGACATCGCTTCCAGTACTTCATTCATAAAAAAAGTTTGTACCATTATGTCCGATGGAACTGATATCAAACAGGAATATGTATATTAAACAATTTTCGGTAATTATGCAGAACAAGTGTTTCAGCACCGATTTCAATGATTTTTTAATATGTTCTCGGGGACATGATTCTAAGCAACTTTTTCTTATACATGTTACCGCCGCTCGACCTTCGTTTCCGAGATATTTGCGAAAAACTTCTGCTGATTTATTTCAACGCAACGCATTCCACTTTCATACTTGTCTCGAATATTAGACTTGGTTTGGGCTAGATTAGCGCGGGGGGCGCGCGCCCGCTCGCGGGCGCGTAAAGCATGGTAGCGAACCGATGTGAGTTTAGAGATTTGAACCAGAAACTTGCGGATGCCCGTCAACACTGTGACTCTGTTCGGCGGTGCCGACGCCGCCGGTTATTAGGATGACTCTGGTTCTACAACATAATTTTTTTGCAAGAACGAGGATGCCTTCAAGAGCACCTGTTGGGTGTGTGGGGACACCCATCAACACCCCAACTCACATCGGTTCGCCACCATGCTTTACGCGCCCGCGAGCGGGCGCGCGCCCCCGCACTAATCTAGCCCAAACCAATACTAATACCCGGGACAAGTTGGAAAGTGGAATGCATTGCGTCGGAATAAGTCAAAAGAAGTTTTACGCAAATATCTCGGCAACAAAGGTCAGCTTCGTCATTTGTTTTGTCCCATGCTGGCGCATACGCTGTGGCGGACGCGTACTGTAGGTAGGTATACGGCAGAATACATTGTAGCAGTAGCAGCAGTTTTTCGCGAATATCTTGGAAACGAAGGTCGAGCGGCGGTAACATGTATAGGAAAAAGTTGCTTAGAATCATGTCCCCGAGAACATATTAAAAAATCATTGAAATCGGTGCTGAAACACCTGTTCTGCATAATTACCCAATTTTCACTTATTGGAGTAGTTGGTAAGTAATAAAAGGCGTCCCTCGGTTCGAAATTGAATTTCTACGATATAGGTATAGGTATTCAGCGCAGTGATGCCAGAACCGTGGGTTTGCGCCCACGGACCCTACCATCACTCCACGACCAAGCGTACCCCCTCCTAGCGCCTGTACCGCACCACATAAGCATACCCGTCCCTCCATCCCTGTGCCGTACGCGCTGCCTGGCCGGCGCTCTCCGGCGAGAATTCGTTTTCCCGATATCGAAGCGCTTGGGTTGCAAGCAAAAAGTCAAGAGTTCAAATCCCGGTGCGGATATTCTACTTTTTTTCTTTATTTATTCTCTAATTTCTCTTCCTATATTCTCAGATGGCTAAGCGTACAGCCTTCTCCGATGCACGCGGTTACTTTGTCGCTGTCAATGGGTCGTAAATGAGCAGGATAGAGCGAGGGTCGTAGCAGCCGAGAAATAAGGCCCGCGCCTCGGTCTGCTAATACAGAGACACAGCGTTATTTAGCCGAGGGGGAACACCTACAGGTGTGGTAGTAATGTGTGCGTCACCGATCGTCATCACGTGCGCGTTACCACCGCTCCTGTAGGTGTTCCTCTTCGCTAAATAATCGGTCCAGCATAATGTTGCTGGCAACCCTGCAGATATACAACAATTTTTCAATAACAATAACGGCTCAATTTTTGGATATTCTTCCGAATGGCCCCAGTGGCCGATCGAGATGAGGTTTGGGGGGGGAGGGGGTGTGAACCCTAAATCTAAAATTGTAGCTTGGGGTATTTATTAGTTTCCTAAATTATTAATAAAAACTTGTTAATTTACCCGCTCGCGTGCGCGTAAAGCATGGTAGCGAACCGATGTGAGTTTGGCGATGCTACAAACGAGACCGTGGTTACAAAATTTAAAAAATAAAAAATAGGGGGATGGAAGGTCTCCCGAACAGGGAGGCCTGCACCAACGTCCAAAAAAATTTTCCAAAAAAATTAACAATTTTTTATTAATATTTCGGAAACTAATAAATACCCGAAAAAAATAATTTTAAATTTCGGTACCACATCCCCTCCCCACCCTTCCCCCCAAACCTCGTATCGATCGGCCACTGGGGCCATTCGGAAGTACAGCCCAACTTTTTTACTTTTAATTTATTCTGCATAAATATTTTTTTCAAATATTCATAACATTTTCCTGATTATGGTGAGAGCAAACATGATACAATGTCGACAATTACATCGTGTAACGTGTACGAGAAAATCTGTGTGAAAATATCTTGCTACGGAATAGAATTCGCTTTCCGCGTAGTAGTTTCCACGACTGCAGGGTACTTGAGATGTCGTAAACATTGCCCGGGCTGGGACAAAGGTTGCCAGTGAGGCCTGGAGAATGTTTCGAAGACTGCGCTTTTCAATGGAAAAATTTCGCTGAATGTACACATGGACGTATATATTGCGGACAAAATTCCACAGAAGAAAAAGCTCTATGTATTTCGTATTCAACAAGTAACTAGGTACATATGCTGAACATCGAATCGCAAATCATCGATGACTGTTGCTAATTTTAAACATTATCTTCTACATCACATAAATAAAATCTAAAGTGCATGTTTTATCCATTCGAAACTACGTACAACGATTGAAATAGTCGTAACTGCATTGGAAAGGAAGCATACCTAACGAAACGCGTATAGTTTGAACGTTTTATGCTAATAAAACGCATATAATTTGTATAACATATATAACGAAATTTAAAATTTCTACATTTCGTCTCATCGGCATGAAAGTAGCATGAACGCGCTGCTGAGGTTTTTCACATGAAAATGAGTCCAAACACGGTATAAATCGGATTATTAATTAATTAAATAATAATGAACATACGAGTTGGAATAGAATGAGTGGGGCAGGAGGGGTAAAGTAATGACATGCGTTGCGATGCGCATAGCATAAAATATGTGTACGTAACGCGTCAAAGATATCTGAGTTGATATACATATTTGAAGAATATGAATAATACTATATTATATACAATAAAATACTGTTCTACTACTACTACTACTACTACTACTACTACTACATGTCAAACTGCGACTTCATACAAATCTGTACCATAACACATAGCTTACCTTTCTCGACGTCTTCTATTTTTGGACAAACGCCTTGCAAATAACTTAGGCTGCTTCCTTTTTGCTGATTTCGGGAATTTCCGCGATTTTCGACCTTATTCTGCGATCTTTAAACGTTTGTACCTCAGAGCAGCGTTACCCGATCTTGATGAAATTTTCAGCATGTTTACAACTTACCTAAATCTACAAACGGGTTTTTTGGATTTTCATTGCAGGATCACAAAAAAAGTTTAAAAAACGGCCTTCACTATTTTCTTCGCTATTCCGATCAATTGCAATTTCTTCTAAAACGACGAAACATATCGCTTGGTAAACTAATCCTTCTAGATTCTCAAAAAAACTCAAGTCGTTTGGATTAATTTTAAAAAAGATATGCGATTTTGAAAAGTGTCGGAATATTTTTAAGAGTCACTATAGGCAATCTCACACAAACATTTCTTACATTCTAATGAAAGTGTGAAAACGTCTAAACATTATTGCAGTAATTAACATAAAATTAATATTTATTTTTCATATTACAGTTCGCGGAGGTGAAGAAACAGTTGAGGAGAAGGGATTACGACAGAAGAAGAGGAGGTAGAGGAGGAAGAGGAGGCAGAGGAGGCTGAGGAGGCAGAGGAGGCAGAGGAGGAAGAGGAGCAAAAAATTTTTTTTATTTTAATTGATTTGTCAATAATAAAATAGGTCTATATCTGATATGTAGTCAATAATTTTTTTATTCGAAGGCCTTGCATCCGTCGACCGTGAACAATTTTCTCGTATTTGTTCGTAGTTTAGTTGAGAATCATATATTTAGTCGAGCAAGTACGAATAAATACAAGAAAATGATTCATGGCCAACAATTGAATTCCCCATGGTTAAATTAATTCAATCATAGCGCTTCAAATAAAAATTGGCTCGGGTTATTTACTGTGACATAAACGTCAAATCATTTTCAGACGTATAAAAAAAATCGAAAGTCGATAATTTTGGGTCTCAAAACGGTTCGGTTCTATAAATGGCTCCGACATGCAAGCCACTGATGCGTTTACCGCTGTAAATAATGTTTACGGTAAACATGAAAACGTTTCTGGCGAATGCAGGTTGGACATTTTTAGATAATCTGAAACGTTGCTCTTGTTTTCTTTAAAAAGTTGAGAGTAAAATTATTTTTCTTACATTTTATTTGATAGATACGTGTAAATTGATTGTTATAATAATAGAATATTACTTATAAAGTTTGATTTGATGAATTTTTAGTTTGTAAATACCAGAGATGGGTTACGTAATGCTCATCTCTGGTATTTTTCCATATAATTGAGGCAGTTATAGCAACAACGGGCTAGCCACCTTTTTATTCGGAATTTAGTTAGCTAGCAATAACGTATTCCAATAGGCTTTACTAATCATATCGATGGCTTAGTGCACACATATTGTATATCTACTTTTTATGAAATTAGAGTTTTTATATGCAACGAATAGTGCTTGACTGTTTCTTCGTGCTGTATAAAAATTACACTTTTACCTTTTTTATTCCTGTTACTTTCAAAATTAATATAATATTCAAGCGAGATTATTTCCAGCATTATTCCTTTCGTTCATTTTTATACAATATCATTCGGTATAGTATGTCCTCCTCTGTACTTAGTTACGTATAGCATGTCCATCTTCCAAGTATTATTATCAAATTATTACTATAATTTTGCAGATTCTAACTTATACTACTAATTACATATTTTCAGTGATGCCTATATTACATATATATGATAATACAATAATGCAAAAAGTATTTATTTATAAAGTACCATTGAATGTTTGAACCTGTTTTTCTAAAAAAAACGCTAAAAGTGGACATACAATAGGTATGTGTGCGCTAAGCCATCAATGTACATTAGGAAAAAATTATTTGCAGGTTATTCCGTTGTTGCTCTAACTGTCTCAATTACTATAACATAAATACGACAGCGATTTCAAGTGACGTATGTGTTACGGTAAAAGCTTTAGTAAATGTAATCATTCCCAGCAGTTCCTAGTCAATGTATGCCTAAAATGCATATAACCTAACCTACAATCGTCCGAAAATTCATACATTGACTGCATCACGCTTTTACTGTGGCTTGTGTATCCAGCTAACGCTTCAGATTTACTATGATTCCACGTTGGCAGTCCTCCCGAGTAGGCGCCATCTCGTTTCCACTAGCTCAACTAAATTTGTCACGTGACTTGCTCTGTATTATCGCCAATATGGCGGAACTCGTATTTGGGAATGCAATCACGAGAATACATTGTTTGTCCTTATATGAGCAGATTTTGAGCTGGGTGAGGTCTCGTTCGAAAGAGGAAGGTTCAGTGCAGCGCGCTCTGGTCCTCGTTTGAGTCACAAAACTCTTTTAGTGACCTAAAAATACTTGGATTCATGCGGGTGTATTTTGGCGAATTTTGCTCTACTTTGAACACTCATATTATTAGATATCAACACAAGCTCGTCGAACCATGACCAGAGCGCGCTGCACTGAACCTTTCTCTTTCGAATGAGACCTCGCCCAGCCCAAAATTCGCTCATATAAGGACAAACAATGTATTCTACTAAACCCATGTTTCGGGCCAGATTGTGTCGGTACACAGCGCGCTGCATTACCCGTGTCTACCCCCTTAATTTCAACTAAAATTACTCAAATGCAGCTCCTCTATAAAAAAAAACCTAACATAATCCAGAAAAATCGAAGTAGGTTTAAACAAAATTTTTTAAAATTTGACAAACATCTGTACAAAAATCCCAAAATTCGAAGTTAATTTCAACTAAAATTACTCAAATGCAGCTTCTCTATCCAAAAAACCTAACATAATCCAGAAAAATCGAAGTTGGTTTCAACAAAAATTTTTTAAAATTTGACAAACATCTGTACAAAAATCCCAAAATTCGAAGTTAATTTCAACTAAAATTACTCAAATGCAGCTCCTCTATCAAAAAAACCTAACATAATCCAGAAAAATCGAAGTTGGTTTCAACAAAATTTTTTAAAATTTGACAAAAATCTGTACAAAAATCCAAAAATTCGAAGTTAATTTCAACTAAAATTACTCAAATGCAGCTCCTCTATCAAAAAAACTTTACATAATCCAGAAAAATCGAAGTTGGTTTCAACAAAATTTTTTAAAATTTGTCACAAATCTGTACAAAAATCTATAAATTCGAAGTTAATTTCAACTAAAATTACTCAAATGCAGCTCCTCTATCAAAAAAACCTAACATAATCCAGAAAAATCGAAGTAGGTTTAAACAAAATTTTTTAAAATTTGACAAAAATCTGTACAAAAATCCAAAAATTCGAAGTTATTTTCAACTAAAATTACTCAAATGCAGCTCCTCTATCAAAAAAACCTAACATAATCCAGAAAAATCGAAGTAGGTTTAAACAAAATTTTTTAAAATTTGACAAAAATCTGTACAAAAATCCAAAAATTCGAAGTTAATTTCAACTAAAATTACTCAAATGCAGCTCCTCTATAAAAAAAAACCTAACATAATCCAGAAAAATCGAAGTAGGTTTAAACAAATTTTTTTAAAATTTGACAAACATCTGTACAAAAATCCCAAAATTCGAAGTTAATTTCAACTAAAATTACTCCAATGCAGCTCCTCTATCCAAAAAACCTAACATAATCCAGAAAAATCGAAGTTGGTTTCAAAGAATTTTTTAAAATCTCACAAAAATCTGTACAAAAATCCAAAAATTCGAAGTTAATTTCAACTAAAATTACTCAAATGCAGCTCCTCTATCAAAAAACCTAAAATAATCCAGAAAAATCGAAGTTGGGTTCAACAAAATTTTATAAAATTTTACAAAAATCTGCACAAAGATCCAAAAATTCGAAGTTAATTTCAACTAAAATTACTCAAATGCAGCTCCTCTATCAAAAAAACCTAAAGTAATCCAGAAAAATCGAAGTTGGGTTCAACAAAATTTTATAAAATTTTACAAAAATCTGCACAAAAATCCAAAAATTCGAAGTTAATTACAACTAAAATTACTCAAATGCAGCTCCTCTATCAAAAAAACCTAACATAATCCAGAAAAATCGAAGTTGGTTTCAACAAAATTTTTTAAAATTTGACAAAAATCTGTACAAAAATCCCAAAATTCGAAGTTAATTTCAACTAAAATTACTCCAATGCAGCTCCTCTATCCAAAAAACCTAACATAATCCAGAAAAATCGAAGTTGGTTTCAAAGAATTTTTTAAAATCTCACAAAAATCTGTACAAAAATCCAAAAATTCGAAGTTAATTTCAACTAAAATTACTCAAATGCAGCTCCTCTATCAAAAAACCTAAAATAATCCAGAAAAATCGAAGTTGGGTTCAACAAAATTTTATAAAATTTTACAAAAATCTGCACAAAGATCCAAAAATTCGAAGTTAATTTCAACTAAAATTACTCAAATGCAGCTCCTCTATCAAAAAAACCTAAAGTAATCCAGAAAAATCGAAGTTGGGTTCAACAAAATTTTATAAAATTTTACAAAAATCTGCACAAAAATCCAAAAATTCGAAGTTAATTACAACTAAAATTACTCAAATGCAGCTCCTCTATCAAAAAAACCTAACATAATCCAGAAAAATCGAAGTTGGTTTCAACAAAATTTTTTAAAATTTGACAAAAATCTGTACAAAAATCCCAAAATTCGAAGTTAATTTCAACTAAAATTACTCCAATGCAGCTCCTCTATCCAAAAAACCTAACATAATCCAGAAAAATCGAAGTTGGTTTCAACAAAATTTTTTAAAATTTGACAAAAATCTGTACAAAAATCCAAAAATTCGAAGTTAATTTCAACTAGAATTAGTCAAATGCAGCTCCTCTATCAAAAAAACCTAACATAATCCAGTAAAATCGAAGTTGGGTTCAACAAAATTTTATAAAATTTAACAAAAATCTGCACAAAAATCCAAAAATTCGAAGTTAATTACAACTAAAATTACTCAAATGCAGCTCCTCGATCCAAAAAACATAACATAATCCAGAAAAATCGAAGTTGGGTTCAACAAAATTTTATAAAATTTGACAAAAATCTGTACAAAAATCCAAAAATTCGAAGTTAATTACAACTAAAATTACTCAAATGCAGCTCCTCTATCAAAAAAACCTAACATAATCCAGAAAAATCGAAGTTGGTTTCAACAAAATTTTTTAAAATTTGACAAAAATCTGTACAAAAATCCCAAAATTCGAAGTTAATTTCAACTAAAATTACTCCAATGCAGCTCCTCTATCCAAAAAACCTAACATAATCCAGAAAAATCGAAGTTGGTTTCAAAGAATTTTTTAAAATCTCACAAAAATCTGTACAAAAATCCAAAAATTCGAAGTTAATTTCAACTAAAATTACTCAAATGCAGCTCCTCTATCAAAAAACCTAAAATAATCCAGAAAAATCGAAGTTGGGTTCAACAAAATTTTATAAAATTTTACAAAAATCTGCACAAAGATCCAAAAATTCGAAGTTAATTTCAACTAAAATTACTCAAATGCAGCTCCTCTATCAAAAAAACCTAAAGTAATCCAGAAAAATCGAAGTTGGGTTCAACAAAATTTTATAAAATTTTACAAAAATCTGCACAAAAATCCAAAAATTCGAAGTTAATTACAACTAAAATTACTCAAATGCAGCTCCTCTATCAAAAAAACCTAACATAATCCAGAAAAATCGAAGTTGGTTTCAACAAAATTTTTTAAAATTTGACAAAAATCTGTACAAAAATCCCAAAATTCGAAGTTAATTTCAACTAAAATTACTCCAATGCAGCTCCTCTATCCAAAAAACCTAACATAATCCAGAAAAATCGAAGTTGGTTTCAACAAAATTTTTTAAAATTTGACAAAAATCTGTACAAAAATCCAAAAATTCGAAGTTAATTTCAACTAGAATTAGTCAAATGCAGCTCCTCTATCAAAAAAACCTAACATAATCCAGTAAAATCGAAGTTGGGTTCAACAAAATTTTATAAAATTTAACAAAAATCTGCACAAAAATCCAAAAATTCGAAGTTAATTACAACTAAAATTACTCAAATGCAGCTCCTCGATCCAAAAAACATAACATAATCCAGAAAAATCGAAGTTGGTTTCAACAAAATTTTTTAAAATTTGACAAAAATCTGTACAAAAATCCAAAAATTCGAAGTTAATTTCAACTAAAATTACTCGAAAGCTGCTCCTCTATCAAAAAAACCTAACATAATCCAGAGAAATCGAAGTTGGTTTCAACAAAATTTTTTAAAATTTGACAAAAATCTGTACAAAAATCCAAAAATTCGAAGTTATTTTCAACTAAAATTACTCAAATGCAGCTCCTCTATCAAAAAAACTTTACATAATCCAGAAAAATCGAAGTTGGTTTCAACAAAATTTTTTAATATTTTACAAAAATCTGTACAAAAATCCAAAAATTCGAAGTTAATTTCATCTAGAATTACTGAAATGCAGCTCCTCTATCAAAATAACCTAACATAATCCAGAAAAATCGAAGTTGGGTTCAACAAAATTTTATAAAATTTTACAAAAATCTGCACAAAAATCCAAAAATTCGAAGTTAATTACAACTAAAATTACTCAAATGCAGCTCCTCTATCCAAAAAACCTAACATAATCCAGAAAAATCGAAGTTGGTTTCAACAAAATTTTTTAAAATTTGACAAAAATCTATACAAAAATCCAAAAATTCGAAGTTAATTTCAACTAGAATTACTCAAATGCAGCTCCTCCATCAAAAAAACCTAACATAATCCAGAAAAATCGAAGTTGGGTTCAACAAAATTTTATAAAATTTTACAAAAATCTGTACAAAAATCCCAAAATTCGAAGTTAATTTCAACTAAAATTACTCAAATGCAGCTCCTTTATCAAAAAAACCTTACATATTCCAGTAAAATCGAAGTTGATTTCAACAAAATTTTTTAAAATTTGACAAAAATCTGTACAAAAATCCAAAAATTCGAAGTTATTTTCAACTAAAATTACTCAAATGCAGCTCCTCTATCAAAAAAACTTTACATAATCCAGAAAAATCGAAGTTGGTTTCAACAAAATTTTTTAAAATTTTACAAAAATCTGTACAAAAATCCAAAAATTCGAAGTTAATTTCAACTAGAATTACTCAAATGCAGCTCCTCTATCCAAAAAACCTAACATAATCCAGAAAAATCGAAGTTGGTTTCAACAAAATTTTTTTAAATTTCACAAAAATCTGTACAAAAATCCAAAAATTCGAAGTTAATTTCAACTAAAATTACTCAAATGCAGCTCCTCTATCAAAAAAACCTAGCATAATCCAGAAAAATCGTAGTTGGATTCACCAAAATTTTTTAAAATTTGACAAACATCTGTACAAAAATCCCAAAATTCGAAATTATTTTCAACTAAAATTACTCAAATGCAGCTCCTTTATCAAAAAAACCTTACATATTCCAGTAAAATCGAAGTTGATTTCAACAAAATTTTTTAAAATTTCACAAAAATCTGTACAAAAATACAAAAATTCGAAGTTATTTTCAACTAAAATTACTCAAATGCAGCTCCTCTATCAAAAAAACTTTACATAATCCAGAAAAATCGAAGTTGGTTTCAACAAAATTTTTTAAAATTTTACAAAAATCTGTACAAAAATCCAAAAATTCGAAGTTAATTTCATCTAGAATTACTGAAATGCAGCTCCTCTATCAAAATAACCTAACATAATCCAGAAAAATCGAAGTTGGGTTCAACAAAATTTTATAAAATTTTACAAAAATCTGCACAAAAATCCAAAAATTCGAAGTTAATTACAACTAAAATTACTCAAATGCAGCTCCTCTATCCAAAAAACCTAACATAATCCAGAAAAATCGAAGTTGGTTTCAACAAAATTTTTTAAAATTTGACAAAAATCTATACAAAAATCCAAAAATTCGAAGTTAATTTCAACTAGAATTACTCAAATGCAGCTCCTCCATCAAAAAAACCTAACATAATCCAGAAAAATCGAAGTTGGGTTCAACAAAATTTTATAAAATTTTACAAAAATCTGCACAAAAATCCAAAAATTCGAAGTTAATTACAACTAAAATTACTCAAATGCAGCTCCTCTATCCAAAAAACCTAACATAATCCAGAAAAATCGAAGTTGGTTTCAACAAAATGTTTTAAAATTTGACAAAAATCTGTACAAGAATCCAAAAATTCGAAGTTAATTTCAACTAAAATTACTCAAATGCAGCTCCTCTATCAAAAAAACTTTACATAATCCAGAGAAATCGATGTTGGTTTCAACAAAATTTTTTAAAATTTGACAAAAATCTGTACAAAAATCCCAAAATTCGAAGTTAATTTCAACTAAAATTACTCAAATGCAGCTCCTTTATCAAAAAAACCTTACATATTCCAGTAAAATCGAAGTTGATTTCAACAAAATTTTTTAAAATTTGACAAAAATCTGTACAAAAATCCAAAAATTCGAAGTTATTTTCAACTAAAATTACTCAAATGCAGCTCCTCTATCAAAAAAACTTTACATAATCCAGAAAAATCGAAGTTGGTTTCAACAAAATTTTTTAAAATTTTACAAAAATCTGTACAAAAATCCAAAAATTCGAAGTTAATTTCAACTAGAATTACTCAAATGCAGCTCCTCTATCCAAAAAACCTAACATAATCCAGAAAAATCGAAGTTGGTTTCAACAAAATTTTTTTAAATTTCACAAAAATCTGTACAAAAATCCAAAAATTCGAAGTTAATTTCAACTAAAATTACTCAAATGCAGCTCCTCTATCAAAAAAACCTAGCATAATCCAGAAAAATCGTAGTTGGGTTCACCAAAATTTTTTAAAATTTGACAAACATCTGTACAAAAATCCCAAAATTCGAAGTTCATTTCAACTAAAATTACTCAAATGCAGCTCCTCTATCAAAAAAACCTAACATAATCCAGAAAAATCGAAGTTGGATTCAACAAATTTTATAAAATTTGACAAAAATCTGCACAAAAATCCAAAAATTCGAAGATAATTTCAACTAGAATTACTCAAATACAGCTCCTCTATCAAAAAAACTTTACATAATCCAGAAAAATCGAAGTTGGTTTCAACAAAATTTTTTAAAATTTGACAAAAATCTGTACAAAAATCCAAAAATTCGAAGTTAATTTCAACTAAAATTACTCAAATACAGCTCCTCTATCAAAAAAACTTTACATAATCCAGAAAAATCGAAGTTGGTTTCAACAAAATTTTTTATAATTTGACAAACATCTGTACAAAAATCTCAAAATTCGAAGTTAATTTCAACTAAAATTACTCAAATGCAGCTCCGCTACCAAAAAAACCTAACGTAATCCAGAGTAATCGAAGTTGGTTTCAACAAAATTTTTTAAAATTTGACAAATATCTGTACAAAAATCCAAAAATTCGAAGTTAATTTCAACTAGAATTAGTCAAATGCAGCTCCTCTATCCAAAAAACCTAACATAATCCAGAAAAATCGAAGTTGGTTTCAACAAAATTTTTTAAAATTTCACAAAAATCTGTACAAAAATCCAAAAATTCGAAGTTAATTTCAACTAAAATTACTCAAATGCAGCTCCTCTATCAAAAAACCTAACATAATCCAGAAAAATCGAAGTTGGTTTCAACAAAATTTTTTAAAATTTGACAAAAATCTGTACAAAAATCCAAAAATTCGAATTTAATTTCAACTAAAATTACTCAAATGCAGCTCCTCTATCAAAAAAACTTTACATAATCCAGAAAAATCGAAGTTGGTTTCAACAAAATTTTTTAAAATTTGACAAAAATCTGTACAAAAATCCAAAAATTCGAATTTAATTTCAACTAAAATTACTCAAATGCAGCTCCTCTATCCAAAAAACCTAACATAATCCAGAAAAATCGAAGTAGGTTTAAACAAAATTTTTTAAAATTTGACAAACATCTGTACAAAAATCCCAAAATTCGAAGTTAATTTCAACTAAAATTACTCAAATGCAGCTCCTCTATAAAAAAAACCTAACATAATCCAGAAAAATCGAAGTTGGTTTCAACAAAATTTTTTAAAATTTGACAAAAATCTGTACAAAAATCCAAAAATTCGAAGTTAATTTCAACTAAAATTACTCAAATACAGCTCCTCTATCAAAAAAACTTTACATAATCCAGAAAAATCGAAGTTGGTTTCAACAAAATTTTTTATAATTTGACAAACATCTGTACAAAAATCTCAAAATTCGAAGTTAATTTCAACTAAAATTACTCAAATGCAGCTCCGCTACCAAAAAAACCTAACGTAATCCAGAGTAATCGAAGTTGGTTTCAACAAAATTTTTTAAAATTTGACAAATATCTGTACAAAAATCCAAAAATTCGAAGTTAATTTCAACTAGAATTAGTCAAATGCAGCTCCTCTATCCAAAAAACCTAACATAATCCAGAAAAATCGAAGTTGGTTTCAACAAAATTTTTTAAAATTTCACAAAAATCTGTACAAAAATCCAAAAATTCGAAGTTAATTTCAACTAAAATTACTCAAATGCAGCTCCTCTATCAAAAAACCTAACATAATCCAGAAAAATCGAAGTTGGTTTCAACAAAATTTTTTAAAATTTGACAAAAATCTGTACAAAAATCCAAAAATTCGAATTTAATTTCAACTAAAATTACTCAAATGCAGCTCCTCTATCAAAAAAACTTTACATAATCCAGAAAAATCGAAGTTGGTTTCAACAAAATTTTTTAAAATTTGACAAAAATCTGTACAAAAATCCAAAAATTCGAATTTAATTTCAACTAAAATTACTCAAATGCAGCTCCTCTATCCAAAAAACCTAACATAATCCAGAAAAATCGAAGTAGGTTTAAACAAAATTTTTTAAAATTTGACAAACATCTGTACAAAAATCCCAAAATTCGAAGTTAATTTCAACTAAAATTACTCAAATGCAGCTCCTCTATAAAAAAAACCTAACATAATCCAGAAAAATCGAAGTTGGTTTCAACAAAATTTTTTAAAATTTGACAAAAATCTGTACAAAAATCCAAAAATTCGAAGTTAATTTCAACTAGAATTAGTCAAATGCAGCTCCTCTATCAAAAAACCTAACATAATCCAGAAAAATCGAAATTGGTTCCAACAAAATTTTTTAAAATTTGACAAACGTCTGTACAAAAATCCCAAAATTCGAAGATTCCAAAATCCCAAAATTCTGGATTATGTTAGGTTTTTTGGATAGAGGAGCTGCATTTGAGTAATTTTAGTTGAAATTAACTTCGAATTTTTGGATTTTTGTACAGATTTTTGTCAAATTTTAAAAAATTTTGTTGAAACCAACTTCGATTTTTCTGGATTATGTTAGGTTTTTTGGATAGAGGAGCTGCATTTGAGTAATTTTAGTTGTAATTAACTTCGAATTTTTGGATTTTTGTGCAGATTTTTGTAAAATTTTATAAAATTTTGTTGAAACCAACTTCGATTTTTCTGGATTATGTTAGGTTTTTTGGATAGAGGAGCTGCATTTGAGTAATTTTAGTTGTAATTAACTTCGAATTTTTGGATTTTTGTACAGATTTTTGTGAAATTTTAAAAAATTTTGTTGAAACCAACTTCGATTTTTCTGGATTATGTTAGGTTTTTTGGATAGAGGAGCTGCATTTGAGTAATTTTAGTTGTAGTAGTAAATAGGTTTATTTTTTGCCTTTCGGCCTCAAAATGGGGTTACATGTGTGTAAGTGTGTAAGTGTTTCTGGGACTGTTAACTGCATGTTCTGCTTTCGTTTTGACTTCTTCCTTCATCTTGGACTTCTTTTCTTCTCCTTTTTTCCAGAACCAAACGCATCCACTCCGCTCCTTCTGCTTCTCCCTTTAGTATTCCTCTAATCGTTGAATTTTCTCTTTTCAGCTCCTTACAGTCTTGTAACATGTGGCCCAGGGTCTCTCTAGCCCTGTTACATAGTCTGCATACTGTCTCTTTTTCTTCCTTCCAGTACTTGCTTCCTCTTTCTTCATTCCCACATCTGAACCTTGCGATCATGCTTTGGTCTCTGCCTCTGTAGTTTCCGTCTAGGTAATTTGCTCTTTGGTCTTCTCTGATTTCTGTGTAATGTGCGTTGTATCTGCCTGCTAGTATTCTTTCGTATTGCCATTGCACCTGCTCTGTCCTGTCTCTTTGCGCTAGTTCCTCAGCAAACTCTCTTCCTCTCCTTCTTTCTATTTCCATTTCTTGCATATCCATCATTTTTTGTCTGTAGTATGCGACTCTCATTTCCTCCCATTTCGACTTTTTCTCTGCCTGCTTCGCGTCTATTTCCCTCCAGCACTCTTGTACTATTTTATTCTTATTCAGCCGTTTCGCTTTCTCCTCGTATTTTATTGCTCTTCTTCCCGCTTCTATCCTTACTTTGTCCGTTTTTGTTTCCTCCAAGATTAGATACGCTGGTGTATTGAAGTCCAAACCTAAAGTCCACCTTATATATTTCTCCTGTATTTTCTCTATCTTTTCTGCTTCCATCCATCCCCAGATTTCTGACGCGTACAGCAAGATACTTTTCACTATGCTTCGGAATATTCTCATTCTTCTCTCAAAATTGTTCTTGAACATTCTTTGCCCTATTCCCCATATCTGCGCCATTGCTATTCTTGCTTTCTTTATGACTTCCCTTATATGCATCTCTCTGCCCCCATTTTTCTGGAAATTATACCCTAAGTATTTGAACTCCTTTACTTCTTCCAGATTGTGCCCCTGCCAGCCCCATTCTTCTCTCTTCTTCTTTCCTCTTCCTTTATGGAAAATCAGCACTTTTGACTTCTCTGCATTCAGTTGCAGCCCTTTCCGTTCAAGATATGTTCCGAATCTTCTTATCATGTCCTTAAGATCCTTTGGTTCATTTGCTAATAACGCTATATCGTCCGCATATGCTAGAGTCCAGATTTTTTCTTTTCCTACTCTAACTCCTCCCGCTTGGTTTTTCCTCATGGTTTCCTCCAAATCCGCTACATATATTGTAAATAACGTTGGACTCAGTGGGCATCCCTGTCTTACCCCTTTTGTTGTCCAGAATTTGGATGACATTTCTCCGTTTGCTTTTATAGTATTTCTTGTTTCTTTGTAAATTTCTCCGATTCTCATCCTCAAGCATTTACTTATTTCCTTTTTCTTCATGATGTTTTGAAGTTTTACTCTATCCACTTTATCAAATGCAGCGCTTAGGTCTGCAAAAAAGGTATACAGCTTTCCCCCTTTTTTCTGTATTTCTCTGTTAGCTACATAGTTCAGAATAAAAATATTATCTATTGTCGACCTACCGCTCCTGAATCCTGCTTGTGTTTCTGGTATTATGTGGTTCTTTTCCAATTCCTCTTTTAGTCTTTTTTCCAGAACCATAGCATATATTTTGTACGCTGTGTTTAGGATCGTTATCCCCCGGTAGTTACTCACCTTTTCTCTATCTCCTTTTTTGAATATTGGTGAAATCACCCCTTCTTTCCACCTTTCCGGGAATCCTTCTCCCTTCCACACTTTATTAAAAATTTCTGTGATCCTTTTTACTATTTTCATGTTACCGTAAATCCAGGCTTCATTTTCTATTTTGTCTTCCCCTGCTGCTTTCTTCTTTTTTAATTTCCTGATTTGTTCTTTTACTTCTGCTTCTGTAATTTCCTCTTCCTCTTCTCCTTCCGTGTTGTCTATTTCTTCCAACTCTCCTACTTCTTTCTTACAGTCGTCGCCTTCTAGCAATGTTTTAAAATGATCCTTCCATTCTTTTAAATCTATTTTATTGGAGATTCCTATTCTTTTCTTTCTCTGTTTATTTATATATTCCCATATTTGATTTTCTCCCTTTAATTGCATTATCTCATTTTCTGTATTTTCTTGTAATTCCTTTCTCCTTTCATCGCACACTTTTTTGTACTCCCTTCTTTTCTTCTGGTAGTCTTCTTTGTCGCCTTTACCTCTTCTCCAGTTCCTCAATGCTTTCCTGGCTTCCCTTTTCTTTTTTGTACAATTCGAATTCCACCACTTAAAGCTGCCCAGTTTCCATTTTTTAATTTTTACTTCTTCTTTTTGTACTGCATTATTTATTTTTTCTATCATTTCTTCTACCATTTCATTCACCTCCGTCCTATTAAAGTTTATTTTGTTTAATTCGATTTCAAACTCTCTCCTGCCTTCTTCTGTCCTAATTCTTCTCTCTCTCCACCTCTCCTCCTGATTTCCCTCTCGATCTTCCCTTTTATTTCCCGCATATAGTTCTGCAATCAGAGGCATATGGTCTGACTCAACTCTCTCTTCCACTGTGAATTTCTTGATCTCTTCTTTCGCCTCGACATTTGTTATTATATAGTCGATTACTGTGCTGCCTCTTGGCCCCGAGTATGTATACTCTCCTTTATCGTCTCCCTCCATATTCCCATTCAGAATATTCCATCCTCTTTCCTCAACCACCTCTAATAACAGCTTTCCCTCTGAGTTTTTAACTTTGTCTTTTGATCTCCTTAAGCCATGCTTTTCTTCTATTCTACAATCGCCCCCTTCCTGTCCAATTCTTGCATTGAAATCTCCTCCAATTATCAGTTTCCCCACCTCCATCTCTTCTATTATCTGGTCTAGCTCTTCTTTTGTCTCCTTCATATCTCTGCTGTACACTGTAATTATTCTCCATTTTTCATTTTGTATCTTTATTCTTCTCTCTTGAATGTTTTCCGTTCCTGCGTTCGATTCCGCCTCTTCTATGCCCTTTCTTATGCCTGTGATAATTCCGCCTATCGCTCTCCCTTTTTTTCTCTCTCTGGTGGCATATTTACACTTCCATGAGAATTCTTGTGGCAATTTATCTTTCAATCCTTCCCATTGTTTCTCTTCAATCCACGTTTCTACTAATCCTATTACATCGATTTCTTTTAGGAAATCCCAAAACTGCTTGTCTTTGCTGAGTAATCCTGCTACATTCCAGTATCCTATTTTAAATGTATCTATTTCTCTTTGGCTTCTTATTCCTTTCCCAATTCTGTGTACCCTCTCTCCCCGCATATCTGCATCCGCAGACGCGCGGGGAACGAGTGTTGGTACTGCCTTTTGTCTTGCTTTCGTTGTCCTTGTAAGCTCTGCGATCCTCCAAAAATTTAGAGGTTCACAGAACTTTGCCGACTCCAAAAATTTACTTCTTTCAGCCCACCCTCTTCTTTCCAGATAAATGTCTTATCGTTGATTTTTACTTTCCTGTACCCAACTTTCACCTTTGCCCCTTGCTCCCTTTCCGTCTTGGCAATATTTTTAATATCTCTTAGTATCTCCCTTTCTTTTTTCGTCAGGTCATTGTCAATGAACAGCCTCTTATCTTTCAATGTACTCTTCTTTAGCATTACTGCTCTTTTCTGTTGCCAGCTTCTTGACTTCGCTATCAGAAGCCCTTTTTTCTCTCCTCTTCCTACCCAGTATGCTTCTTCGATTTCTGCATCTACCTGCAATTCATGCTTTAACACATACTCCACCGTATCCTTCGGCGTCTCTTTACGTTGTAGATCTTCTCCCCTTAGGGTAATATTATTTCTTCTCTCTCTCTTTTCTCGAGCCTCTTCCTTCTTTTCTAGCCCCTCTATTCTTTCTGTCAGCCTCTCAGCCTGAACCTTCTTGGTCTCCAGTACTTCTATCCTTCCTTTCATTTCTTTCCTTTCCTTTTCCCATATCTCGTCCCTACTCTTCCACTCGTCCCTCAAATCCTGCATTCCCTGCCTTGGATCTTTATTATCTCTTCTCAACTCTTCCATGTCTTTCTTAACTGCCAGCACTGCTTCCATCAATTTGTCTAATTTTGCATCCATTTCTTTTTCCTGCCCTGTCTCCTAGCTGTCCGACGTTTCCACAGATCCTATGGCTACCTCGGTTTTCTTCAGCGGAGGCGACCTCCCTACTTTCCTTGCTTTTAGGAATTCTTCTTCTATTTCCCTTTCGGCCCTCAACCTCTCCTGCTTCTCCTCGTCCTCCCGTTTCCTCTTAAATGAGTCCAGTATCGAGCCTTCGCTGTCCGCTCTTCTTCTTCCCAGCTGTTCTGCCAACGATGGTCTTCCCCTTCTCCTGGTTTCCTTTTGCACTTCCCCGCCTTCGCCTGCTTGGTTCATTAGCCTCGCCGCTCTTCTTTACCAACTGCTGTCTTCGCTTTGTCTTCTCACTTCTTCCACTCCTTAGATGTCACTTATCCTTGCCACGTATCTCATACTTCGTGCACTCGTTTCACACCTTCTCTTCTTCACCTTTTATCTCACCCTTCGGCCCTTTATTAATTGTCGATTATACTGTCCACCGGAACCTTGTCTGATCCCCTCGTTTTCCACCCGACCTCGTAATTTTCTGAGCACTTTTACCACACTTTTCGTCTATTTCTTTCACCTGTCTGCCGACACACGTTATTCTCTCGCGCACGTCACGTGGTTCCCCCCTAATTTTAGTTGTAATTAACTTCGAATTTTTGGATTTTTATGCAGATTTTGGTAAAATTTTATAAAATTTTGTTAAACCCAACTTCGATTTTTCTGGATTATGTTAGGTTTTTTTGATAGAGGAGCTGCATTTGAGTAATTTTAGTTGAAATTAACTTCGAATTTTGGGATATTTGTACAGATTTTTGGAAAATTTTAAAAAATTTTGTTGAAACCAACTTCGATTTTTCTGGATTATGTTAGGTTTTTTTGATAGAGGAGCTGCATTTGAGTAATTTTAGTTGTAATTAACTTCGAATTTTTGGATTTTTGTGCAGATTTTGGTAAAATTTTATAAAATTTTATTGAACCCAACTTCGATTTTTCTGGATTATGTTAGGTTTTTTTGATAGAGGAGCTGCATTTGAGTAATTCTAGTTGAAATTAACTTCGAATTTTTGGATTTTTGTACAGATATTTGTCAAATTTTAAAAAATTTTGTTGAAACCAACTTCGATTTTTCTGTATTATGTAAAGTTTTTTTGATAGAGGAGCTGCATTTGAGTAATTTCAATTGAAATTAAATTCGAATTTTTGGATTCTTGTACAGATTTTTGTCAAATTTTAAAAAATTTTGTTGAAATCAACTTCGATTTTTCTGGATTATGTTAGGTTTTTTTGATAAAGGAGCTGCATTTGAGTAATTTTAGTTGAAATTAACTTTGAATTTTGGAATTTTTGTACAGATGTTTGTCAAATTTTAAAAAATTTTGTTGGAACCCACTTCGATTTTTCTGAATTATGTTAGGATTTTTTGATAGAGGAGCTGGATTTGAGTATTTTTAGTTGAAAATAACTTCGAATTTTTGGATTTTTGTACAGATTTTTGTCAAATTTTAAAAAATTTTGTTTAAACCTACTTCGATTTTTCTGGATTATGTTAGGTTTTTTTGATAGAGGAGCTGCATTTGAGTAATTTTAGTTGAAATTAACTTCGAATTTTGGGATTTTTGTACAGATTTTTGACAAATTTTAAAAAATTTTGTTGAAACCAACTTCGATTTTTCTGGATTATGTTAGGTTTTTTTGATAGAGGAGCTGCATTTGAGTAATTTTAGTTGAAATTAACTTCGAATTTTGAGATTTTTGTACAGATGTTTGTCAAATTTTAAAAAATTTTTGTTGAAACTGTGGTGCCCGGGCCGACACCTAAGGCCGCCGACACCACGCGCATACCGATTGCGACAATCGAACGGCCGAAATCCGGCACAGCCACGCAAGGGATTTCGGAAGTGCACCGCGACCATCAGCACATGGTGAAATATCGGAAAACCAGGCCAAAGGCGGAGACCCCGATGGTCCCCGCTTCGTCCCGACGATAGGTATAAGAACATGTACAAACATTGCGAACACAGACTTGATAAAGCTTTGTTACGGGAACACCACCCGACTTTTCGAGACTCATGCCAAACTAGGCACAGTGTCATTGTCACCCAGATCGGGATCAAATAAACTTGTTAAACCTTACGGTGAGTTCCAACTCTTCG
Source organism: Andrena trimmerana (assembly GCA_951215215.1). Classification (NCBI taxonomy): domain Eukaryota; kingdom Metazoa; phylum Arthropoda; class Insecta; order Hymenoptera; family Andrenidae; genus Andrena; species Andrena trimmerana. The sequence goes on along the minus strand of CATNUO010000171.1, from coordinate 48,895 downwards.
ACCTGCAACGATCTCCTACCTCCGGGTTCAGAACCGAATCCTCCCGTCCCGGCACAATCACCCGAACCTTCGGAGCCCGTGGACGACGATAGTGAAGAACGCCCAGGAGCACCCCGAGATTCGTACCCAGAATCTCGACCCCCAGGCGTCACGGCACAACAATTGGTGGCAGCGGTGGGATCCTGCTAACGTAAGGACCAAGACGATCAACGGTGACAACAGGACTCAGCAGAGACAACGACCCCTTAACCAGAGGGGCAGTCACTTCGCAGTACCGACGGACGTCAGCAGAGGACGCCGCCAGGACAGTCTACTTCTCATAATCGACGAGCGATGCATCACCTGATTCACATACTGTAAGTGCGAGATATCACTGTCAGCAACTTCAGGCTGCACGCTACGTATTCCCATGCGCCGAGCAAAATCATTAGATAAAGACATCGAGCGTAATTTAGAATTAGCCGAGCGAAAGGAACTTCTTTCGCCTAGAGCAATTCGCCGAAGTGCTCCCCGTAGATTCGTTAAGGTTCGTACAGAACGGTCCTCCGGCGCAACAATCTTCGACGCAACATTTAAAGCCTTTCGCGAAATCGAACAGCGTACGCGACTTGCTCTAGACGTTGTAACTAGCGAAGAACGCCGCGTTCCGACCGGATCACCGATCACGCCCAGACACCTAACCACTAGGAGACTATACCCGTTCGACGAGTTAGATTATAGCTTACTTCCGAGCGAAGACATAGCAAACATGTCGTCCCCTATCACAGCATCCGCGGGCGGAAATGTAGAACCGAGTATCGCGGACCGACTAGCGAACTTGGAAAAATTGCTCACTGGAGTGACCACCACTCTAGCCCAGGTAACGGACGGAATGTTAGGGATAAACGACAGGCTAGGAGCACTAGAGGCAAGGGAAGGTCCGCTACAGGACTCGATAGATAGAGAAATAAGTAGACTAAGGGAAACAATGAACTCGACACACATCACGCCCGGCCCTTCAGGCAGAACCACGGTCCATTTCGACGATTTTCGCAATCCAGGGGAGGAACCGAGGCGCACCAGTCGATTCGTTCCCGCCAACCTCGAGATAAATGACCTAACTCACACACCAAACGTAGCAGGCACTCGAGAAATATTCCATACCATAAAAACCCTACCCCTGTTCAACGGGAAGGACCCCAAGGAATTACCTGGTTTCTTGACCGCCTGCAAATATGTATACCACACATATCAAACAGCGGAAGAAAAAGCCCAGATCCTACGAGGGATAATCGCGTTACGGGTAGGAGGCGACGCCTTAGACGAAGTACAGACGCGCCATATATCATCCATGCAGGACTTAGAGGACGTGCTAACTTCAATTTACAAACCTCCCCGTACAGCTTCAACTGTACAACGGGAATTGTTATATAGTAGGCAGGGCCCCAATGAAAGCGCGCATCAATACGGAAATCGTGTATCAAAATTACTAAGGGAACTAATAGCGACCGGAATCGACGATAGAGACAGTCTAATAGAGAAAAACGCAACCGTGAAAGTATTCAAAAAACAGACGTTGACCATATTCGAGGACGGACTTCGCGATGACCTAAAGGTCTTGGTAAAATCACAAAGACCCGCCGACTTACAGGAAGCAATCACGATAGCCATAGACGAAGAGCGGTCAATTACGAAACGACCAGCGACGCGCGGGACAAACCCCTCCACACAAAATAACCATAAGACAGCATCGCGTTACTGCAACAATTGTAAGCGACCAGGGCACGACACTAAGGAATGTTGGAAAAACAAAGATAAGGATAAGCAAAATGGGAAAAAAAATTTTCCGGAAAACAATCGTCAAGTGCGAACAGTAGCGGGTAAGGGAAAAAATGAGAAGCCGACAGGGCGTAAACCAGAGAGTGAACGACCGGCCTCTAAAGAAAGACACCAGCCGCGACACAGAAGCACTGACAGCGCACATTCCACACAAAGCAGCCGCGATAGCTCCGAATCACCGGACCGCGACCCAGCTACTCAAAAAACTGCGAAAACCTACCGCATGGTTAAAATAGGATCCCTCTCCAAAGATGGACATACCTCGGATAGGATAGAAGTAGAAATAAAAAATAGCAGAAACAAACAAACCGTAATGCTAATAGATAATGGGGCGGAAGTATCCCTAATCGCTAGGAAAGCCCTTCCGGATAATATCAAAATAAAAAAGTCCAAAGTTATGCTGGTTTCATTCTCAGGAGAAAGGACAGGAACATTAGGCAAAATAGACGCCGCATTTAAAATAAATGGGGAAAAGGTAATACACCCACTATACGTAGTAGAAGGGAACACCTTAACAAACGCGGACGGAATACTAGGAATAGATTTCCTTAAAGATAACGGAGTAACCATTAGCTACCCCAGGCAAAGTTTACTAGTAAACGGAAAACCTTGGAAAACGTTAAATAGAAGCAGGGAAATAACGATACCCGCACGCACACAACAACTAATAATGGTCCCTACAGACAGCATTCGAGACGGAATAATAGAAAAACAACAGCTAGCTGAAGGCATATATTTAGGGGAGGGGCTGACAAGACCCAAAGAAGGAAAATGCGTGGCCTGTATTATAAATACAACCACGAAAACGAAAACAGTGATCGTGCCGCGAATTCAATTAAGTGAAATACCGGTCAACGAAATAAGGCACTGCAACGAGAGCGCCGCAGCTGTTCGGGCGTTGACCGCGAAAGAATCGCTGACAACGCGCATCGCCCGAGTTATAGAATGCGTAGACCGAAAGCACATGAATAAAGAAGAAAAGGCAGCTATGGAGGAAATATGCAGGGAATATCACGACACATTTCATTTACCGGGAGACAAATTATCAATGGCCACAGTATCCGGCCACCGAGTCCGTATAAAAAGCGACACGACACCCTGTAATGTCAAGCCCTATAGATTACCCGAAATTCACAAGCAAGAAGTACGGAAACAGGTGGAAAAAATGCTAGAGGACGGTATCATCCGACACAGCGCTAGCCCATGGAACGCACCCTTATTAGTAGTACCTAAAAAAACTGACAACGAGGGAAATAGAAAATACCGCGTAGTAGTCGATTATAGAAAACTCAATGAAGTCACCATAGGCGACTCATTCCCACTACCCAATATCACGGACATACTAGACCAATTGGGAAAAGCGCAGTACTTTACCACCCTGGATTTGGCATCTGGATACCATCAAATTCCTATGGACGAACGCGATAAGTGCAAGACAGCATTTTCAACTCCTCAAGGGCATTTCGAATTCAATCGCATGCCGTTCGGACTGAAAAACGCACCTGCAACATTCCAGCGAGCGATGAACGCCGCGCTTATCGGGTTACAAGGAATAGACTGTTTCGTTTACCTTGACGATATTGTCATCTATGGAGCCAGTTTAAGGGAACATAACACACGGCTGAAGAAAATTCTAGACACCCTCCGAAAATACAACCTAAAACTACAACCAGAAAAATGTGCGTTTTTAAGAAAGGAAGTGGGATTTTTGGGACACATAATTACCCCTGAAGGTATCAAACCGGATCCCGAAAAAACCAGAGCTGTAAAGGAATTCCCTATCCCAACCAAACTAAAAGAACTACAAGCATTCTTAGGGTTAGCAGGATACTACCGCAGATTCATCCCAGGATATTCGAAAATAGCTAAACCTCTATCCAGTATCACAAGCAACAAGGTCGAGTTCATCTGGACAGCCCAGCAGCAGAACGCTTTCGACACATTAAAAGAGGCACTGACTTCGGCACCCCTATTAATTTATCCAGATTTTACGATGGAATTCGTAGTAACAACCGACGCATCTGATGTAGCAATAGGAGCGATATTGTCACAAGGGAAAATAGGGGAGGACAAACCAATCGCATATGCGAGCCGGGTTCTAAACAAAGCCGAAAGAAACTACAGTACAACAGAAAAGGAACTGCTAGCTATCATCTGGGCAGTTAAACACTTTCGACCGTACGTCTACGGTACACCATTCAAAGTAATTACGGACCACAAAGCACTTACATGGCTATTTAGGGTACAGGACCCAGGATCCAGATTAATAAGATGGAGAATTCTACTAGCCGAATACGACTACGAAATCGTACATAAGTCAGGGAAAAACAATACGAACGCAGACGCGTTAAGCAGGAATGTGCACGCATTGCAAAACGGAGAAGAAGAGACAGAGACAATCAACATCTACGACGAGGAAACAAAACAGCAAATTCTATATGAATACCATTGCACACCCATAGGAGGACATCAAGGTATCAAAAGAAACACAAACAGAATAAAACTAAAATACAACTGGGAAGGAATGCATAAAGATATTGAGGAATACATACAAAAATGTAGCACCTGTCAGAAGAATAAATTAGGAAGAAAAAATAGGGCTCCAATGGAGATCACCGATACACCAAGGGATCCCTTCGAAAAAGTAGCGCTAGATATAGTAGGACCCCTGACAGAGAGCAGCCAAGGGAATATGTACATACTAACCTTCCAGGACCTCCTCACGAAATTTAGCAAGGCAATTCCCCTGCCAAATCAGGAAGCAGCCACAATAGCGGAAGCAGTAGTCGAGAAAATTATCTGCGAATACGGCGTACCCGAAAAAATTCTAACAGATCAAGGCAAAAATTTTCTAAGCGAAATGTTTAAAAATATATGCAAACTCTTCCGAATAACGAAAATACAGACAACCGCGTACCACCCAGAATCTAACGGAGCATTAGAAAGATCGCACAAAACCCTAGTAGAATACCTGCGGCACTACATAGATAACGACCAGTCTGACTGGGACAAATGGTTACCCTACGCTATGTTCGCATATAATACAACCCCACATACGGCAACAGGGTTTACGCCATACGAACTAGTCTATGGAAAGGCCGCGTCACTACCGACCGCATTAAAAAACCCGCCTAAACAAACATATAACTATGAGGACTACGCGCAGCAAACAAGAGAACGCATCCGAACAACAAATGAAGCGGCTAGAGAACAACTCCAAGGAACAAAAGAAAAGGCCAAAAAAGAATACGACAAAAAAACGCGCGAAGTAGAATTTAAAGTAGGCGATAAGGTATGGCTATTCGATGAATCGGTACGTAGGGGAAGATCGAAAAAACTAGACAACAAATGGGTAGGCCCCTACGTAATTATAGAAAAGCACTCAAAAGTCAACGTGACCATTAAAAAAGGACGAAATACCCTACGCACTCACGCAAACAGAATTAAACATTTCATTGAATAATGAAAAAAAAAAAAACAACCTCGGAAATACATGGAAACGCGATGACGAATCTCAAACACTACAGGCTGAAGCAAGGAACTGGCTGTGAAGGAAAATAAGAAGGAATACACAATATTGGTAGAATTGATTATATTCAATAAAAATGCAAAAAAATAAGATACAATTTAGCCTCATTAGTTCCAGTTCTCATCCTCCAACTGAAACAAAAAGGGAAAATTGAATTAACATCAAGAAGAGAACAGAGGGTACCAGTAAGGTGTCACCACAAAAGAGGATACTTACTTCCACTCTCATAGGGGGCTCTCCAAAGAGCCGCCTAAGATTAAAAAGATCCGACGTCTGGTAATAGTCGGGATAACCCTCCTCCCACAACATATTAAGGGAACGGCGGTGCTGCTGCCGCTGCAACCGCAGAGCGCACATCTCCCGGATATACAAATATCCGATAATTCGGCGTCTGGCAAACATCTAACAAGAATGACAGAAAAGCGGGAATCAATAATCAAAAATCAAAAGACAACCAAATAGTAGGAAATTGCTAACCACTAATGGTACTTACCGCGCGCAAGGACTCCGGATACATGACAGGTCGAACTCAAGTCACAAAACGTGTATAATGAGCAAAATTCGCGATCAACCTAATATATATAGTAGGCGCGAATCAATCAAATTAGGCGGGGATAGAATCCAACTTACTGTTCCAGGATGACCGCCCTAGCGGGAGGCCTAATCGAAGCGGCGCCAACTGGCGGCCAGGCCTCTTATACGATATCACCGATCAAGCATAAAGCAGGAATCCACTTTACACACCTCGGAGAACTGCACATGGTAACCGATTCATGGAAAATCGTGACCCACCTAAAAATGGACACCCTCCTCGACAGAAATCGGCAGATAGCTTCGTATATAAATCAGTTACAACGTCGTTGTGAAAACGAAATTGCGATCCGACCTACATGTGGGGAACACTTAGAACCTCTACTCAGGAGAGCAGAGAAACTGTATAGAAGAATAAATCAAGTATCGGAAATACCGACTTACGTACCGAATAGGCGACGGGGGCTAATCAACGGAATAGGAACCCTAGCCAAAACTATATTCGGGACTATGGACGCTAACGACGCCGAACAGATCAACAAGCATTTGTCACAATTAGACGAAACACAAGAAACCCTTATGGCGGCCATGAAAAAGCAAGTCCAAATAACGAATAACACGCTGCATCATCTGCATGACGCGGAAAAGACGATACAGCGTAACGAACAAATACTAGCAAAACAGACGAGACTACTACGTACGCAACTCGAAACGACCTTACTACAACAAACGCGAAGAGCTGACATAGTAGACCATTTCATTACGCTAAATGCCCTACTGACCGACCTGACTCAGGACGTAGACGATGTGTTGCAATACTACACCGGCCTCAAAGGAGGCATCATTAACTCAAACGTACTGTCGAGCGCGCAAATCACTAAGTTACTACAAACCGCAGTACAACATCTCCCAAACGGACTCACATTCCCAATAGCACCCAACTTAGAAAATACTAACGTGATCGAGAAATTGTCATCAGTCACCGCGTATTTCGATAGGACTACGTTGATAGCAGTAATAACCGTTCCCCTCATTTCCTCACAAACGTTCACAGTGATTGAGGCAACCCCAGCCCCAATTCACGTTCACGGAAATACATACGCGGTATTAGTCATAAGAACGCCGATACTCGTCATTGATGCAAGCAACAATCAGTACGTGCTCACCGATCAAGACGAACTGAGGGAATGCAAACGAGTAGCCACTCAATATTACTGCGAACAACCCATGCTGGCGCACAACGTAAATAACGACCTCGAGTGCGAAGCAAGCCTATGGCTGCAACCCGCGGATGAGTCCCCCAAAAATTGTGAAATAAAGTACATTGCGGCGAACCACACAATGTGTGGTTTTTCGCGACGAATAAACCAGAAACACTGACAATACAATGTAACGAACGACAGCCCGAACACGTTAATATAGATAAGACAGGAATTCTCAAAATTATGGGAAATTGTAACATCCGCAGTGTGACGTCCCGGCCCCACCATGGGTCGCGCCGGTACGTCTCCGCCGGCGCCGCTAGAGGTCTCCTCTTCTCGCAAGTCCTATCGTCTACTCTCGATCGTATATATACAAGTTCCAAGTTTATTTCCTCTGAGTCCCCGTGTGTCTAGGGCACGGGGCCGTCAGCTATAGCCCTACTGATGAGTCTGGCTGACGGTCCCAAGACGAAACGCACATCTCTTCTTTTCCTTTCTCCATCTTTTTAAATTGCCAATCCACCTGCCCCGCACAGTTACTCTAGGTAGCGTGACCGGCCTTAGGGATTACGGTTGTGCTATGGAGGCGACGGGGCAAGATCCCTCTCTTTACGTTGCGAAGTCAATTATCAATCTCAAATCTCGATTTCGGACGTAACACGCAGTAAGGACGTAGTACTAAAAAAACGACAGACAGCGTATAGCCAAGACCTCGAATTATCAACGGCACCGCGCTACGATATAACACTAGCGTTGAACGCGACACTCGGGGGCGAACCAGCGCACCCCCTCTCGCGGTTCCAACTTGACAAGCTTCTGAAGAAACCATCCGAATTTTCAGCACTATATAACGAACTTAACCAGGTAGAAAGCGATTTAGAGAGTAGTAACCCCCAACCGGGACTAGCAACCTGGCAGATTGTACACCCAACAACGACAACTATTATATTAATAATACTTAGCCTATTAGTTGTATATTTGCTAACACGCGACTATCAACTGCGCCATAAGGTACAAATTCCCAAGACACCTAAAGCAACAAAGTCCAAAGGACCAGCCGAGGACAGCGAATACTCAGAAGTCCTGACGATATAGGGTACCGGAAAAATTGTAAACCGAAATTTTCCCTAAGCACCCTTCTCATAAGGGGGGGGGGAAGTGGTGCCCGGGCCGACACCTAAGGCCGCCGACACCACGCGCATACCGATTGCGACAATCGAACGGCCGAAATCCGGCACAGCCACGCAAGGGATTTCGGAAGTGCACCGCGACCATCAGCACATGGTGAAATATCGGAAAACCAGGCCAAAGGCGGAGACCCCGATGGTCCCCGCTTCGTCCCGACGATAGGTATAAGAACATGTACAAACATTGCGAACACAGACTTGATAAAGCTTTGTTACGGGAACACCACCCGACTTTTCGAGACTCATGCCAAACTAGGCACAGTGTCATTGTCACCCAGATCGGGATCAAATAAACTTGTTAAACCTTACGGTGAGTTCCAACTCTTCGACCTGCAACGATCTCCTACCTCCGGGTTCAGAACCGAATCCTCCCGTCCCGGCACAATCACCCGAACCTTCGGAGCCCGTGGACGACGATGTGAAGAACGCCCAGGAGCACCCCGAGATTCGTACCCAGAATCTCGACCCCCAGGCGTCACGGCACAACAAAACCAACTTCGATTTTTCTGGATTATGTTAGGTTTTTTTGATAGAGGAGCTGCATTTGAGTAATTTTAGTTGAAAATAACTTCGAATTTTTGGATTTTTGTACAGATTTTTGTCAAATTTTAAAAAATTTTGTTGAAACCAACTTCGATTTTTCTGGAATATGTTAGGTTTTTTTGATAAAGGAGCTGCATTTGAGTAATTTTAGTTGAAATTAACTTCGAATTTTGGGATTTTTGTACAGATGTTTGTCAAATTTTAAAAAATTTTGTTGGAACCCACTTCGATTTTTCTGGATTATGTTAGGTTTTTTTGATAGAGGAGCTGCATTTGAGTATTTTTAGTTGAAAATAACTTCGAATTTTGGGATTTTTGTACAGATGTTTGTCAAATTTTAAAAAATTTTGTTGGAACCCACTTCGAGTTTTCTGGATTATGTTAGGTTTTTTTGATAGAGGAGCTGCATTTGAGTATTTTTAGTTGAAAATAACTTCGAATTTTTTGATTTTTGTACAGATTTTTGTCAAATTTTAAAAAATTTTGTTTAAACCTACTTCGATTTTTCTGGATTATGTTAGGTTTTTTTTTATAGAGGAGCTGCATTTGAGTAATTTTAGTTGAAATTAACTTCGAATTTTTAGATTTTTGTACAGATTTTTGACAAATTTTAAAATATTTTGTTGAAACCAACTTCGATTTTTCTGGATTATGTAAAGTTTTTTTGATAGAGGAGCTGCATTTGAGTAATTTTAGTTGAAAATAACTTCGAATTTTTGGATTTTTGTACAGATTTTTGTCAAATTTTAAAAAATTTTGTTTAAACCTACATCGATTTTTCTGGATTATGTTAGGTTTTTTTTATAGAGGAGCTGCATTTGAGTAATTTTAGTTGAAATTAACTTCGAATTTTTAGATTTTTGTACAGATTTTTGACAAATTTTAAAAAATTTTGTTGAAACCAACTTCGATTTTTCTGGATTATGTTAGGTTTTTTTGATAGAGGAGCTGCATTTGAGTAATTTTAGTTGAAAATAACTTCGAATTTTTGGATTTTTGTACAGATTTTTGTCAAATTTTAAAAAATTTTGTTGAAACCAACTTCGATTTTTCTGGAATATGTTAGGTTTTTTTGATAAAGGAGCTGCATTTGAGTAATTTTAGTTGAAATTAACTTCGAATTTTGGGATTTTTGTACAGATGTTTGTCAAATTTTAAAAAATTTTGTTGGAACCCACTTCGATTTTTCTGGATTATGTTAGGTTTTTTTGATAGAGGAGCTGCATTTGAGTATTTTTAGTTGAAAATAACTTCGAATTTTGGGATTTTTGTACAGATGTTTGTCAAATTTTAAAAAATTTTGTTGGAACCCACTTCGAGTTTTCTGGATTATGTTAGGTTTTTTTGATAGAGGAGCTGCATTTGAGTAATTTTAGTTGAAATTAACTTCGAATTTTTAGATTTTTGTACAGATTTTTGTCAAATTTTAAAAAATTTTGTTTAAACCTACATCGATTTTTCTGGATTATGTTAGGTTTTTTTTATAGAGGAGCTGCATTTGAGTAATTTTAGTTGAAATTAACTTCGAATTTTTAGATTTTTGTACAGATTTTTGACAAATTTTAAAAAATTTTGTTGAAACCAACTTCGATTTTTCTGGATTATGTAAAGTTTTTTTGATAGAGGAGCTGCATTTGAGTAATTTTAGTTGAAATTAACTTCGAATTTTTGGATTCTTGTACAGATTTTTGTCAAAATTTTAAAAAATTTTGTTGAAACCAACTTCGATTTTTCGGGAATATGTTAGGTTTTTTTGATAAAAGAGCTGCATTTGAGTAATTTTAGTTGAAATTAACTTCGAATTTTTGGATTTTTGTACAGATTTCTGTGAAGTTTTAAAAAATTTTGTTGAAACCAACTTCGATTTTTCTGGATTATGTTAGGTTTTTTAATAGAGGAGCTGCATTTGTGTAATTTTAGTTGAAATTAACTTCGAATTTTTGGATTTTTGTACAGATTTTTGTGAAATTTTAAAAAATTTTGTTCAAACCAACTTCGATTTTTCTGGATTATGTTAGGTTTTTTGGATAGAGAAGCTGCATTTGAGTTATTTTAGTTGAAATTAACTTCGAATTTTGGGATTTTTGTACAGATGGTTGTCAAATTTTAAAAAATTTTGTTTAAACCTACTTCGATTTTTCTGGATTATGTTAGGTTTTTTTGATACAGGAGCTGCATTTGAGTAATTTTAGTTGAAATTAACTTCGAATTTTGGGATTTTTGTACAGATGTTTGTCAAATTTTAAAAAATTTTAGTTGAAACCAACTTCGATTTTTCTGGATTATGTTAGGTTTTTTGATAGAGGAGCTGCATTTGAGTAATTGTAGTTGAAAATAACTTCGAATTTTTGGATTTTTGTACAGATTTTTGTGAAATTTTAAAAAATTTTGTTCAAACCAAATTCGATTTTTCTGGATTATGTTAGGTTTTTTGGATAGAGAAGCTGCATTTGAGTTATTTTAGTTGAAATTAACTTCGAATTTTGGGATTTTTGTACAGATGTTTGTCAAATTTTAAAAAATTTTGTTTAAACCTACTTCGATTTTTCTGGATTATGTTAGGTTTTTTTGATAGAGGAGCTGCATTTGAGTAATTTTAGTTGAAATTAACTTCGAATTTTTGGATTTTTGTACAGATTTCTGTAAAATTTTAAAAAATTTTGTGGAAACCAACTTCGATTTTTCTGGATTATGTTAGGTTTTTTGGATAGAGGAGCTGCATTTGAGTAATTTTAGTTGTAATTAAATTCGAATTTTTGGATTTTTGAACAGATATTTCTCAAATTTTAAAAAATTTTGTTGAAACCAACTTTTTTTTTTCTGGATTATGTAAAGTTTTTTTGATAGAGGAGCTGCATTTGAGTAATTTTAGTTGAAAATAACTTCGAATTTTTGGATTTTTGTACAGATTTTTGTCAAATTTTAAAAAATTTTGTTTAAACCTACTTCGATTTTTCTGGATTATGTTAGGTTTTTTTTTATAGAGGAGCTGCATTTGAGTAATTTTAGTTGAAATTAACTTCGAATTTTTAGATTTTTGTACAGATTTTTGACAAATTTTAAAAAATTTTGTTGAAACCAACTTCGATTTTTCTGGATTATGTTAGGTTTTTTTGATAAAGGAGCTGCATTTGAGTAATTTTAGTTGAAATTAACTTCGAATTTTGGAATTTTTGTACAGATGTTTGTCAAATTTTAAAAAATTTTGTTGAAACCAACTTCGATTTTTCTGGAATATGTTAGGTTTTTTGATAGAGGAGTTGCATTTGAGTATTTTTAGTTGAAAATAACTTCGAATTTTTGGATTTTTGTACAGATTTTTGTCAAATTTTAAAAAATTTTGTTGAAACCGACATCGATTTCTCTGGATTATGTAAAGTTTTTTTGATAGAGGAGCTGCATTTCAGTAATTTTAATTGAAATTAACTTCGAATTTTTGGATTCTTGTACAGATTTTTGTCAAATTTTAAAAAATTTTGTTGAAACCAACTTCGATTTTTCTGGATTATGTTAGGTTTTTTGGATAGAGGAGCTGCATTTGAGTAATTTTAGTTGAAATTAACTTCGAATTTTTGGATTTTTGTACAGATTTTTGTCAAATTCTAAAAAATTTTGTTTAAACCTACTTCGATTTTTCTGGATTATGTTAGGTTTTTTTTGATAGAGGAGCTGCATTTGAGTAATTTTAGTTGAAATTAACTTCGAATTTTTGGATTTTTGTACAGATTTTTGTCAAATTTTAAAAAATTTTGTTGAAACCAACTTCGATTTTTCTGAAATATGTTAGGTTTTTTTGATAAAAGAGCTGCATTTGTGTAATTTTAGTTGAAATTAACTTCGAATTTTTGGATTTTTGTAGAGATTTTTGTGAAATTTTAAAAAATTTTGTTGAAACCAACTTCGATTTTTCTGGATTATGTTAGGTTTTTTTTATAGAGGAGCTGCATTTGAGTAATTTTAGTTGAAATTAACTTCGAATTTTTAGATTTTTGTACAGATTTTTGACAAATTTTAAAAAATTTTGTTGAAACCAACTTCGATTTTTCTGGATTATGTAAAGTTTTTTTGATAGAGGAGCTGCATTTGAGTAATTTTAGTTGAAATTAACTTCGAATTTTTGGATTCTTGTACAGATTTTTGTCAAAATTTTAAAAAATTTTGTTGAAACCAACTTCGATTTTTCGGGAATATGTTAGGTTTTTTTGATAAAAGAGCTGCATTTGAGTAATTTTAGTTGAAATTAACTTCGAATTTTTGGATTTTTGTACAGATTTCTGTGAAGTTTTAAAAAATTTTGTTGAAACCAACTTCGATTTTTCTGGATTATGTTAGGTTTTTTAATAGAGGAGCTGCATTTGTGTAATTTTAGTTGAAATTAACTTCGAATTTTTGGATTTTTGTACAGATTTTTGTGAAATTTTAAAAAATTTTGTTCAAACCAACTTCGATTTTTCTGGATTATGTTAGGTTTTTTGGATAGAGAAGCTGCATTTGAGTTATTTTAGTTGAAATTAACTTCGAATTTTGGGATTTTTGTACAGATGGTTGTCAAATTTTAAAAAATTTTGTTTAAACCTACTTCGATTTTTCTGGATTATGTTAGGTTTTTTTGATACAGGAGCTGCATTTGAGTAATTTTAGTTGAAATTAACTTCGAATTTTGGGATTTTTGTACAGATGTTTGTCAAATTTTAAAAAATTTTAGTTGAAACCAACTTCGATTTTTCTGGATTATGTTAGGTTTTTTGATAGAGGAGCTGCATTTGAGTAATTGTAGTTGAAAATAACTTCGAATTTTTGGATTTTTGTACAGATTTTTGTGAAATTTTAAAAAATTTTGTTCAAACCAAATTCGATTTTTCTGGATTATGTTAGGTTTTTTGGATAGAGAAGCTGCATTTGAGTTATTTTAGTTGAAATTAACTTCGAATTTTGGGATTTTTGTACAGATGTTTGTCAAATTTTAAAAAATTTTGTTTAAACCTACTTCGATTTTTCTGGATTATGTTAGGTTTTTTTGATAGAGGAGCTGCATTTGAGTAATTTTAGTTGAAATTAACTTCGAATTTTTGGATTTTTGTACAGATTTTTGTAAAATTTTAAAAAATTTTGTGGAAACCAACTTCGATTTTTCTGGATTATGTTAGGTTTTTTGGATAGAGGAGCTGCATTTGAGTAATTTTAGTTGTAATTAAATTCGAATTTTTGGATTTTTGAACAGATATTTCTCAAATTTTAAAAAATTTTGTTGAAACCAACTTTTTTTTTCTGGATTATGTAAAGTTTTTTTGATAGAGGAGCTGCATTTGAGTAATTTTAGTTGAAAATAACTTCGAATTTTTGGATTTTTGTACAGATTTTTGTCAAATTTTAAAAAATTTTGTTTAAACCTACTTCGATTTTTCTGGATTATGTTAGGTTTTTTTTTATAGAGGAGCTGCATTTGAGTAATTTTAGTTGAAATTAACTTCGAATTTTTAGATTTTTGTACAGATTTTTGACAAATTTTAAAAAATTTTGTTGAAACCAACTTCGATTTTTCTGGATTATGTTAGGTTTTTTTGATAAAGGAGCTGCATTTGAGTAATTTTAGTTGAAATTAACTTCGAATTTTGGAATTTTTGTACAGATGTTTGTCAAATTTTAAAAAATTTTGTTGAAACCAACTTCGATTTTTCTGGAATATGTTAGGTTTTTTGATAGAGGAGTTGCATTTGAGTATTTTTAGTTGAAAATAACTTCGAATTTTTGGATTTTTGTACAGATTTTTGTCAAATTTTAAAAAATTTTGTTGAAACCGACATCGATTTCTCTGGATTATGTAAAGTTTTTTTGATAGAGGAGCTGCATTTCAGTAATTTTAATTGAAATTAACTTCGAATTTTTGGATTCTTGTACAGATTTTTGTCAAATTTTAAAAAATTTTGTTGAAACCAACTTCGATTTTTCTGGATTATGTTAGGTTTTTTGGATAGAGGAGCTGCATTTGAGTAATTTTAGTTGAAATTAACTTCGAATTTTTGGATTTTTGTACAGATTTTTGTCAAATTCTAAAAAATTTTGGTTAAACCTACTTCGATTTTTCTGGATTATGTTAGGTTTTTTTTGATAGAGGAGCTGCATTTGAGTAATTTTAGTTGAAATTAACTTCGAATTTTTGGATTTTTGTACAGATTTTTGTCAAATTTTAAAAAATTTTGTTGAAACCAACTTCGATTTTTCTGAAATATGTTAGGTTTTTTTGATAAAAGAGCTGCATTTGTGTAATTTTAGTTGAAATTAACTTCGAATTTTTGGATTTTTGTAGAGATTTTTGTGAAATTTTAAAAAATTTTGTTCAAACCAACTTCGATTTTTCTGGATTATGTTAGGTTTTTTGGATAGAGAAGCAGCATTTGAGTTATTTTAGTTGAAATTAACTTCGAATTTTGGGATTTTTGTACAGATGTTTGTCAAATTTTAAAAAATTTTTGTTGAAACCAACTTCGATTTTTCTGGATTATGTTAGGTTTTTTGGATAGAGAAGCTGCATTTGAGTAATTTTAGTTGAAATTAACTTCGAATTTTGGGATTTTTGTACAGATGTTTGTCAAATTTTAAAAAATTTTGTTTAAACCTACTTCGATTTTTCTGGATTATGTTAGGTTTTTTTTTATAGAGGAGCTGCATTTGAGTAATTTTAGTTGAAATTAAGGGGGTATACACGGGTAATGCAGCGCGCTGTATACCGACACAATCTGGCCCGAAACATGGGTTTAGTAGAATACATTGTTTGTCCTTATATGAGCGAATTTTGGGCTGGGCGAGGTCTCATTCGAAAGAGAAAGGTTCAGTGCAGCGCGCTCTGGTCATGGTTCGACGAGCTTGTGTTGATATCTAATAATATGAGTGTTCAAAGTAGAGCAAAATTCGCCAAAATACACCCGCATGAATCCAAGTATTTTTAGGTCACTAAAAGAGTTTTGTGACTCAAACGAGGACCAGAGCGCGCTGCACTGAACCTTCCTCTTTCGAACGAGACCTCACCCAGCTCAAAATCTGCTCATATAAGGACAAACAATGTATTCTCGTGATTGCATTCCCAAATACGAGTTCCGCCATATTGGCGATAATACAGAGCAAGTCACGTGACAAATTTAGTTGAGCTAGTGGAAACGAGATGGCGCCTACTCGGGAGGACTGCCAACGTGGAATCATAGTAAATCTGAAGCGTTAGCTGGATACACAAGCCACAGTAAAAGCGTGATGCAGTCAATGTATGAATTTTCGGACGATTGTAGGTTAGGTTATATGCATTTTAGGCATACATTGACTAGGAACTGCTGGGAATGATTACATTTACTAAAGCTTTTACCGTAACACATACGTCACTTGAAATCGCTGTCGTATTTATGTTATAGTAATTGAGACAGTTAGAGCAACAACGGAATAACCTGCAAATAATTTTTTCCTAATGTACATTGATGGCTTAGCGCACACATACCTATTGTATGTCCACTTTTAGCGTTTTTTTTAGAAAAACAGGTTCAAACATTCAATGGTACTTTATAAATAAATACTTTTTGCATTATTGTATTATCATATATATGTAATATAGGCATCACTGAAAATATGTAATTAGTAGTATAAGTTAGAATCTTCAAAATTATAGTAATAATTTGATAATAATACTTGGAAGATGGACATGCTATACGTAACTAAGTACAGAGGAGGACATACTATACCGAATGATATTGTATAAAAATGAACGAAAGGAATAATGCTGGAAATAATCTCGCTTGAATATTATATTAATTTTGAAAGTAACAGGAATAAAAAAGGTAAAAGTGTAATTTTTATACAGCACGAAGAAACAGTCAAGCACTATTCGTTGCATATAAAAACTCTAATTTCATAAAAAGTAGATATACAATATGTGTGCACTAAGCCATCGATATGATTAGTAAAGCCTATTGGAATACGTTATTGCTAGCTAACTAAATTCCGAATAAAAAGGTGGCTAGCGCGTTGTTGCTATAACTGCCTCAATTATATGGAAAAATACCAGAGATGAGCATTACGTAACCCATCTCTGGTATTTACAAACTAAAAATTCATCAAATCAAACTTTATAAGTAATATTCTATTATTATAACAATCAATTTACACGTATCTATCAAATAAAATGTAAGAAAAATAATTTTACTCTCAACTTTTTAAAGAAAACAAGAGCAACGTTTCAGATTATCTAAAAATGTCCAACCTGCATTCGCCAGAAACGTTTTCATGTTTACCGTAAACATTATTTACA
This sequence comes from Andrena trimmerana, assembly GCA_951215215.1. NCBI lineage: Eukaryota > Metazoa > Arthropoda > Insecta > Hymenoptera > Andrenidae > Andrena > Andrena trimmerana. The sequence goes on along the minus strand of CATNUO010000171.1, from coordinate 31,795 downwards.
GCGGTAAACGCATCAGTGGCTTGCATGTCGGAGCCATTTATAGAACCGAACCGTTTTGAGACCCAAAATTATCGACTTTCGATTTTTTTTATACGTCTGAAAATGATTTGACGTTTATGTCACAGTAAATAACCCGAGCCAATTTTTATTTGAAGCGCTATGATTGAATTAATTTAACCATGGGGAATTCAATTGTTGGCCATGAATCATTTTCTTGTATTTATTCGTACTTGCTCGACTAAATATATGATTCTCAACTAAACTACGAACAAATACGAGAAAATTGTTCACAGTCGACGGATGCAAGGCCTTCGAATAAAAAAATTATTGACTACATATCAGATATAGACCTATTTTATTATTGACAAATCAATTAAAATAAAATAAATTTTTTGCTCCTCTTCCTCCTCTGCCTCCTCTGCCTCCTCTGCCTCCTCTGCCTCCTCTTCCTCCTCTACCTCCTCTTCTTCTGTCGTAATCCCTTCTCCTCAACTGTTTCTTCACCTCCGCGAACTGTAATATGAAAAATAAATATTAATTTTATGTTAATTACTGCAATAATGTTTAGACGTTTTCACACTTTCATTAGAATGTAAGAAATGTTTGTGTGAGATTGCCTATAGTGACTCTTAAAAATATTCCGACACTTTTCAAAATCGCATATCTTTTTTAAAATTAATCCAAACGACTTGAGTTTTTTTGAGAATCTAGAAGGATTAGTTTACCAAGCGATATGTTTCGTCGTTTTAGAAGAAATTGCAATTGATCGGAATAGCGAAGAAAATAGTGAAGGCCGTTTTTTAAACTTTTTTTGTGATCCTGCAATGAAAATCCAAAAAACCCGTTTGTAGATTTAGGTAAGTTGTAAACATGCTGAAAATTTCATCAAGATCGGGTAACGCTGCTCTGAGGTACAAACGTTTAAAGATCGCAGAATAAGGTCGAAAATCGCGGAAATTCCCGAAATCAGCAAAAAGGAAGCAACCTAAGTTATTTGCAAGGCGCTTGTCCAAAAATAGAAGACGTCGAGAAAGGTAAGCTATGTGTTATGGTACAGATTTGTATGAAGTCGCAGTTTGACATGTAGTAGTAGTAGTAGTAGTAGTAGTAGTAGTAGAACAGTATTTTATTGTATATAATATAGTATTATTCATATTCTTCAAATATGTATATCAACTCAGATATCTTTGACGCGTTACGTACACATATTTTATGCTATGCGCACCGCAACGCATGTCATTACTTTACCCCTCCTGCCCCACTCATTCTATTCCAACTCGTATGTTCATTATTATTTAATTAATTAATAATCCGATTTATACCGTGTTTGGACTCATTTTCATGTGAAAAACCTCAGCAGCGCGTTCATGCTACTTTCATGCCGATGAGACGAAATGTAGAAATTTTAAATTTCGTTATATATGTTATACAAATTATATGCGTTTTATTAGCATAAAACGTTCAAACTATACGCGTTTCGTTAGGTATGCTTCCTTTCCAATGCAGTTACGACTATTTCAATCGTTGTACGTAGTTTCGAATGGATAAAACATGCACTTTAGATTTTATTTATGTGATGTAGAAGATAATGTTTAAAATTAGCAACAGTCATCGATGATTTGCGATTCGATGTTCAGCATATGTACCTAGTTACTTGTTGAATACGAAATACATAGAGCTTTTTCTTCTGTGGAATTTTGTCCGCAATATATACGTCCATGTGTACATTCAGCGAAATTTTTCCATTGAAAAGCGCAGTCTTCGAAACATTCTCCAGGCCTCACTGGCAACCTTTGTCCCAGCCCGGGCAATGTTTACGACATCTCAAGTACCCTGCAGTCGTGGAAACTACTACGCGGAAAGCGAATTCTATTCCGTAGCAAGATATTTTCACACAGATTTTCTCGTACACGTTACACGATGTAATTGTCGACATTGTATCATGTTTGCTCTCACCATAATCAGGAAAATGTTATGAATATTTGAAAAAAATATTTATGCAGAATAAATTAAAAGTAAAAAAGTTGGGCTGTACTTCCGAATGGCCCCAGTGGCCGATCGATACGAGGTTTGGGGGGAAGGGTGGGGAGGGGATGTGGTACCGAAATTTAAAATTATTTTTTTCGGGTATTTATTAGTTTCCGAAATATTAATAAAAAATTGTTAATTTTTTTGGAAAATTTTTTTGGACGTTGGTGCAGGCCTCCCTGTTCGGGAGACCTTCCATCCCCCTATTTTTTATTTTTTAAATTTTGTAACCACGGTCTCGTTTGTAGCATCGCCAAACTCACATCGGTTCGCTACCATGCTTTACGCGCACGCGAGCGGGTAAATTAACAAGTTTTTATTAATAATTTAGGAAACTAATAAATACCCCAAGCTACAATTTTAGATTTAGGGTTCACACCCCCTCCCCCCCAAACCTCATCTCGATCGGCCACTGGGGCCATTCGGAAGAATATCCAAAAATTGAGCCGTTATTGTTATTGAAAAATTGTTGTGTATCTGCAGGGTTGCCAGCAACATTATGCTGGACCGATTATTTAGCGGAGAGGAACACCTACAGGAGCGGTGGTAACGCGCACGTGATGACGATCGGTGACGCACACATTACTACCACACCTGTAGGTGTTCCCCCTCGGCTAAATAACGCTGTGTCTCTGTATTAGCAGACCGAGGCGCGGGCCTTATTTCTCGGCTGCTACGACCCTCGCTCTATCCTTCTCATTTACGACCCATTGACAGCGACAAAGTAACCGCGTGCATCGGAGAAGGCTGTACGCTTAGCCTTCTGAGAATATAGGAAGAGAAATTAGAGAATAAATAAAGAAAAAAAGTAGAATATCCGCACCGGGATTTGAACTCTTGACTTTTTGCTTGCAACCCAAGCGCTTCGATATCGGGAAAACGAATTCTCGCCGGAGAGCGCCGGCCAGGCAGCGCGTACGGCACAGGGATGGAGGGACGGGTATGCTTATGTGGTGCGGTACAGGCGCTAGGAGGGGGTACGCTTGGTCGTGGAGTGATGGTAGGGTCCGTGGGCGCAAACCCACGGTTCTGGCATCACTGCGCTGAATACCTATACCTATATCGTAGAAATTCAATTTCGAACCGAGGGACGCCTTTTATTACTTACCAACTACTCCAATAAGTGAAAATTGGGTAATTATGCAGAACAGGTGTTTCAGCACCGATTTCAATGATTTTTTAATATGTTCTCGGGGACATGATTCTAAGCAACTTTTTCCTATACATGTTACCGCCGCTCGACCTTCGTTTCCAAGATATTCGCGAAAAACTGCTGCTACTGCTACAATGTATTCTGCCGTATACCTACCTACAGTACGCGTCCGCCACAGCGTATGCGCCAGCATGGGACAAAACAAATGACGAAGCTGACCTTTGTTGCCGAGATATTTGCGTAAAACTTCTTTTGACTTATTCCGACGCAATGCATTCCACTTTCCAACTTGTCCCGGGTATTAGTATTGGTTTGGGCTAGATTAGTGCGGGGGCGCGCGCCCGCTCGCGGGCGCGTAAAGCATGGTGGCGAACCGATGTGAGTTGGGGTGTTGATGGGTGTCCCCACACACCCAACAGGTGCTCTTGAAGGCATCCTCGTTCTTGCAAAAAAATTATGTTGTAGAACCAGAGTCATCCTAATAACCGGCGGCGTCGGCACCGCCGAACAGAGTCACAGTGTTGACGGGCATCCGCAAGTTTCTGGTTCAAATCTCTAAACTCACATCGGTTCGCTACCATGCTTTACGCGCCCGCGAGCGGGCGCGCGCCCCCCGCGCTAATCTAGCCCAAACCAAGTCTAATACTCGAGACAAGTATGAAAGTGGAATGCGTTGCGTTGAAATAAATCAGCAGAAGTTTTTCGCAAATATCTCGGAAACGAAGGTCGAGCGGCGGTAACATGTATAAGAAAAAGTTGCTTAGAATCATGTCCCCGAGAACATATTAAAAAATCATTGAAATCGGTGCTGAAACACTTGTTCTGCATAATTACCGAAAATTGTTTAATATACATATTCCTGTTTGATATCAGTTCCATCGGACATAATGGTACAAACTTTTTTTATGAATGAAGTACTGGAAGCGATGTCAAGGTCAAGTCAGTTTTTTGCAATAGAACGGTATATTTTTTTTATTGAGATGTCACGGGATGGTATTTCGATTTCTCGCTATGGATCTATTTGGGGATTTCGCCCGGGTAATATGTAATCGGTATCCCCACCGGTGTGTAGGGTTGGCTTTATCTAAAATAAACAAACGTAACCAAGATGTTGATCACATTGAATGATCAATGAAGAATAACGTCTACGGCCCCGTGGAACTTTCGGTTCCGTTTCCTGGCAATACCGATCGTGAAATTTTCCATGCATTTCTGAGTACCACAAACATCTATCCGGACGTAAGAAAACAATTATATTTTTTCTGACTCAAGCCAAAATCCAACTGACCCCAAGGACCTTACAGGCAAAAATTTTGCCCATCTGGGCTACAGGCAGGCAGCCCTTGCCGAAAAACCGAAAACAACGCTTCGCGCCCCCATCGATTCGCTTTGTGTGAGGGTAACGAAAGTCGAGGTCAGTCCCACGCTTTCGAAAAGCTGTCTAAAGAGACAGGGTGATGCGCTGGAAAGCGTGCTGGTTGACGAGAACCAGACGGATCTCCAACACCGGCGCGGTCAAGTAGGGTTTACTTCGCGAAAGGCAAACGACACGTGTTTCGCGGACCCTTCGTTTCGCCGTTATTTTACAACGTTCCATAAAACGAAATACCACCCTGCAGCCCCTCGTTGAATTGTAGGAGGTACAACGTTAAAAATAGAATAATGATTTGAATTGCCGGCCTATCCTTTCTGCGTCGTATTGTCTGAGTGTGCAAAAGGGCAAAATGTTTGTTTGGAAATATTTTTATTCCTTCAGGTTATAATTTATTAAAAATATGGTCCTGTGTGTCTTACACAATGTTGTACCATTTCAATTATATTATTACCAATTCTCTCTCTCTCTCTCTCTCTCTCTCTCTCTCTCTCTCTCTCTCTCTACAGTATTATAGACTTTCAAGGAGGGACATTCCACGCGAATTACAAAATTTTCAAGATCGTGGAAATTGGCTTTTTTTCATTAAATTATAGCTGTTGGAGAACGAGACAGGTAAGAATGAGCTTTTGAGTGCTTACGCTGGGGAAGTAAGAGTACCTAATAAAAATTATGTCACTTAAAAAAAATTTAAACCATTTATTCTGCAATTGTTTTAAACAAATGCAATTTTATACTAGCAGGACACTATTTAAAAATTTGAAAAAAATGAGAATACAGCCCTACTTGTGCTCTTTATGATCACCTTTTCAGAAACGCGAACACTTCAAAATTAGTCGCATGAAAATTAATTGAATGTGACGCTGCGCCGCCCAGCACCGGCTCGGCAGACTGAGCCGTGCGTGCTACAATATACAACTATCTATTTCTTTCATTCCTAACCTTGCGTGGCCTTGAAAGTCATAGTACACCATATGGTTGAATTTGTCTTGAGATTTATACACTTTCATATCGGGTAATGAAATATGTAGCATTCCATTTAAAAAACTGAAGGTCACCTTCGGTTCACGGAAAATATCGCGAACACCAAAAGATGACATACCGTATTATGTTGGATATAAAAAATATTAAAAGTTTTTCTCCTTCAGTTTTTGTCAAATACTTACCATTCGTGAGAACCCTATATAACAATATCAGATATAGCCACTTGGCCGCTGCTAGTACCGCGCGGCTTAGCTAGTCCAGCCGGTATTGGGCGATGCAGCGTCACATTCAATTAATTTTCATGCGACCAATTTTAAAGTATCCGCGTTTCTGAAAACGTGTCTGCAAAGAGCACAAGTAGGGCTGTATCCTCAATTTTTTTGTTCAAATTTTGAAATAGCGCCCTGCTGGTATAAAATTGCATTTGTTTAAAACAATCACAGAATAAATGGTCTAAAATTTTTTTTTAAGTGACATAATTTTTATTAGGTACTCTTACTTCCCCGGTGTAAGCACCGAAAAGGTCATTCTTACCTTTCTCTTAGTTCAACAGTTAGAATTTAATGAAAAAACTCAATTTCCACGATCTTGAAAATTTTGAAATATCCTTTGAAATACGTTTATGTATCACTAAAGACTACAACATATGCAAGTTTCACAAAAATCCCAAATGGTACTCCGAAAAGTGTCCGATTTCGCGTTGAATGACCCACGATTGAAATGCGAAAAGTATTCTTTTCACACGCGGTCAAGTGCACGCGTGCCTGCATACACACACAGCCGCGTATCGCAGCGCAGACATGTCTGCTTGCGAGTTGCGGCTGCCTTCGCTTGCGAGTAGCGGAGATGGTTGTGCAGATGTGTGCGTGTGAAAAGAAAACGGGCCAAAAGTGCATGTCTTTCGGTTTGCGTAACGAGGGAATCGCGTTGTCTAATACCGCGTTTACACCAAGACGAACACGAACACATTGTTCGCGAACGTTTTCGTCTGATCTTGCCGTGTCCACACCGCCGCAAACATGAACAAAACTCAGTGTACGAATCGTATGTGAACGGTTTGTTCTATTTACGGCGGTGTGGACACGACGAGAACAGACGAAAACGTTCGCGAACAATGTTTTTATATCACGCTACGTCCCTCTTCGTATCGCGAAGATAAATTAGAATGATATTCACAGTAATGCAATAATAATATTTTCATAAATAAACCATCGTAACATTTGTGATGTTTCCCTAATGATAAATAACACCAAACACGATATAATTTGGATAATACATATTTAGCGGTAATGCGCGTCGGCCGCAGAGAAGGACAGCGAATGAAAAAGATAGGGACAATCGACAGTCCTTTCTTCCACTCGCTCTCTTTTCCTACGTTCCGAGGCTTTCGCTTACATCGAGACTTTACTGTACTATATCTTCTTTTACTATGCCTGCTTTTCTTTTCTATTGTATGTTTTTCTTATTTCTATGTATATACCACGTGTTACTCATTACTGACTCTTTACGTGTAGGCAACAATTAAAAAGAGCAGCGTGCCTCGCGGTAAGTCAGGGCACCGTGGCGGAAGCAGGTACGCGTGCAGGTACCTCCTACGAAACACTTCCAAGCACATCTGCTGCGGATGATTGTCCTACGGGCAAAATACATGAAGAAGACGGAGGAAATTTTGAAGATTTTCTAATTATGGAAGGAATTGTAGAAGAAGTGCATTTCGATACGGACGCAGAAGATAACGAAGAAGAAATACATTTCAATGCGGACGAAGAGGAAATTGTACAAGAAATAGATTTCGAGTCGAACGAAGAAGAAATTGTACAAGAAATAGATTTCGAGTCGAACGAAGAAGAAATTGTACAAGAAATAGATTTCGAGTCGAACGAAGAAGAAATTATACAAGAAATAGATTTCGAGTCGAACGAAGAAGAAATTATACAAGAAATAGATTTCGACGCAGACTGCGATGAGATACATTCCGTGGCAGACATAAACGAAGAAACGGATCAAGATGTCGAAAGTGATGCCGATTACTGGGTGGTGGAGAAGGCAGAACCAGAACAGCCGGAAAATCCAATTTCAGAAGGAAGAGACTTCGTCGATTTTCCGTATGTTTTCGAACAAATAAAAAATCTTCGAAAACATTCGACTATTGGCTGTGGCATCGAAGATTTTGATATAATTAGATGTGAACGGAATGGACTAGAAAATGTGTATTATGTAGAGTGCAAAATGTGCAAATACACAAAGTGCATATCCTGTCTTCGGAAGAGTGATTCCATTATGGATATCAACAGCGCCGCTGTTTCCGCAACAATGATGACGGGCGGCGGATATAATCAGCTGGAGGACATACTGACTGCCGTGAACGTGTCCTGTATGACGAAAAGGATCTACGAGAAATGTCAGATTGAGCTAATCGATGCCCTCGAAGTGGCCGCACAACGCGAAATGGAAGATGCTGGAGAAGAGGAGAAAGCATTAGCTATAGAAAGAGGCGACGTACATGCAGAATCCAATCTACCGTTTATCCCAGTTGTCGCGGATGGCAGCTGGATGAAAAGGTCCTACCGCGGAGGAGATTACAATTCTCTGTCTGGCGTAGGAGCCATCGTGGGATACCACACGAAGAAAGTGCTGTACATCAGCGTCAAGAATAAATTTTGCATGACTTGCCAAATAGCAGGTACGAGGAAGGAAGAACCGCGCGAGCATCGCTGTTTCAAGAACTGGGGTCGTTATCAGAGTTCAACTGGCATGGAGAGTGTTGCTATTGTCGAAGGATTCAATTGCAGCATAGATATGCACGGCCTAATATACTATATATTAGTTGCCGATGGCGATAGCAGCGTGTACAAAAAGATATTGGACAGTAATCCGTATGAAAAGTACATGGTGCAGGTACAAAAAATCGAATGCACCAATCACCTGTTACGCAATTTCAGCAAAAGAATAAACGAAATCGGAACAAAAGGCCGCAATAAAGATCTAAGAGATGTCGTACAGAATAATGCTCTCCGCCTGCGTACTGGTATTAAAAAAGCTGCGGAATACCGGTTGCGAGAAGAAATACCACTCGAGGAACGAGTTCAAAATTTGAAGCAAGATTTGAAAAATGTACCGAGTCACGTTTTCGGTGAACACAAGGAGTGTCAGAAGTTAGCATACTTCTGTAAGAAATACTCTGATCCCAACAGAGTAGACTACGTTCCACGCCTGAGAGAAACTGGGATTTATGAAAATATCGAAGAAGCGATGCAGCAACTTTTCGTTAAAGCCGACAGTTTGCTGCGCGGTCTAAACAACAATGCTGTTGAAGCTTTTAATAATATCATTGCTAAATTCATCGGAGGCAAAAGGATAAACTTTGGACGAGGGGGCTCGTATCAGGGTAGAGTCTCCGCTGCAGTCGTCGAATATAACACAAAAGAGGCGTTTAGCAGATTGAGTACGGCAATGAATAAAGAGCCGCCAACCATGATAAGAAAGCTGGAAGGACGTCGGAAGCGCGCAGCAGAAAAAGCAAGGGAGTACAAAAAAGAAGCGAAAGCATCCTGCTTTCGAAATCAAAAACAAACGTGCGACCAGGATTACGGCCCCAACGCAGCGAAACCAGATATGGAAGAGGCAGTATACTCTTCCGAGTGTAAAAGGCACGCGGATATACTCCTTCACTGGCAAACGAGGCGAGACGAGATCCAAGTGGAAACTCGCGATCAGGCGAACAGCGACAAGCGGATCGGTTATAGGAAGAAATTATTAACTGCATCGAATTTCGGCAAGGTATGCCGATTACGAAAGACTACACCACGGGCAAATACTGTGAAGAGTATAATGTACCCGCAACTCCACAATTTACATTCACTCCAATACGGAAGGGAAAATGAGGCAAACGCCTTGAAACAAATGCAAGAAGAATTAGGAATGCATATTCTACCGTGTGGCCTCTTCATCGATGACACTGTGCCTCACTTAGGTGCAACTCCTGACGGCCTCGTGGACCATGATAAAATCGTCGAAGTAAAGTGTCCTGAATCGGCCAAGGATTTAACACCTGCTGAAGCCATAAAGCAACTTGATAATATAAGGCGTATTTTCAAGGGTAATGAGATGAATAAGAATCATCATTACTATTATCAAGTGCAAGGACAATTGCACATAACGAAAAGGCAACGGGCCTATTTTTGTTTATGGACGCCGAAAGGCATGAAAGTTACAACTGTATCGAGAGATGATCGATTCTGGGCAACAGAGATGGAGGAAAAACTGAACAAGTTCTATGAGGACTGCATGTTGCCAGAAATTATAGATAGTCGATACAATCGACAACAGCCGATTAGAGAACCTCCATACATAAAAACAGGAGGAGCAGGTACGAGTACACAAGAAAGTACACAAAATAATGAATGAAAACATCGCAATAGCACCGGTGAGTGCATCCAGCGCATATGAAGAGCTGTCGAATAAGGAATTGCAATTCAAAGTCACTATTGCACCGGCGAGTGCATCCAGCGCATATGAAGAGCTGTAGAATAAGGAATTGCAATTCAAAGTCACTATTGCACCGGCGAGTGTATCCAGCGCATATGAAGAGCTGTCGAATAAGGAATTGCAATTCAAAGTGACTATTGCACCGGCGATTGCATCCAGCACATATGAAGAGCTGTAGAATAAGGAATTGCAATTCAAAGTCACTATTGCACCGGCGAGTGTATCCAGCGCATATGAAGAGCTGTCGAATAAGGAATTGCAATTCGAAGTGACTATTGCACCGGCGAGTGCATCCAGCACATATGAAGAGCTGTAGAATAAGGAATTGCAATTCAAAGTCACTGTTGCACCGGCGAGTGCATCCAGCGCATATGAAGAGCTGTCGAATAAGGAATTGCAATTCAAAGTCACTATTGCACCGGCGAGTGTATCCAGCGCATATGAAGAGCTGTCGAATAAGGAATTGCAATTCAAAGTGACTATTGCACCGGCGAGTGCATCCAGCACATATGAAGAGCTGTAGAATAAGGAATTGCAATTCAAAGTCACTATTGCACCGGCGAGTGTATCCAGCGCATATGAAGAGCTGTCGAATAAGGAATTGCAATTCAAAGTGACTATTGCACCGGCGAGTGCATCCAGCACATATGAAGAGCTGTAGAATAAGGAATTGCAATTCAAAGTCACTATTGCACCGGCGAGTGCATCCAGCGCATATGAAGAGCTGTCGAATAAGGAATTGCAATTCAAAGTCACTATTGCACCGGCGAGTGTATCCAGCGCATATGAAGAGCTGTCGAATAAGGAATTGCAATTCAAAGTCACTATTGCACCGGCGAGTGCATCCAGCGCATATGAAGAGCTGTCGAATAAGGAATTGCAATTCAAAGTCACTATTGCACCGGCGAGTGCATCCAGCGCATATGAAGAGCTGTCGAATAAGGAATTGCAATTCAAAGTCACTATTGCACCGGCGAGTGCATCCAGCGCATATGAAGAGCTGTAGAATAAGGAATTGCAATTCAAAGTCACTATTGCACCGGCGAGTGCATCCAGCGCATATGAAGAGCTGTCGGATAAGTAATGTTCCAAAATGTAAGTAAGAAAGTATGTAGAAGATACATACGGAGAGTGAATAGGACCGTCTATGACGGGGGTGGTGGTGGGCCTTTTCACACTCTTCTAATAATAAATACCTATAGCTATTCTTTCATATCAAGTGGAAATGACATGTATAAAAGCGTAAGTATGACGTATACTTTTGTCATGCAAATAATTGGATTAATTGGAAATCATCATGATTTCTCTCATATATGAATTTGTTTTAGATATTTCCACCAACCAATATCAACGTTGAAAATCATGCTCTATGAAGCAAGGAAAGGAAAGCTGTCTTCTCCGCAAGCATAAAGATAAGTAAATAACATACGTACATTTACATTTTTACTGCATTCAGATTACAACTCGTTCTAACTTTTTATCACAGGTTCTATGACAACTAACTGGAATCGAAAGGGGTCAGTGCCATCCGAAGGAAATATTTATAAGAAATAGGACACGATAATAATGGTTTCTTCGGTATGTGTAAGTATCAGTTTTTACATTCAAGCGGTATAAACACAAAAATAATTTTTATTAAATTTATTTCTTTTTGCAGATCAAACCAGGGTGTACATACGTACACTGGGCGGAGGAATATCGTTGCAACTACCACAGATGCAGGGTGGAAGAGGTACCCCTTCCATGACGCCGATTCGGCTAGAGAAAATGTGCAGCAGCAGATTTTCTGTCAGCTGGAGGAGCAGATTTTCTGTCCTCGAAGTGACAGAAAATATATCCTATATGCTATACCCGATTTTCTAAAGATACTGTTGCGGCGTAATAATAATGTTTCGGAAGGATGTTCACAAATGTAGCGTAATAGAACGAAATAACCGCTAAACATTTATTGTCATATAGCATATACATAGGTTATATTTTCTGTCACTTCGAGGAGGCACAACATAATCATCACGCGTTGGATTCAACATCAAACACAATTTTATATATGTTTGTTCATTACTGCTTTCTGCATAGGATGTGTATTTCATGTTCTGTTTCAGTGTTTTGCTAATTAAAAAATGTCTATCCTAACAAACTTCATTTTCTGGGGACATGCTCTCGTGTATTTTTCCTTTTCACTTATAATTCCTTACTGCCAACGTAGAATATTCTAGCATAAACACATTTCAAGTAAATGTACAATGAATTTTCTACGTTTGCAGTACCAGCAGACTTTCTGTTTAAATTTTTACAACTTCAACGCAACAGCTGACAATTTCTTTCCACATTCAAAATAAAATATGGAAATAGCAAACAGCTCCCTATCGCGTGCACAGGCAGCAGCGTATCTATGGGTATTACCATTTCTGTGCAGAAAAAATCTGCTGTAATACCGACCGACCAAATCGGCCAGGTCACGTGCCGTGTCTACCCCCTTAACTTCGAATTTTTGGATTTTTGTACAGATTTTTGTCAAATTTTAAAAAATTTTGTTTAAACCTACTTCGATTTTTCTGGATTATGTTAGGTTTTTTTTATAGAGGAGCTGCATTTGAGTAATTTTAGTTGAAATTAACTTCGAATTTTTGGATTTTTGTACAGATTTTTGTCAAATTTTAAAAAATTTTGTTTAAACCTACTTCGATTTTTCTGGATTATGTTAGGTTTTTTTGATAGAGGAGTGCATTTGAGTAATTTTAGTTGAAAATAACTTCGAATTTTTGGATTTTTGTACAGATTTTTGTCAAATTTTAAAAAATTTTGTTTAAACCTACTTCGATTTTTCTGGATTATGTTAGGTTTTTTTGATAGAGGAGCTGCATTTGAGTAATTTTAGTTGAAATTAACTTCGAATTTTTGGATTTTTGTACAGATTTTTGTCAAATTTTAAAAAATTTTGTTTAAACCTACTTCGATTTTTCTGGATTATGTTAGGTTTTTTTGATAGAGGAGCTGCATTTGAGTAATTTTAGTTGAAATTAACTTCGAATTTTTGGATTTTTGTACAGATTTTTGTAAAATTTTAAAAAATTTTGTTGAAACCAACATCGATTTCTCTGGATTATGTTAGGTTTTTTTTTATAGAGGAGCTGCATTTGAGTAATTTTAGTTGAAATTAACTTCGAATTTTTGGATTTTTGTACAGATTTTTGTCAAGTTTTAAAAAATTTTGTTTAAACCTACTTCGATTTTTCTGGATTATGTTAGGTTTTTTTTGATAGAGGAGCTGCATTTGAGTAATTTTAGTTGAAATTAACTTCGATTTTTCTGGATTTTTGTACAGATTTTTGTAAAATTTTAAAAAATTTTGTTGAAACCAACATCGATTTCTCTGGATTATGTAAAGTTTTTTTGATAGAGGAGCTGCATTTGAGTAATTTTAGTTGAAATTAACTTCGAATTTTTGGATTCTTGTACAAATTTTTGTCAAATTTTAAAAAATTTTGTTGAATCCAACTTCGATTTTTCTGGATTATGTTAGGTTTTTTGGATAGAGGAGCTGCATTTGAGTAATTTTAGTTGAAAATAACTTCGAATTTTTGGATTTTTGTACAGATTTTTGTCAAATTTTAAAAAATTTTGTTGAAACCAACTTCGATTTTTCTGGATTATGTTAGGTTTTTTGGATAGAGGAGCTGTATTTGAGTAATTTTAGTTGAAATTAACTTCGAATTTTGGGATTTTTGTACAGATTTTTGTCAAATTTTAAAAAATTTTGTTTAAACCTACTTCGATTTTTCTGGATTATGTTAGGTTTTTTTGATAGAGGAGCTGCGTTTGAGTAATTTTAGTTGAAATTAACTTCGAATTTTTGGATTTTTGTACAGATTTTTGTGAAATTTTTAAAAATTTTGTTGAAACCAACTTCGATTTTTCAGGATTATGTTAGGTTTTTTGGATAGAGAAGCTGCATTTGACTAATTTTAGTTGAAATTAACTTCGAATTTTGGGATTTTTGTACAGATGTTTCTCAAATTTTAAAAAATTTTGTTGGAACCAACTTCGATTTTTCTGGATTATGTTAGGTTTTTTTGATAAAGGAGCTGCATTTGAGTAATTTTAGTTGAAATTAACTTCGAATTTTGGGATTTTTGTACAGATGTTTGTCAAATTTTAAAAAATTTTGTTGGAACCCACTTCGATTTTTCTGGATTATGTTAGGTTTTTTTGATAGAGGAGCTGCATTTGAGTAATTTTAGTTGAAAATAACTTCGAATTTTTGGATTTTTGTACAGATGTTTGTCAAATTTTAAAAAATTTTGTTGGAACCAACTTCGATTTTTCTGGATTATTTTAGGTTTTTTGGATAGAGGAGCTGCATTTGAGTAATTTTAGTTGTAATTAACTTCGAATTTTTGGATTTTTGTACAGATTTTTGTCAAATTTTAAAAAATTTTGTTGAAACCAACTTCGATTTTTCTGGATTATGGTAGGTTTTTTTGATAGAGGAGCTGCATTTGAGTAATTTTAGTTGAAAATAACTTCGAATTTTTGGATTTTTGTACAGATTCTTGTAAAATTTTAAAAAATTTTGTTGAAACCAACATCGATTTTTCTGGATTATGGTAGGTTTTTTTGATAGAGGAGCTGCATTTGAGTAATTTTAGTTGAAAATAACTTCGAATTTTTGGATTTTTGTACAGATTTTTGTAAAATTTTTAAAAAATTTGTTGAAACCAACATCGATTTTTCTGGATTATGTTAGGTTTTTTGGATAGAGGAGCTGCATTTGAGTAATTTTAGTTGTAATTAAATTCGAATTTTTGGATTTTTGAACAGATTTTTCTCAAATTCTAAAAAATTTTGTTGAAGCCTATTTCGATTTTTCTGGATTATGTTAGGTTTTTTTGATAGACGAGCTGCATTTGAGTAATTCTAGTTGAAATTATCTTCGATTTTTTGGATTTTTGTACAGATTTTTGTCAAATTTTAAAAAATTTTGTTGAAACCAACTTCGATTTTTCTGGATTATTTTAGGTTTTTTGGATAGAGGAGCTGCATTTGAGTAATTTTAGTTGAAAATAACTTCGAATTTTTGGATTTTTGTACAGATTTTTGTCAAATTTTAAAAAATTTTGTTGAAACTAACTTCGATTTTTCTGGAATATGTTAGGTTTTTTGGATAGAGGAGCTGCATTTGAGTAATTTTAGTTGTATTTAAATTCGAATTTTTGGATTTTTGAAGAGATTTTTCTCAAATTTTAAAAAATTTTGTTGAAACCAACATCGATTTTTCTGGATTATGGTAGGTTTTTTTGATAGACGAGCTGCATTTGAGTAATTTTAGTTGAAATTAACTTCGAATTTTTGGATTTTTGTACAGATTTTTGTAAAATTTAAAAAAATTTTGTGGAAACCAACTTCGATTTTTCTGGATTATGTTAGGTTTTTTGGATAGAGGAGCTGCATTTGAGTAATTTTAGTTGTAATTAAATTCGAATTTTTGGATTTTTGAACAGATTTTTCTCAAATTTTAAAAAATTTTGTTGAAGCCTATTTCGATTTTTCTGGATTATGTTAGGTTTTTTTGATAGACGAGCTGCATTTGAGTAATTCTAGTTGAAATTAACTTCGATTTTTTGGATTTTTGTACAGATTTTTGTCAAATTTTAAAAAATTTTGTTGAAACCAACTTCGATTTTTCTGGATTATTTTAGGTTTTTTGGATAGAGGAGCTGCATTTGAGTAATTTTAGTTGTAATTAACTTCGAATTTTTGGATTTTTGTAAAGATTTTTGTCAAATTTTAAAAAATTTTGTTGAAACCAACTTCGATTTTTCTGGATTATGGTAGGTTTTTTGGATAGAGGAGCTGCATTTGAGTAATTTTAGTTGTAATTAAATTCGAATTTTTGGATTTTTGAACAGATTTTTCTCAAATTCTAAAAAATTTTGTTGAAGCCTATTTCGATTTTTCTGGATTATGTTAGGTTTTTTTGATAGACGAGCTGCATTTGAGTAATTCTAGTTGAAATTAACTTCGATTTTTTGGATTTTTGTACAGATTTTTGTCAAATTTTAAAAAATTTTGTTGAAACCAACTTCGATTTTTCTGGATTATTTTAGGTTTTTTGGATAGAGGAGCTGCATTTGAGTAATTTTAGTTGAAAATAACTTCGAATTTTTGGATTTTTGTACAGATTTTTGTCAAATTTTAAAAAATTTTGTGGAAACCAACTTCGATTTTTCTGGATTTTGTTAGATTTTTTGGATAGAGGAGCTGCATTTGAGTAATTTTAGTTGTAATTAAATTCAAATTTTTGGATTTTTGAACAGATTTTTGTAAAATTTTAAAATATTTTGTTGAAACCAACTTCGATTTTTCTGGATTATTTTAGGTTTTTTGGATAGAGGAGCTGCATTTGAGTATTTTTAGTTGTAATTAACTTCGAATTTTTGGATTTTTGTACAGATTTTTGTCAAATTTTAAAAAATTTTGTTGAAACCAACTTCGATTTTTCTGGATTATGGTAGGTTTTTTTGATAGAGGAGCTGCATTTGAGTAATTTTAGTTGAAAATAACTTCGAATTTTTGGATTTTTGTACAGATTCTTGTAAAATTTTAAAAAATTTTGTTGAAACCAACATCGATTTTTCTGGATTATGGTAGGTTTTTTTGATAGAGGAGCTGCATTTGAGTAATTTTAGTTGAAAATAACTTCGAATTTTTGGATTTTTGTACAGATTTTTGTAAAATTTTAAAAAAATTTGTTGAAACCAACATCGATTTTTCTGGATTATGTTAGGTTTTTTGGATAGAGGAGCTGCATTTGAGTAATTTTAGTTGTAATTAAATTCGAATTTTTGGATTTTTGAACAGATTTTTCTCAAATTCTAAAAAATTTTGTTGAAGCCTATTTCGATTTTTCTGGATTATGTTAGGTTTTTTTGATAGACGAGCTGCATTTGAGTAATTCTAGTTGAAATTAACTTCGATTTTTTGGATTTTTGTACAGATTTTTGTAAAATTTTAAAAAAATTTGTTGAAACCAACATCGATTTTTCTGGATTATGTTAGGTTTTTTGGATAGAGGAGCTGCATTTGAGTAATTTTAGTTGTAATTAAATTCGAATTTTTGGATTTTTGAACAGATTTTTCTCAAATTCTAAAAAATTTTGTTGAAGCCTATTTCGATTTTTCTGGATTATGTTAGGTTTTTTTGATAGACGAGCTGCATTTGAGTAATTCTAGTTGAAATTAACTTCGATTTTTTGGATTTTTGTACAGATTTTTGTCAAATTTTAAAAAATTTTGTTGAAACCAACTTCAATTTTTCTGGATTATTTTAGGTTTTTTGGATAGAGGAGCTGCATTTGAGTAATTTTAGTTGAAAATAACTTCGAATTTTTGGATTTTTGTACAGATTTTTGTCAAATTTTAAAAAATTTTGTTGAAACCAACTTCGATTTTTCTGGAATATGTTAGGTTTTTTGGATAGAGGAGCTGCATTTGAGTAATTTTAGTTGTATTTAAATTCGAATTTTTGGATTTTTGAAGAGATTTTTCTCAAATTTTAAAAAATTTTGTTAAAGCCTATTTCGATTTTTCTGGATTATGTTAGGTTTTTTTGATAGACGAGCTGCATTTGAGTAATTTTAGTTGAAATTAACTTCGAATTTTTGGATTTTTGTACAGATTTTTGTAAAATTTAAAAAAATTTTGTGGAAACCAACTTCGATTTTTCTGGATTATGTTAGGTTTTTTGGATAGAGGAGCTGCATTTGAGTAATTTTAGTTGTAATTAAATTCGAATTTTTGGATTTTTGAACAGATTTTTCTCAAATTTTAAAAAATTTTGTTGAAGCCTATTTCGATTTTTCTGGATTATGTTAGGTTTTTTTGATAGACGAGCTGCATTTGACTAATTCTAGTTGAAATTAACTTCGATTTTTTGGATTTTTGTACAGATTTTTGTAAAATTTTAAAAAAATTTGTTGAAACCAACATCGATTTTTCTGGATTATGTTAGGTTTTTTGGATAGAGGAGCTGCATTTGAGTAATTTTAGTTGTAATTAAATTCGAATTTTTGGATTTTTGAACAGATTTTTCTCAAATTCTAAAAAATTTTGTTGAAGCCTATTTCGATTTTTCTGGATTATGTTAGGTTTTTTTGATAGACGAGCTGCATTTGAGTAATTCTAGTTGAAATTAACTTCGATTTTTTGGATTTTTGTACAGATTTTTGTCAAATTTTAAAAAATTTTGTTGAAACCAACTTCAATTTTTCTGGATTATTTTAGGTTTTTTGGATAGAGGAGCTGCATTTGAGTAATTTTAGTTGAAAATAACTTCGAATTTTTGGATTTTTGTACAGATTTTTGTCAAATTTTAAAAAATTTTGTTGAAACCAACTTCGATTTTTCTGGAATATGTTAGGTTTTTTGGATAGAGGAGCTGCATTTGAGTAATTTTAGTTGTATTTAAATTCGAATTTTTGGATTTTTGAAGAGATTTTTCTCAAATTTTAAAAAATTTTGTTAAAGCCTATTTCGATTTTTCTGGATTATGTTAGATTTTTTTGATAGACGAGCTGCATTTGAGTAATTTTAGTTGAAATTAACTTCGAATTTTTGGATTTTTGTACAGATTTTTGTAAAATTTAAAAAAATTTTGTGGAAACCAACTTCGATTTTTCTGGATTATGTTAGGTTTTTTGGATAGAGGAGCTGCATTTGAGTAATTTTAGTTGTAATTAAATTCGAATTTTTGGATTTTTGAACAGATTTTTCTCAAATTTTAAAAAATTTTGTTGAAGCCTATTTCGATTTTTCTGGATTATGTTAGGTTTTTTTGATAGACGAGCTGCCTTTGACTAATTCTAGTTGAAATTAACTTCGATTTTTTGGATTTTTGTACAGATTTTTGTCAAATTTTAAAAAATTTTGTTGAAACCAACTTCGATTTTTCTGGATTATTTTAGGTTTTTTGGATAGAGGAGCTGCATTTGAGTAATTTTAGTTGTAATTAACTTCGAATTTTTGGATTTTTGTACAGATTTTTGTCAAATTTTAAAAAATTTTGTTGAAACCAACTTCGATTTTTCTGGATTATGGTAGGTTTTTTTGATAGAGGAGCTGCATTTGAGTAATTTTAGTTGAAAATAACTTCGAATTTTTGGATTTTTGTACAGATTTTTGTAAAATTTTAAAAAAATTTGTTGAAACCAACATCGATTTTTCTGGATTATGTTAGGTTTTTTGGATAGAGGAGCTGCATTTGAGTAATTTTAGTTGAAAATAACTTCGAATTTTTGGATTTTTGTACAGATTTTTGTAAAATTTTAAAAAAATTTGTTGAAACCAACATCGATTTTTCTGGATTATGTTAGGTTTTTTGGATAGAGGAGCTGCATTTGAGTAATTTTAGTTGTAATTAAATTCGAATTTTTGGATTTTTGAACAGATTTTTCTCAAATTTTAAAAAATTTTGTTGAAACCAACTTCGATTTTTCTGGATTATGTTAGGTTTTTTGGATAGAGGAGCTGTATTTGAGTAATTTTAGTTGAAATTAACTTCGAATTTTGGGATTTTTGTACAGATTTTTGTCAAATTTTAAAAAATTTTGTTTAAACCTACTTCGATTTTTCTGGATTATGTTAGGTTTTTTTGATAGAGGAGCTGCGTTTGAGTAATTTTAGTTGAAATTAACTTCGAATTTTTGGATTTTTGTACAGATTTTTGTGAAATTTTTAAAAATTTTGTTGAAACCAACTTCGATTTTTCAGGATTATGTTAGGTTTTTTGGATAGAGAAGCTGCATTTGACTAATTTTAGTTGAAATTAACTTCGAATTTTGGGATTTTTGTACAGATGTTTCTCAAATTTTAAAAAATTTTGTTGGAACCAACTTCGATTTTTCTGGATTATGTTAGGTTTTTTTGATAAAGGAGCTGCATTTGAGTAATTTTAGTTGAAATTAACTTCGAATTTTGGGATTTTTGTACAGATGTTTGTCAAATTTTAAAAAATTTTGTTGGAACCCACTTCGATTTTTCTGGATTATGTTAGGTTTTTTTGATAGAGGAGCTGCATTTGAGTAATTTTAGTTGAAAATAACTTCGAATTTTTGGATTTTTGTACAGATGTTTGTCAAATTTTAAAAAATTTTGTTGGAACCAACTTCGATTTTTCTGGATTATTTTAGGTTTTTTGGATAGAGGAGCTGCATTTGAGTAATTTTAGTTGTAATTAACTTCGAATTTTTGGATTTTTGTACAGATTTTTGTCAAATTTTAAAAAATTTTGTTGAAACCAACTTCGATTTTTCTGGATTATGGTAGGTTTTTTTGATAGAGGAGCTGCATTTGAGTAATTTTAGTTGAAAATAACTTCGAATTTTTGGATTTTTGTACAGATTCTTGTAAAATTTTAAAAAATTTTGTTGAAACCAACATCGATTTTTCTGGATTATGGTAGGTTTTTTTGATAGAGGAGCTGCATTTGAGTAATTTTAGTTGAAAATAACTTCGAATTTTTGGATTTTTGTACAGATTTTTGTAAAATTTTTAAAAAATTTGTTGAAACCAACATCGATTTTTCTGGATTATGTTAGGTTTTTTGGATAGAGGAGCTGCATTTGAGTAATTTTAGTTGTAATTAAATTCGAATTTTTGGATTTTTGAACAGATTTTTCTCAAATTCTAAAAAATTTTGTTGAAGCCTATTTCGATTTTTCTGGATTATGTTAGGTTTTTTTGATAGACGAGCTGCATTTGAGTAATTTTAGTTGAAAATAACTTCGAATTTTTGGATTTTTGTACAGATTTTTGTCAAATTTTAAAAAATTTTGTTGAAACTAACTTCGATTTTTCTGGAATATGTTAGGTTTTTTGGATAGAGGAGCTGCATTTGAGTAATTTTAGTTGTATTTAAATTCGAATTTTTGGATTTTTGAAGAGATTTTTCTCAAATTTTAAAAAATTTTGTTAAAGCCTATTTCGATTTTTCTGGATTATGTTAGGTTTTTTTGATAGACGAGCTGCATTTGAGTAATTTTAGTTGAAATTAACTTCGAATTTTTGGATTTTTGTACAGATTTTTGTAAAATTTAAAAAAATTTTGTGGAAACCAACTTCGATTTTTCTGGATTATGTTAGGTTTTTTGGATAGAGGAGCTGCATTTGAGTAATTTTAGTTGTAATTAAATTCGAATTTTTGGATTTTTGAACAGATTTTTCTCAAATTTTAAAAAATTTTGTTGAAGCCTATTTCGATTTTTCTGGATTATGTTAGGTTTTTTTGATAGACGAGCTGCATTTGAGTAATTCTAGTTGAAATTAACTTCGATTTTTTGGATTTTTGTACAGATTTTTGTCAAATTTTAAAAAATTTTGTTGAAACCAACTTCGATTTTTCTGGATTATTTTAGGTTTTTTGGATAGAGGAGCTGCATTTGAGTAATTTTAGTTGTAATTAACTTCGAATTTTTGGATTTTTGTAAAGATTTTTGTCAAATTTTAAAAAATTCTGTTGAAACCAACTTCGATTTTTCTGGATTATGGTAGGTTTTTTTGATAGAGGAGCTGCATTTGAGTAATTTTAGTTGAAAATAACTTCGAATTTTTGGATTTTTGTACAGATTTTTGTAAAATTTTAAAAAAATTTGTTGAAACCAACATCGATTTTTCTGGATTATGTTAGGTTTTTTGGATAGAGGAGCTGCATTTGAGTAATTTTAGTTGTAATTAAATTCGAATTTTTGGATTTTTGAACAGATTTTTCTCAAATTCTAAAAAATTTTGTTGAAGCCTATTTCGATTTTTCTGGATTATGTTAGGTTTTTTTGATAGACGAGCTGCATTTGAGTAATTCTAGTTGAAATTAACTTCGATTTTTTGGATTTTTGTACAGATTTTTGTCAAATTTTAAAAAATTTTGTTGAAACCAACTTCGATTTTTCTGGATTATTTTAGGTTTTTTGGATAGAGGAGCTGCATTTGAGTAATTTTAGTTGAAAATAACTTCGAATTTTTGGATTTTTGTACAGATTTTTGTCAAATTTTAAAAAATTTTGTGGAAACCAACTTCGATTTTTCTGGATTTTGTTAGATTTTTTGGATAGAGGAGCTGCATTTGAGTAATTTTAGTTGTAATTAAATTCAAATTTTTGGATTTTTGAACAGATTTTTGTAAAATTTTAAAATATTTTGTTGAAACCAACTTCGATTTTTCTGGATTATTTTAGGTTTTTTGGATAGAGGAGCTGCATTTGAGTAATTTTAGTTGTAATTAACTTCGAATTTTTGGATTTTTGTACAGATTTTTGTCAAATTTTAAAAAATTTTGTTGAAACCAACTTCGATTTTTCTGGATTATGGTAGGTTTTTTTGATAGAGGAGCTGCATTTGAGTAATTTTAGTTGAAAATAACTTCGAATTTTTGGATTTTTGTACAGATTCTTGTAAAATTTTAAAAAATTTTGTTGAAACCAACATCGATTTTTCTGGATTATGGTAGGTTTTTTTGATAGAGGAGCTGCATTTGAGTAATTTTAGTTGAAAATAACTTCGAATTTTTGGATTTTTGTACAGATTTTTGTAAAATTTTAAAAAAATTTGTTGAAACCAACATCGATTTTTCTGGATTATGTTAGGTTTTTTGGATAGAGGAGCTGCATTTGAGTAATTTTAGTTGTAATTAAATTCGAATTTTTGGATTTTTGAACAGATTTTTCTCAAATTCTAAAAAATTTTGTTGAAGCCTATTTCGATTTTTCTGGATTATGTTAGGTTTTTTTGATAGACGAGCTGCATTTGAGTAATTCTAGTTGAAATTAACTTCGATTTTTTGGATTTTTGTACAGATTTTTGTAAAATTTTAAAAAAATTTGTTGAAACCAACATCGATTTTTCTGGATTATGTTAGGTTTTTTGGATAGAGGAGCTGCATTTGAGTAATTTTAGTTGTAATTAAATTCGAATTTTTGGATTTTTGAACAGATTTTTCTCAAATTCTAAAAAATTTTGTTGAAGCCTATTTCGATTTTTCTGGATTATGTTAGGTTTTTTTGATAGACGAGCTGCATTTGAGTAATTCTAGTTGAAATTAACTTCGATTTTTTGGATTTTTGTACAGATTTTTGTCAAATTTTAAAAAATTTTGTTGAAACCAACTTCGATTTTTCTGGATTATTTTAGGTTTTTTGGATAGAGGAGCTGCATTTGAGTAATTTTAGTTGAAAATAACTTCGAATTTTTGGATTTTTGTACAGATTTTTGTCAAATTTTAAAAAATTTTGTTGAAACCAACTTCGATTTTTCTGGAATATGTTAGGTTTTTTGGATAGAGGAGCTGCATTTGAGTAATTTTAGTTGTATTTAAATTCGAATTTTTGGATTTTTGAAGAGATTTTTCTCAAATTTTAAAAAATTTTGTTAAAGCCTATTTCGATTTTTCTGGATTATGTTAGGTTTTTTTGATAGACGAGCTGCATTTGAGTAATTTTAGTTGAAATTAACTTCGAATTTTTGGATTTTTGTACAGATTTTTGTAAAATTTAAAAAAATTTTGTGGAAACCAACTTCGATTTTTCTGGATTATGTTAGGTTTTTTGGATAGAGGAGCTGCATTTGAGTAATTTTAGTTGTAATTAAATTCGAATTTTTGGATTTTTGAACAGATTTTTCTCAAATTTTAAAAAATTTTGTTGAAGCCTATTTCGATTTTTCTGGATTATGTTAGGTTTTTTTGATAGACGAGCTGCATTTGAGTAATTCTAGTTGAAATTAACTTCGATTTTTTGGATTTTTGTACAGATTTTTGTCAAATTTTAAAAAATTTTGTTGAAACCAACTTCGATTTTTCTGGATTATTTTAGGTTTTTTGGATAGAGGAGCTGCATTTGAGTAATTTTAGTTGTAATTAACTTCGAATTTTTGGATTTTTGTACAGATTTTTGTCAAATTTTAAAAAATTTTGTTGAAACCAACGTCGATTTTTCTGGATTATGGTAGGTTTTTTTGATAGAGGAGCTGCATTTGAGTAATTTTAGTTGAAAATAACTTCGAATTTTTGGATTTTTGTACAGATTTTTGTCAAATTTTAATAAATTTTGTTGAAACCAACTTCGATTTTTCTGGATTATGTTAGGTTTTTTGGATAGAGGAGCTGCATTTGAGTAATTTTAGTTGAAATTAACTTCGAAATTTGGGATTTTTGTACAGATGATTGTCAAATTTTACAAAATTTTGTTTAAACCTACTTCGATTTTTCTGGATTATGTTAGGTTTTTTTGATAGAGGAGCTGCATTTGAGTAATTTTAGTTGAAATTAACTTCGAATTTTGGGATTTTTGTACAGATGTTTGTCAAATTTTAAAAAATTTTTGTTGAAACCAACTTCGATTTTTCTGGATTATGTTAGGTTATTTGATAGAGGAGCTGCATTTGAGTAATTTTAGTTGAAAATAACTTCGAATTTTTGGATTTTTGTACAGATTTTTGTCAAATTTTAAAAAATTTTGTTTAAACCTACTTCGATTTTTCTGGATTATGTTAGGTTTTTTTTGATAGAGGAGCTGCATTTGAGTAATTTTAGTTGAAATTAACTTCGAATTTTTGGATTTTTGTACAGATTTTTGTGAAATTTTTAAAAATTTTGTTGAAACCAACTTCGATTTTTCTGGATTATGTTAGGTTTTTTGGATAGAGAAGCTGCATTTGAGTAATTTTTGTTGAAATTAACTTCGATTTTTCTGGATTTTTGTACAGATTTTTGTAAAATTTTAAAAAATTTTGTTGAAACCAACATCGATTTCTCTGGATTATGTAAAGTTTTTTTGATAGAGGAGCTGCATTTGAGTAATTTTAGTTGAAATTAACTTCGAATTTTTGGATTCCTGTACAAATTTTTGTCAAATTTTAAAAAATTTTGTTGAAACCAACTTCGATTTTTCTGGATTATGTTAGGTTTTTTTGGATAGAGGAGCTGCATTTGAGTAATTTTAGTTGAAAATAACTTCGAATTTTTGGATTTTTGTACAGATTTTTGTCAAATTTTAATAAATTTTGTTGAAACCAACTTCGATTTTTCTCGATTATGTTAGGTTTTTTGGATAGAGGAGCTGCATTTGAGTAATTTTAGTTGAAATTAACTTCGAAATTTGGGATTTTTGTACAGATGATTGTCAAATTTTAAAAAATTTTGTTTAAACCTACTTCGATTTTTCTGGATTATGTTAGGTTTTTTTTTTATAGAGGAGCTGCATTTGAGTAATTTTAGTTGAAATTAACTTCGAATTTTTGGATTTTTGTACAGATTTTTGTCAAATTTTAAAAAATTTTGTTTAAACATACTTCGATTTTTCTGGATTACGTTAGGTTTTTTTGATAGAGGAGCTGCATTTGAGTAATTTTAGTTGAAATTAACTTCGAATTTTGGGATTTTTGTACAGATGTTTGTCAAATTTTAAAAAATTTTTGTTGAAACCAACTTCGATTTTTCTGGATTATGTTAGGTTTTTTGATAGAGGAGCTGCATTTGAGTAATTTTAGTTGAAAATAACTTCGAATTTTTGGATTTTTGTACAGATTTTTGTCAAGTTTTAAAAAATTTTGTTTAAACCTACTTCGATTTTTCTGGATTATGTTAGGTTTTTTTTGATAGAGGAGCTGCATTTGAGTAATTTTAGTTGAAAATAACTTCGAATTTTTGGATTTTTGTACAGATTTTTGTCAAATTTTAATAAATTTTGTTGAAACCAACTTCGATTTTTCTGGATTATGTTAGGTTTTTTGGATAGAGGAGCTGCATTTGAGTAATTTTAGTTGAAATTAACTTCGAAATTTGGGATTTTTGTACAGATGATTGTCAAATTTTAAAAAATTTTGTTTAAACCAACATCGATTTTTCTGGATTATGTTAGGTTTTTTGGATAGAGGAGCTGCATTTGAGTAATTTTAGTTGTAATTAAATTCGAATTTTTGGATTTTTGTACAGATGTTTGTCAAATTTTAAAAAATTTTTGTTGAAACCAACTTCGATTTTTCTGGATTATGTTAGGTTTTTTGATAGAGGAGCTGCATTTGAGTAATTTTAGTTGAAAATAACTTCGAATTTTTGGATTTTTGTACAGATTTTTGTTAAGTTTTAAAAAATTTTGTTTAAACCTACTTCGATTTTTCTGGATTATGTTAGGTTTTTTTTGATAGAGGAGCTGCATTTGAGTAATTTTAGTTGAAAATAACTTCGAATTTTTGGATTTTTGTACAGATTTTTGTCAAATTTTAATAAATTTTGTTGAAACCAACTTCGATTTTTCTGGATTATGTTAGGTTTTTTGGATAGAGGAGCTGCATTTGAGTAATTTTAGTTGAAATTAACTTCGAAATTTGGGATTTTTGTACAGATGATTGTCAAATTTTACAAAATTTTGTTTAAACCTACTTCGATTTTTCTGGATTATGTTAGGTTTTTTTGATAGAGGAGCTGCATTTGAGTAATTTTAGTTGAAATTAACTTCGAATTTTGGGATTTTTGTACAGATGTTTGTCAAATTTTAAAAAATTTTTGTTGAAACCAACTTCGATTTTTCTGGATTATGTTAGGTTATTTGATAGAGGAGCTGCATTTGAGTAATTTTAGTTGAAAATAACTTCGAATTTTTGGATTTTTGTACAGATTTTTGTCAAATTTTAAAAAATTTTGTTTAAACCTACTTCGATTTTTCTGGATTATGTTAGGTTTTTTTTGATAGAGGAGCTGCATTTGAGTAATTTTAGTTGAAATTAACTTCGAATTTTTGGATTTTTGTACAGATTTTTGTGAAATTTTTAAAAATTTTGTTGAAACCAACTTCGATTTTTCTGGATTATGTTAGGTTTTTTGGATAGAGAAGCTGCATTTGAGTAATTTTTGTTGAAATTAACTTCGATTTTTCTGGATTTTTGTACAGATTTTTGTAAAATTTTAAAAAATTTTGTTGAAACCAACATCGATTTCTCTGGATTATGTAAAGTTTTTTTGATAGAGGAGCTGCATTTGAGTAATTTTAGTTGAAATTAACTTCGAATTTTTGGATTCCTGTACAAATTTTTGTCAAATTTTAAAAAATTTTGTTGAAACCAACTTCGATTTTTCTGGATTATGTTAGGTTTTTTTGGATAGAGGAGCTGCATTTGAGTAATTTTAGTTGAAAATAACTTCGAATTTTTGGATTTTTGTACAGATTTTTGTCAAATTTTAATAAATTTTGTTGAAACCAACTTCGATTTTTCTCGATTATGTTAGGTTTTTTGGATAGAGGAGCTGCATTTGAGTAATTTTAGTTGAAATTAACTTCGAAATTTGGGATTTTTGTACAGATGATTGTCAAATTTTAAAAAATTTTGTTTAAACCTACTTCGATTTTTCTGGATTATGTTAGGTTTTTTTTTTATAGAGGAGCTGCATTTGAGTAATTTTAGTTGAAATTAACTTCGAATTTTTGGATTTTTGTACAGATTTTTGTCAAATTTTAAAAAATTTTGTTTAAACATACTTCGATTTTTCTGGATTACGTTAGGTTTTTTTGATAGAGGAGCTGCATTTGAGTAATTTTAGTTGAAATTAACTTCGAATTTTGGGATTTTTGTACAGATGTTTGTCAAATTTTAAAAAATTTTTGTTGAAACCAACTTCGATTTTTCTGGATTATGTTAGGTTTTTTGATAGAGGAGCTGCATTTGAGTAATTTTAGTTGAAAATAACTTCGAATTTTTGGATTTTTGTACAGATTTTTGTCAAGTTTTAAAAAATTTTGTTTAAACCTACTTCGATTTTTCTGGATTATGTTAGGTTTTTTTTGATAGAGGAGCTGCATTTGAGTAATTTTAGTTGAAAATAACTTCGAATTTTTGGATTTTTGTACAGATTTTTGTCAAATTTTAATAAATTTTGTTGAAACCAACTTCGATTTTTCTGGATTATGTTAGGTTTTTTGGATAGAGGAGCTGCATTTGAGTAATTTTAGTTGAAATTAACTTCGAAATTTGGGATTTTTGTACAGATGATTGTCAAATTTTAAAAAATTTTGTTTAAACCTACTTCGATTTTTCTGGATTATGTTAGGTTTTTTTTTTATAGAGGAGCTGCATTTGAGTAATTTTAGTTGAAATTAACTTCGAATTTTTGGATTTTTGTACAGATTTTTGTCAAATTTTAAAAAATTTTGTTTAAACCTACTTCGATTTTTCTGGATTACGTTAGGTTTTTTTGATAGAGGAGCTGCATTTGAGTAATTTTAGTTGAAATTAACTTCGAATTTTGGGATTTTTGTACAGATGTTTGTCAAATTTTAAAAAATTTTTGTTGAAACCAACTTCGATTTTTCTGGATTATGTTAGGTTTTTTGATAGAGGAGCTGCATTTGAGTAATTTTAGTTGAAAATAACTTCGAATTTTTGGATTTTTGTACAGATTTTTGTCAAGTTTTAAAAAATTTTGTTTAAACCTACTTCGATTTTTCTGGATTATGTTAGGTTTTTTTTGATAGAGGAGCTGCATTTGAGTAATTTTAGTTGAAAATAACTTCGAATTTTTGGATTTTTGTACAGATTTTTGTCAAATTTTAATAAATTTTGTTGAAACCAACTTCGATTTTTCTGGATTATGTTAGGTTTTTTGGATAGAGGAGCTGCATTTGAGTAATTTTAGTTGAAATTAACTTCGAAATTTGGGATTTTTGTACAGATGATTGTCAAATTTTAAAAAATTTTGTTTAAACCTACTTCGATTTTTCTGGATTATGTTAGGTTTTTTTTTTATAGAGGAGCTGCATTTGAGTAATTTTAGTTGAAATTAACTTCGAATTTTTGGATTTTTGTACAGATTTTTGTCAAATTTTAAAAAATTTTGTTTAAACCTACTTCGATTTTTCTGGATTATGTTAGGTTTTTTTGATAGAGGAGCTGCATTTGAGTAATTTTAGTTGAAATTAACTTCGAATTTTGGGATTTTTGTACAGATGTTTGTCAAATTTTAAAAAATTTTTGTTGAAACCAACTTCGATTTTTCTGGATTATGTTAGGTTTTTTGATAGAGGAGCTGCATTTGAGTAATTTTAGTTGAAAATAACTTCGAATTTTTGGATTTTTGTACAGATTTTTGTCAAGTTTTAAAAAATTTTGTTTAAACCTACTTCGATTTTTCTGGATTATGTTAGGTTTTTTTTGATAGAGGAGCTGCATTTGAGTAATTTTAGTTGAAATTAACTTCGAATTTTTAGATTTTTGTACAGATTTTTGACAAATTTTAAAAAATTTTGTTGAAAGCAACTTCGATTTTTCTGGATTATGTAAAGTTTTTTTGATAGAGGAGCTGTATTTGAGTAATTTTAGTTGAAATTAACTTCGAATTTTTGGATTCTTGTACAGATTTTTTTCAAATTTTAAAAAATTTTGTTGAAACCAACTTCGATTTTTCTGGAATATGTTAGGTTTTTTTGATAAAAGAGCTGCGTTTGAGTAATTTTAGTTGAAATTAACTTCGAATTTTTGGATTTTTGTACAGATTTTTGTGAAATTTTTAAAAATTTTGTTGAAACCAACTTCGATTTTTCTGGATTATGTTAGGATTTTTGGATAGAGAAGCTGCATTTGAGTAATTTTAGTTGAAATTAACTTCGATTTTTCTGGATTTTTGTACAGATTTTTGTAAAATTTTAAAAAATTTTGTTGAAACCAACATCGATTTCTCTGGATTATGTAAAGTTTTTTTGATAGAGGAGCTGCATTTGAGTAATTTTAGTTGAAATTAACTATGAATTTTTGGATTTTTGTACAGATTTTTGTCAAATTTTAAAAAATTTTGTTGAAACCAACTTCGATTTTTCTGGATTATGTTAGGTTTTTTGGATAGAGGAGCTGCATTTGAGTAATTTTAGTTGAAAATAACTTCGAATTTTTGGATTTTTGTACAGATTTTTGTCAAATTTTAATAAATTTTGTTGAAACCAACTTCGATTTTTCTGGATTATGTTAGGTTTTTTGGATAGAGGAGCTGCATTTGAGTAATTTTAGTTGAAATTAACTTCGAAATTTGGGATTTTTGTACAGATGATTGTCAAATTTTAAAAAATTTTGTTTAAACCTACTTCGATTTTTCTGGATTATGTTAGGTTTTTTTTTTATAGAGGAGCTGCATTTGAGTAATTTTAGTTGAAATTAACTTCGAATTTTTGGATTTTTGTACAGATTTTTGTCAAATTTTAAAAAATTTTGTTTAAACCTACTTCGATTTTTCTGGATTATGTTAGGTTTTTTTGATAGAGGAGCTGCATTTGAGTAATTTTAGTTGAAATTAACTTCGAATTTTGGGATTTTTGTACAGATGTTTGTCAAATTTTAAAAAATTTTTGTTGAAACCAACTTCGATTTTTCTGGATTATGTTAGGTTTTTTGATAGAGGAGCTGCATTTGAGTAATTTTAGTTGAAAATAACTTCGAATTTTTGGATTTTTGTACAGATTTTTGTCAAGTTTTAAAAAATTTTGTTTAAACCTACTTCGATTTTTCTGGATTATGTTAGGTTTTTTTTGATAGAGGAGCTGCATTTGAGTAATTTTAGTTGAAAATAACTTCGAATTTTTGGATTTTTGTACAGATTTTTGTCAAATTTTAATAAATTTTGTTGAAACCAACTTCGATTTTTCTGGATTATGTTAGGTTTTTTGGATAGAGGAGCTGCATTTGAGTAATTTTAGTTGAAATTAACTTCGAAATTTGGGATTTTTGTACAGATGATTGTCAAATTTTAAAAAATTTTGTTTAAACCTACTTCGATTTTTCTGGATTATGTTAGGTTTTTTTTTTATAGAGGAGCTGCATTTGAGTAATTTTAGTTGAAATTAACTTCGAATTTTTGGATTTTTGTACAGATTTTTGTCAAATTTTAAAAAATTTTGTTTAAACCTACTTCGATTTTTCTGGATTATGTTAGGTTTTTTTGATAGAGGAGCTGCATTTGAGTAATTTTAGTTGAAATTAACTTCGAATTTTGGGATTTTTGTACAGATGTTTGTCAAATTTTAAAAAATTTTTGTTGAAACCAACTTCGATTTTTCTGGATTATGTTAGGTTTTTTGATAGAGGAGCTGCATTTGAGTAATTTTAGTTGAAAATAACTTCGAATTTTTGGATTTTTGTACAGATTTTTGCCAAGTTTTAAAAAATTTTGTTTAAACCAACTTCGATTTTTCTGGATTATGGTAGGTTTTTTTGATAGAGGAGCTGCATTTGAGTAATTTTAGTTGAAAATAACTTCGAATTTTTGGATTTTTGTACAGATTCTTGTAAAATTTTAAAAAATTTTGTTGAAACCAACATCGATTTTTCTGGATTATGGTAGGTTTTTTTGATAGAGGAGCTGCATTTGAGTAATTTTAGTTGAAAATAACTTCGAATTTTTGGATTTTTGTACAGATTTTTGTAAAATTTTTAAAAAATTTGTTGAAACCAACATCGATTTTTCTGGATTATGTTAGGTTTTTTGGATAGAGGAGCTGCATTTGAGTAATTTTAGTTGTAATTAAATTCGAATTTTTGGATTTTTGAACAGATTTTTCTCAAATTCAAAAAAATTTTGTTGAAGCCTATTTCGATTTTTCTGGATTATGTTAGGTTTTTTTGATAGACGAGCTGCATTTGAGTAATTCTAGTTGAAATTAACTTCGATTTTTTGGATTTTTGTACAGATTTTTGTCAAATTTTAAAAAATTTTGTTGAAACCAACTTCGATTTTTCTGGAATATGTT
>CATNUO010000170.1:0-88572 GCA_951215215.1 Andrena trimmerana | reverse complement strand
TTGGATTTTTGTACAGATTTTGTCAAATTTTAAAAATTTTTGTTGAAACCAACTTCGATTTTTCTGGATTATGTTAGGTTTTTTGGATAGAGGAGCTGCATTTGAGTAATTTTAGTTGAAATTAACTTCGAATTTTTGGATGTTTGTACAGATTTTTTTCAAATTATAAAAAATTTTGTTGAAACCAACTTCGATTTTTCTGGATTATGTTAGGTTTTTTGATAGAGGAGCTGCATTTGAGTAATTTTAGTTGAATTTACTTCGAATTTTTGGATTTTTGTACAGATTTTTGTCAAATTTTAAAAAATTTTGTTGAAACCAACTTCGATTTTTCTGGATTATGTTAGGTTTTTTGCATAGAGGAGCTGCATTTGAGTAATTTTAGTTGAAATTAACTTCGAATTTTTGGATTTTTGTACTGATTTTTGTCAAATTTTAAAAAATTTTGTTGAAACCAACTTCAATTACTCTGGATTAC
Source organism: Andrena trimmerana (assembly GCA_951215215.1). Lineage (NCBI taxonomy): Eukaryota > Metazoa > Arthropoda > Insecta > Hymenoptera > Andrenidae > Andrena > Andrena trimmerana. The sequence goes on along the minus strand of CATNUO010000170.1, from coordinate 88,094 downwards.
GTTAGGTTTTTTTGGTAGCGGAGCTGCATTTGAGTAATTTTAGTTGAAATTAACTTCGAATTTTGGGATTTTTGTACAGACGTTTGTCAAATTTTAAAAAATTTTGTTGAAACAAACTTCGATTTTTCTGGATTATGTTATGTTTCTTTGATAGTGGAGCTGCATTTGAGTAATTTTATTTGAAATTAACTTCGAATTTTTGGATTTTTGTACAGATTTGTGTCAAATTTTAAAAAATTTTTTTGAAACCAACTTCGATTACTCTGGATTACGTTAGGTTTCTTTGGTAGCGGAGCTGCATTTGAGTAATTTTAGTTGAAATTAACTTCGAATTTTTGGATTTTTGTACAGATTTTGTCAAATTTTAAAAAATTTTGTTGAAACCAACTTCGATTTTTCTGGATTATGTTAGGTTTTTTGGATAGAGGAGCTGCATTTGAGTAATTTTAGTTGTATGTTACGTCCGAAATCGAGATTTGAGATTGATGATTGACTTCGCAACGTAAAGAGAGGGATCTTGCCCCGTCGCCTCCATAGCACAACCGTAATCCCTAAGGCCGGTCACGCTACCTAGAGTAACTATGCGGGGCAGGTGGATTGGCAATTTAAAAAGATGGGGAAAGGAAAAGAAGAGATGTGCGTTTCGTCTTGGGACCGTCAGCCAGACTCATCAGTAGGGCTATAGCTGACGGCCCCATGCCCTAGACACACGGGGACTAAGAGGAAATAAACTTGGAACTTGTATATATACGATCGAGAGTAGACGATAGGACTTGCGAGAAGAGTAGACCTCTAGCGGCGCCGGCGGAGACGTACCGGCGCGACCCATGGTGGGGGGGCGGGACGTCACACCTCCCCTTCCAAAGGAAGATCCGACCTCGGATCTCAGCACAATCCACCGATATCCTACACCGCTGCCACCAATTTTGTTAGCTCCTAATGTTACGTCCCTACTTCTTAGTTGGGGCGCGATTTTTAAAGGAGTTTATATTTTTATCCGCTTTCGAGCTAGTCCTGGGACTTACGCTCTGGGATAGTTGAGTTTAAAGTATTAATATTGAATATTATATTGCCTACCTTTTATTAGTTAATCAAAATGAGGCGCCAGGGGATGGGGGTCTCAGAAATCCCGTCGATTTCCTGCGTTTCTGGTGTTTTGGGCACTGCCCACGGTCCCACTTCTACCAGCTTCCCGAAAGGTTGGTGGTTGCTTGCCCTTATAACAGCTGGCTGCGCAGAGACTCCCAAATATGCGTTTTCCGCTGGCGCGTTCCGGAAAGCGAATGCTAACTTCCTTAGTTGATATTTTCTACCGGCTCGGTGGCCTCTAGGCATCGCCACCTTTTATATAGGAAATATATTTGATTTAAAGTTTCTTTCATCCGCGGATCATGGTTTACGTCTAATTTCCACTGACACCGTGGGCGGCTGTCCTGCTTATAAGTGTCACTTTCAACAGACGCAAAACATGATCACGTACTAAACAAATTCGGTCGGTTAATTGAACACGCGGATCGCTCTTTTCAACCACTGTTTGGTGACACCGTGGGCGGCTGTCCTGCTTATGAGCATCACCGTCAGTGGAAAACAAATTGCGAACATTTAAGAAACATTTAATGATAGTTATTAATCGCGGAAATCGCATTTTACACTTGATACCCGATGACACCGTGGGCGGCTGTCCTGCTTATGAGTGTCATCTTTGACAAGTGCAAATCGCGATCAAACTTCATTCATATTTTTCCGATTTATAATTTGTTATAAAAAGGTGTCAATGTCTGAGGTAAGGAAATGGGAAAACTTAGGTAAACTTCACTCACTTTTATAATGTTTATAAACACTTTTATTCTGTTCACCTTTTACTGTTTTTTTTGTGTAGTCAGTTGCACATAACAATTTAAATTAACTTAATAATTGAACATGGTAATGAGCTCCGCGGGTGGTCCAATCCCTTTTTATAGGGCAATTGGTCACTCCTTCTCTAGGATTTGTCACATGACAAATCATAGGTGGGAGACCCCATCCCACAGCCTCTACCTGGAATCTTCCAGGAAGAATCTTCCCATCGTTTTATTCTGGGAGTTGTGTTTACTACTTAGGCACGTTCCATTTAACTAATTCCCAGCAGCGACGATAGCAAGATTCTTACATAAATGCGCATTTGATTTACAAGTTATGCGTTTACAATATTTCTTATACGATCGGTTTCGTATAGCTTATTTACTAGGGGTTGAAGTTAAGCATATTATTTTGGAGATTGGTTTACGGGAAATAACGGGAGGGCAATCTTCTAACGACGACCAGGGGCACAGCTCCGCGAAGGTAGTGTCGTCTCCGCTGGTTGATAAAGGGGCCTGTGTACCACGCTGGACATCAGCTGGTGTTCACTGGGCCTTCTTGGTGTTTGTGTGGTCAGCTACCTGGTATACAGCTGGCTGTCCGCCACCTCCTCGATCTGGCTGTCCTGCTCGCTGCCGTCCGTGTTTTCTTCCGATCTCTTCTTATCGCTGTTTATATTGATAATGCCTTGTCGGCTATTTGTTGCACAATATTTGTATAATATTCATATGAGGTGGTTACAATACCTCAGAGTACGAAATAGTAAATATATTCAATTTAAAGGGTTAGATAATAGTAGACTCCACGTCGCGGGACGTGACAGTAATTAACTTCGAATTTTTGGATTTTTGTGCAGATTTTTGTCAAATTTTATAAAATTTTGTTGAACCCAACTTCGATTTTTCTGGATTATATTAGGTTTTTTGGATAGAGGAGCTGCATTTGAGTAATTTTAGTTGAAAATAACTTCGAATTTTTGGATTTTTGTATAGATTTTGTCAAATTTTATAAAATTTTGTTGAAACCAACTTCGATTTTTCTGGATTATGTTAGGTTTTTTGGATAGAGGAGCTGCATTTGAGTAATTTTAGTTGAAATTAACTTCGAATTTTTGGATGTTTGTACAGATTTTTTTCAAATTATAAAAAATTTTGTTGAAACCAACTTCGATTTTTTTGGATTATGTTAGGTTTTTTGATAGAGGAGCTGCATTTGAGTAATTTTAGTTGAATTTACTTCGAATTTTTGGATTTTTGTACAGATTTTTGTTAAATTTTAAAAAATTTTGTTGAAACCAACTTCGATTTTTCTGGATTATGTTAGGTTTTTTGGATAGAGGAGCTGCATTTGAGTAATTTTAGTTGTAATTAACTTCGAATTTTTGGATTTTTATACAGATTTTTGTCAAATTTTAAAAAATTTTGTTGAAACCAACTTCGATTTTTCTGGATTATGTTAGGTTTCTTTGATAGAGGAGCTGCATTTGAGTAATTTTAGTTGAAATTAACTTCGAATTTTTGGATGTTTGTACAGATTTTTTTCAAATTATAAAAAATTTTGTTGAAACCAACTTCGATTTTTCTGGATTATGTTAGGTTTTTTGATAGAGGAGCTGCATTTGAGTAATTTTAGTTGAATTAACTTCAAATTTTTGGATTTTTGTACAGATTTTTGACAAATTTTAAAAAATTTTGTTGAAACCAACTTCGATTTTTCTGGATTATGTTAGGTTTTTTTGATAGAGGAGCTGCATTTGAGTAATTTTAGTTGTAATTAACTTCGAATTTTTGGATTTTTGTACAGATTTTTGTCAAATTTTAAAAAATTTTGTTGAAACCAACTTCGATTTTTCTGGATTATGTTATGTTTCTTTGATAGTGGAGCTGCATTTGAGTAATTTTAGTTGAAATTAACTTCGAATTTTTGGATTTTTGTACAGATTTTTGTCAAATTTTAAAAAATTTTGTTGAAACCAACTTCGATTTTTCTGGATTATGTTAGGTTTTTTGGATAGTGGAGCTGCATTTGAGTAATTTTAGTTGAAATTAACTTCGAATTTTTGGATGTTTGTACAGATTTTTTTCAAATTATAAAAAATTTTGTTGAAACCAACTTCGATTTTTCTGGATTATGTTAGGTTTTTTGATAGAGGAGCTGCATTTGAGTAATTTTAGTTGAATTTACTTCGAATTTTTGGATTTTTGTACAGATTTTTGTCAAATTTTAAAAAATTTTGTTGAAACCAACTTCGATTTTTCTGGATTATGTTAGGTTTTTTGCATAGAGGAGCTGCATGTGAGTAATTTTAGTTGTAATTAACTTCGAATTTTTGGATTTTTGTACAGATTTTTGTCAAATTTTAATAAATTTTGTTGAAACCAACTTCGATTTTTCTGGATTATGTTAGGTTTTTTTGATAGAGGAGCTGCATTTGAGTAATTTTAGTTGAAATTAACTTCGAATTTTTGGATTTTTGTAAAGATTTTGTCAAATTTTAAAAAATTTTGTTGAAACCAACTTCGATTTTTCTGGATTATGTTAGGTTTTTTGATAGAGGAGCTGCATTTGAGTAATTTTAGTTGTAATTAACTTCGAATTTTTGGATTTTTGTAAAGATTTTTGTCAAATTTTAAAAAATTTTGTTGAAACCAACTTCGATTTTGCTGGATTATGTTAGGTTTCTTTGATAGAGGAGCTGCATTTGAGTAATTTTAGTTGAAATTAACTTCGAATTTTTGGATGTTTGTACAGATTTTTTTCAAATTATAAAAAATTTTGTTAAAACCAACTTCGATTTTTCTGGATTATGTTAGGTTTTTTGATAGAGGAGCTGCATTTGAGTAATTTTAGTTGAATTAACTTCGAATTTTTCGATTTTTGTACAGATTTTTGTCAAATTTTAAAAAGTTTTGTTGAAACCGACTTCGATTTTTCTGGATTATGTTAGGTTTTTTTGATAGAGGAGCTGCATTTGAGTAATTTTAGTTGAAATTAACTTCGAATTTTTGGATGTTTGTACAGATTTTTTTCAAATTATAAAAAATTTTGTTGAAACCAACTTCAATTACTCTGGATTACGTTAGGTTTTTTTGGTAGAGGAGCTGCATTTGAGTAATTTTAGTTGAAATTAACTTCGAATTTTGGGATTTTTGTACAGATTTTTGTCAAATTTTAAAAAATTTTGTTGAAACAAACTTCGATTTTTCTGGATTATGTTAGGTTTTTTTGATAGAGGGGCGGCATTTGAGTAATTTTAGTTGAAATTAACTTCGAATTTTTGGATTTTTGTACAGATTTTGTCAAATTTTAAAAAATTTTGTTGAAACCAACTTCGATTACTCTGGATTACGTTAGGCTTTTTGGTAGCGGAACTGCATTTGAGTAATTTTAGTTGAAATTAACTTCGAATTTTGGGATTTTTGTACAGATGTTTGTCAAATTTTAAAAAATTTTGTTCAAACCAACTTCGATTTTTCTGGATTATGTAAAGTTTTTTTGATAGAGGAGCTGCATTTGAGTAATTTTAGTTGAAATTAACTTCGAATTTTTGGATTTTTATACAGATTTTTGTCAAATTTTAAAAAATTTTGTTGAAACCAACTTCGATTTTTCTGGATTATGTTAGGTTTCTTTGATAGAGGAGCTGCATTTGAGTAATTTTAGTTGAAATTAACTTCGAATTTTTGGATGTTTGTACAGATTTTTTTCAAATTATAAAAAATTTTGTTGAAACCAACTTCGATTTTTCTGGATTATGTTAGGTTTTTTGATAGAGGAGCTGCATTTGAGTAATTTTAGTTGAATTAACTTCAAATTTTTGGATTTTTGTACAGATTTTTGACAAATTTTAAAAAATTTTGTTGAAACCAACTTCGATTTTTCTGGATTATGTTAGGTTTTTTTGATAGAGGAGCTGCATTTGAGTAATTTTAGTTGTAATTAACTTCGAATTTTTGGATTTTTGTACAGATTTTTGTCAAATTTTAAAAAATTTTGTTGAAACCAACTTCGATTTTTCTGGATTATGTTATGTTTCTTTGATAGTGGAGCTGCATTTGAGTAATTTTAGTTGAAATTAACTTCGAATTTTTGGATTTTTGTACAGATTTTTGTCAAATTTTAAAAAATTTTGTTGAAACCAACTTCGATTTTTCTGGATTATGTTAGGTTTTTTGGATAGTGGAGCTGCATTTGAGTAATTTTAGTTGAAATTAACTTCGAATTTTTGGATGTTTGTACAGATTTTTTTCAAATTATAAAAAATTTTGTTGAAACCAACTTCGATTTTTCTGGATTATGTTAGGTTTTTTGATAGAGGAGCTGCATTTGAGTAATTTTAGTTGAATTTACTTCGAATTTTTGGATTTTTGTACAGATTTTTGTCAAATTTTAAAAAATTTTGTTGAAACCAACTTCGATTTTTCTGGATTATGTTAGGTTTTTTGCATAGAGGAGCTGCATGTGAGTAATTTTAGTTGTAATTAACTTCGAATTTTTGGATTTTTGTACAGATTTTTGTCAAATTTTAATAAATTTTGTTGAAACCAACTTCGATTTTTCTGGATTATGTTAGGTTTTTTTGATAGAGGAGCTGCATTTGAGTAATTTTAGTTGAAATTAACTTCGAATTTTTGGATTTTTGTAAAGATTTTGTCAAATTTTAAAAAATTTTGTTGAAACCAACTTCGATTTTTCTGGATTATGTTAGGTTTTTTGATAGAGGAGCTGCATTTGAGTAATTTTAGTTGTAATTAACTTCGAATTTTTGGATTTTTGTAAAGATTTTTGTCAAATTTTAAAAAATTTTGTTGAAACCAACTTCGATTTTGCTGGATTATGTTAGGTTTCTTTGATAGAGGAGCTGCATTTGAGTAATTTTAGTTGAAATTAACTTCGAATTTTTGGATGTTTGTACAGATTTTTTTCAAATTATAAAAAATTTTGTTAAAACCAACTTCGATTTTTCTGGATTATGTTAGGTTTTTTGATAGAGGAGCTGCATTTGAGTAATTTTAGTTGAATTAACTTCGAATTTTTCGATTTTTGTACAGATTTTTGTCAAATTTTAAAAAGTTTTGTTGAAACCGACTTCGATTATTCTGGATTATGTTAGGTTTTTTGATAGAAGAGCTGCATTTGAGTAATTTTAGTTGAAATTAACTTCGAATTTTTGGATGTTTGTACAGATTTTTTTCAAATTATAAAAAATTTTGTTGAAACCAACTTCAATTACTCTGGATTACGTTAGGTTTTTTTGGTAGAGGAGCTGCATTTGAGTAATTTTAGTTGAAATTAACTTCGAATTTTGGGATTTTTGTACAGATTTTTGTCAAATTTTAAAAAATTTTGTTGAAACAAACTTCGATTTTTCTGGATTATGTTAGGTTTTTTTGATAGAGGGGCGGCATTTGAGTAATTTTAGTTGAAATTAACTTCGAATTTTTGGATTTTTGTACAGATTTTGTCAAATTTTAAAAAATTTTGTTGAAACCAACTTCGATTACTCTGGATTACGTTAGGCTTTTTGGTAGCGGAACTGCATTTGAGTAATTTTAGTTGAAATTAACTTCGAATTTTGGGATTTTTGTACAGATGTTTGTCAAATTTTAAAAAATTTTGTTCAAACCAACTTCGATTTTTCTGGATTATGTAAAGTTTTTTTGATAGAGGAGCTGCATTTGAGTAATTTTAGTTGAAATTAACTTCGAATTTTTTGATTTTTGTACAGATTTTGTCAAATTTTAAAAAAATTTGTTGAAACCAACTTCGATTTTTCTGGATTATGTTAGGTTTTTTTGATAGAGGAGCTGCATTTGAGTAATTCTAGTTGAAATAAACTTCGAATTTTTGGATTTTTGTACAGATTTTTGCCAAATTTTAAAAAATTTTGTTGAAATCAACTTCGATTTTTCTGGAATATGTTAGGTTTTTTTGATAGAGGAGCTGCATTTGAGTAATATTAGTTGAAATTAACTTCGAATTTTTGGATTTTTGTACAGATTTTTGCCAAATTTTAAAAAATTTTGTTGAAATCAACTTCGATTTTTCTGGAATATGTTAGGTTTTTTTGATAGAGGAGCTGCATTTGAGTAATTTTAGTTGAAATTATCTTCGAATTTTTGGATTTTTGTACAGATTTTTGTCAAATTTTAAAAAATTTTGTTGAAACCAACTTCGATTACTCTGGATTACGTTAGGTTTCTTTGGTAGCGGAGCTGCATTTGAGTAATTTTAGTTGAAATTAACTTCGAATTTTTGGATTTTTGTACAGATTTTGTCAAATTTTAAAAAATTTTGTTGAAACCAACTTCGATTTTTCTGGAATATGTTAGGTTTTTTTGATAAAGGAGCTGCATTTGAGTAATTTTAGTTGAAATTAACTTCGAATTTTTGCATTTTTGTACAGATATTTGTAAAATTTTAAAAAATTTTGTTGAAACCAACTTCGATTTTTCTGGATTATGTTAGGTTTTTTGATAGAGGAGCTGCATTTGAGTAATTTTAGTTGAAATTAACTTCGAATTTTTGGATGTTTGTACATATTTTTTTCAAATTATAAAAAATTTTGTTGAAACCAACTTCGATTATTCTGGATTATGTTAGGTTTTTTGGTAGCGGAGCTGCATTTGAGTAATTTTAGTTGAAATTAACTTCGAATTTTGGGATTTATGTACAGATGTTTGTCAAATTTTTAAAAATTTTGTTGAAACCAACTTTGATTTTTCTGGATCATGTAAAGTTTTTTTGATAGAGGAGCTGCATTTGAGTAATTTTAGTTGAAATTAACTTCGAATTTTTGCATTTTTGTACAGATATTTGTAAAATTTTAAAAAATTTTGTTGAAACCAACTTCGATTACTCTGGGTTACGTTAGGTTTTTTTGGTAGCGGAGCTGCATTTGAGTAATTTTAGTTGAAATTAACTTCGAATTTTTGGATTTTTGTACAGATATTTGTAAAATTTTAAAAAATTTTGTTGAAACCAACTTCGATTACTCTGGGTTACGTTAGGTTTTTTTGGTAGCGGAGCTGCATTTGAGTAATTTTAGTTGAAATTAACTTCGAATTTTTGGATTTTTGTACAGATTTTTGTCAAATTTTAAAAAATTTTGTTGAAACCAACTTCGATTTTTCTGGATTATGTTAGGTTTTTTGGATAGAGGAGCTGCATTTGAGTAATTTTAGTTGTAATTAACTTCGAATTTTTGGATTTTTGTACAGATTTTTGTCAAATTTTAAAAAATTTTGTTGAAACCAATTTCGATTACTCTGGATTACGTTAGGTTTTTTTGGATAGAGGAGCTGCATTTGAGTAATTTTAGATGTAATTAACTTCGAATTTTTCGATTTTTGTACAGATTTTTGTCAAATTTTAAAAATTTTTGTTGAAACCAACTTCGATTACTCTGGATTACGTTAGGTTTTTTTGGTAGCGGAGCTGTATTTGAGTAATTTTAGTTGAAATTAACTTCGAATTTTGGGATTTTTGTACAGATGTTTGTCAAATTTTAAAAAATTTTGTTGAAACCAACTTCGATTTTTCTGGATCATGTAAAGTTTTTTTGATAGAGGAGCTGCATTTGAGTAATTTTAGTTGAAAATAACTTCGAATTTTTGGATTTTTGTACAGATTTTTGTCAAATTTTTAAAAATTTTGTTGAAACCAACTTCGATTTTTCTGGAATATGTTAGGTTTTTTTGATAAAGGAGCTGCATTTGAGTAATTTTAGTTGAAATTAACTTCGAATTTTTGGATTTTTGTACAGATTTTTGTCAAATTTTAAATAATTTTGTTGAAACCAACTTCGATTTTTCTGGATTATGTTAGGTTTTTTGATAGAGGAGCTGCATTTGAGTAATTTTAGTTGAAATTAACTTCGAATTTTTGGATGTTTGTACAGATTTTTTCAAATTATAAAAAATTTTGTTGAAACCAACTTCGATTTTTCTGGATTATGTTAGGTTTTTTGGTAGCGGAGCTGCATTTGAGTAATTTTAGTTGAAATTAACTTCGAATTTTGGGATTTATGTACAGATGTTTGTCAAATTTTTAAAAATTTTGTTGAAACCAACTTTGATTTTTCTGGATTATGTAAAGTTTTTTTGATAGAGGAGCTGCATTTGAGTAATTCTAGTTGTAATTAACTTCGAATTTTTGGATTTTTGTACAAATTTTTGTCAAATTTTAAAAAATTTTGTTGAAACCAACTTCGATTTTTCTGGATTATGTTAGGTTTTTTTGATAGAGGAGCTGCATTTGAGTAATTTTAGTTGAAATTAACTTCAAATTTTTGTATTTTTGTACAGATTTTTGTCAAATTTTAAAAATTTTTGTTGAAACCAACTTCGATTACTCTGGATTACGTTAGGTTTTTTTGGTAGCGGAGCTGCATTTGAGTAATTTTAGTTGAAATTAACTTCGAATTTTGGGATTTTTGTACAGATGTTTGTCAAATTTTAAAAAATTTTGTTGAAACCAACTTCGATTTTTCAGGATTATGTTAGGTTTTTTGGATAGAGGAGCTGCATTTGAGTAATTTTAGTTGAAATTAACTTCGAATTTCTGGATTTTTGTACTGATTTTTGTCAAATTTTAAAGTATTTTGTTGAAACCAACTTCGATTACTCTGGATTACGTTAGGTTTCTTTGGTAGCGGAGCTGCATTTGAGTAATTTTAGTTGAAATTAACTTCGAATTTTTGGATTTTTGTACAGATTTTGTCAAATTTTAAAAAATTTTGTTGAAACCAACTTCGATTTTTCTGGATTATGTTAGGTTTTTTTGATAGAGGAGCTGCATTTGAGTAATTTTAGTTGTAATTAACTTCGAATTTTTGGATTTTTGTGCAGATTTTTGTCAAATTTTTAAAAATTTTATTGAAACCAACTTCGATTACTCTGAATTACGTTAGGTTTTCTTGATAGAGGAGCTGCATTTGAGTAATTTTAGTTGAAATTAACTTCGAATTTTTGGATTTTTGTACAGATTTTTGTCAAATTTTAAAATATTTTGTTGAAACAAACTTCGATTTTTCTGGATTATGTTAGGTTTTTTTGATAGAGGGGCGGCATTTGAGTAATTTTAGTTGAAATTAACTTCGAATTTTTGGATTTTTGTACAGATTTTGTCAAATTTTAAAAAATTTTGTTGAAACCAACTTCGATTACTCTGGATTACGTTAGGCTTTTTGGTAGCGGAACTGCATTTGAGTAATTTTAGTTGAAATTAACTTCGAATTTTGGGATTTTTGTACAGATGTTTGTCAAATTTTAAAAAATTTTGTTCAAACCAACTTCGATTTTTCTGGATTATGTAAAGTTTTTTTGATAGAGGAGCTGCATTTGAGTAATTTTAGTTGAAATTAACTTCGAATTTTTGGATTTTTGTACAGATTTTGTCAAATTTTAAAAAAATTTGTTGAAACCAACTTCGATTTTTCTGGATTATGTTAGGTTTTTTTGATAGAGGAGCTGCATTTGAGTAATTCTAGTTGAAATAAACTTCGAATTTTTGGATTTTTGTACAGATTTTTGCCAAATTTTAAAAAATTTTGTTGAAATCAACTTCGATTTTTCTGGAATATGTTAGGTTTTTTTGATAGAGGAGCTGCATTTGAGTAATATTAGTTGAAATTAACTTCGAATTTCTGGATTTTTGTACTGATTTTTGTCAAATTTTAAAAAATTTTGTTGAAACCAACTTCGATTACTCTGGATTACGTTAGGTTTCTTTGGTAGCGGAGCTGCATTTGAGTAATTTTAGTTGAAATTAACTTCGAATTTTTGGATTTTTGTACAGATTTTGTCAAATTTTAAAAAATTTTGTTGAAACCAACTTCGATTTTTCTGGATCATGTTAGGTTTTTTTGATAGAGGAGCTGCATTTGAGTAATTCTAGTTGAAATAAACTTCGAATTTTTGGATTTTTGTACAGATTTTTGCCAAATTTTAAAAAATTTTGTTGAAATCAACTTCGATTTTTCTGGAATATGTTAGGTTTTTTTGATAGAGGAGCTGCATTTGAGTAATTTTAGTTGAAATTATCTTCGAATTTTTGGATTTTTGTACAGATTTTTGTCAAATTTTAAAAAATTTTGTTGAAACCAACTTCGATTACTCTGGATTACGTTAGGTTTCTTTGGTAGCGGAGCTGCATTTGAGTAATTTTAGTTGAAGTTAACTTCGAATTTTTGGATTTTTGTACAGATTTTGTCAAATTTTAAAAAATTTTGTTGAAACCAACTTCGATTTTTCTGGAATATGTTAGGTTTTTTTGATAAAGGAGCTGCATTTGAGTAATTTTAGTTGAAATTAACTTCGAATTTTTGCATTTTTGTACAGATATTTGTAAAATTTTAAAAAATTTTGTTGAAACCAACTTAGATTTTTCTGGATTATGTTAGGTTTTTTGATAGAGGAGCTGCATTTGAGTAATTTTAGTTGAAATTAACTTCGAATTTTTGGATGTTTGTACATATTTTTTTCAAATTATAAAAAATTTTGTTGAAACCAACTTCGATTATTCTGGATTATGTTAGGTTTTTTGGTAGCGGAGCTGCATTTGAGTAATTTTAGTTGAAATTAACTTCGAATTTTGGGATTTATGTACAGATGTTTGTCAAATTTTTAAAAATTTTGTTGAAACCAACTTTGATTTTTCTGGATTATGTAAAGTTTTTTTGATAGAGGAGCTGCATTTGAGTAATTTTAGTTGAAATTAACTTCGAATTTTTGCATTTTTGTACAGATATTTGTAAAATTTTAAAAAATTTTGTTGAAACCAACTTCGATTACTCTGGGTTACGTTAGGTTTTTTTGGTAGCGGAGCTGCATTTGAGTAATTTTAGTTGAAATTAACTTCGAATTTTTGGATTTTTGTACAGATATTTGTAAAATTTTAAAAAATTTTGTTGAAACCAACTTCGATTACTCTGGGTTACGTTAGGTTTTTTTGGTAGCGGAGCTGCATTTGAGTAATTTTAGTTGAAATTAACTTCGAATTTTTGGATTTTTGTACAGATTTTTGTCAAATTTTAAAAAATTTTGTTGAAACCAACTTCGATTTTCTGGATTATGTTAGGTTTTTTGGATAGAGGAGCTGCATTTGAGTAATTTTAGTTGTAATTAACTTCGAATTTTTGGATTTTTGTACAGATTTTTGTCAAATTTTAAAAAATTTTGTTGAAACCAATTTCGATTACTCTGGATTACGTTAGGTTTTTTTGGATAGAGGAGCTGCATTTGAGTAATTTTAGATGTAATTAACTTCGAATTTTTCGATTTTTGTACAGATTTTTGTCAAATTTTAAAAATTTTTGTTGAAACCAACTTCGATTACTCTGGATTACGTTAGGTTTTTTTGGTAGCGGAGCTGCATTTGAGTAATTTTAGTTGAAATTAACTTCGAATTTTTGGATTTTTGTACAGATTTTTGTCAAATTTTAAAATATTTTGTTGAAACAAACTTCGATTTTTCTGGATTATGTTAGGTTTTTTTGATAGAGGGGCGGCATTTGAGTAATTTTAGTTGAAATTAACTTCGAATTTTTGGATTTTTGTACAGATTTTGTCAAATTTTAAAAAATTTTGTTGAAACCAACTTCGATTACTCTGGATTACGTTAGGCTTTTTGGTAGCGGAACTGCATTTGAGTAATTTTAGTTGAAATTAACTTCGAATTTTGGGATTTTTGTACAGATGTTTGTCAAATTTTAAAAAATTTTGTTCAAACCAACTTCGATTTTTCTGGATTATGTAAAGTTTTTTTGATAGAGGAGCTGCATTTGAGTAATTTTAGTTGAAATTAACTTCGAATTTTTGGATTTTTGTACAGATTTTGTCAAATTTTAAAAAAATTTGTTGAAACCAACTTCGATTTTTCTGGATTATGTTAGGTTTTTTTGATAGAGGAGCTGCATTTGAGTAATTCTAGTTGAAATAAACTTCGAATTTTTGGATTTTTGTACAGATTTTTGCCAAATTTTAAAAAATTTTGTTGAAATCAACTTCGATTTTTCTGGAATATGTTAGGTTTTTTTGATAGAGGAGCTGCATTTGAGTAATATTAGTTGAAATTAACTTCGAATTTCTGGATTTTTGTACTGATTTTTGTCAAATTTTAAAAAATTTTGTTGAAACCAACTTCGATTACTCTGGATTACGTTAGGTTTCTTTGGTAGCGGAGCTGCATTTGAGTAATTTTAGTTGAAATTAACTTCCAATTTTTGGATTTTTGTACAGATTTTGTCAGATTTTAAAAAATTTTGTTGAAACCAACTTCGATTTTTCTGGATCATGTTAGGTTTTTTTGATAGAGGAGCTGCATTTGAGTAATTCTAGTTGAAATAAACTTCGAATTTTTGGATTTTTGTACAGATTTTTGCCAAATTTTAAAAAATTTGTTGAAATCAACTTCGATTTTTCTGGAATATGTTAGGTTTTTTTGATAGAGGAGCTGCATTTGAGTAATTTTAGTTGAAATTATCTTCGAATTTTTGGATTTTTGTACAGATTTTTGTCAAATTTTAAAAAATTTTGTTGAAACCAACTTCGATTACTCTGGATTACGTTAGGTTTCTTTGGTAGCGGAGCTGCATTTGAGTAATTTTAGTTGAAATTAACTTCGAATTTTTGGATTTTTGTACAGATTTTGTCAAATTTTAAAAAATTTTGTTGAAACCAACTTCGATTTTTCTGGAATATGTTAGGTTTTTTTGATAAAGGAGCTGCATTTGAGTAATTTTAGTTGAAATTAACTTCGAATTTTTGCATTTTTGTACAGATATTTGTAAAATTTTAAAAAATTTTGTTGAAACCAACTTCGATTTTTCTGGATTATGTTAGGTTTTTTGATAGAGGAGCTGCATTTGAGTAATTTTAGTTGAAATTAACTTCGAATTTTTGGATGTTTGTACATATTTTTTTCAAATTATAAAAAATTTTGTTGAAACCAACTTCGATTATTCTGGATTATGTTAGGTTTTTTGGTAGCGGAGCTGCATTTGAGTAATTTTAGTTGAAATTAACTTCGAATTTTGGGATTTATGTACAGATGTTTGTCAAATTTTTAAAAATTTTGTTGAAACCAACTTTGATTTTTCTGGATTATGTAAAGTTTTTTTGATAGAGGAGCTGCATTTGAGTAATTTTAGTTGAAATTAACTTCGAATTTTTGCATTTTTGTACAGATATTTGTAAAATTTTAAAAAATTTTGTTGAAACCAACTTCGATTACTCTGGGTTACGTTAGGTTTTTTTGGTAGCGGAGCTGCATTTGAGTAATTTTAGTTGAAATTAACTTCGAATTTTTGGATTTTTGTACAGATATTTGTAAAATTTTAAAAAATTTTGTTGAAACCAACTTCGATTACTCTGGGTTACGTTAGGTTTTTTTGGTAGCGGAGCTGCATTTGAGTAATTTTAGTTGAAATTAACTTCGAATTTTTGGATTTTTGTACAGATTTTTGTCAAATTTTAAAAAATTTTGTTGAAACCAACTTCGATTTTTCTGGATTATGTTAGGTTTTTTGGATAGAGGAGCTGCATTTGAGTAATTTTAGTTGTAATTAACTTCGAATTTTTGGATTTTTGTACAGATTTTTGTCAAATTTTAAAAAATTTTGTTGAAACCAATTTCGATTACTCTGGATTACGTTAGGTTTTTTTGGATAGAGGAGCTGCATTTGAGTAATTTTAGATGTAATTAACTTCGAATTTTTCGATTTTTGTACAGATTTTTGTCAAATTTTAAAAATTTTTGTTGAAACCAACTTCGATTACTCTGGATTACGTTAGGTTTTTTTGGTAGCGGAGCTGTATTTGAGTAATTTTAGTTGAAATTAACTTCGAATTTTGGGATTTTTGTACAGATGTTTGTCAAATTTTAAAAAATTTTGTTGAAACCAACTTCGATTTTTCTGGATCATGTAAAGTTTTTTTGATAGAGGAGCTGCATTTGAGTAATTTTAGTTGAAAATAACTTCGAATTTTTGGATTTTTGTACAGATTTTTGTCAAATTTTTAAAAATTTTGTTGAAACCAACTTCGATTTTTCTGGAATATGTTAGGTTTTTTTGATAAAGGAGCTGCATTTGAGTAATTTTAGTTGAAATTAACTTCGAATTTTTGGATTTTTGTACAGATTTTTGTCAAATTTTAAATAATTTTGTTGAAACCAACTTCGATTTTTCTGGATTATGTTAGGTTTTTTGATAGAGGAGCTGCATTTGAGTAATTTTAGTTGAAATTAACTTCGAATTTTTGGATGTTTGTACAGATTTTTTCAAATTATAAAAAATTTTGTTGAAACCAACTTCGATTTTTCTGGATTATGTTAGGTTTTTTGGTAGCGGAGCTGCATTTGAGTAATTTTAGTTGAAATTAACTTCGAATTTTGGGATTTATGTACAGATGTTTGTCAAATTTTTAAAAATTTTGTTGAAACCAACTTTGATTTTTCTGGATTATGTAAAGTTTTTTTGATAGAGGAGCTGCATTTGAGTAATTTTAGTTGTAATTAACTTCGAATTTTTGGATTTTTGTACAAATTTTTGTCAAATTTTAAAAAATTTTGTTGAAACCAACTTCGATTTTTCTGGATTATGTTAGGTTTTTTTGATAGAGGAGCTGCATTTGAGTAATTTTAGTTGAAATTAACTTCAAATTTTTGTATTTTTGTACAGATTTTTGTCAAATTTTAAAAATTTTTGTTGAAACCAACTTCGATTACTCTGGATTACGTTAGGTTTTTTTGGTAGCGGAGCTGCATTTGAGTAATTTTAGTTGAAATTAACTTCGAATTTTGGGATTTTTGTACAGATGTTTGTCAATTTTTTAAAAATTTTGTTGAAACCAACTTTGATTTTTCTGGATTATGTAAAGTTTTTTTGATAGAGGAGCTGCATTTGAGTAATTTTAGTTGTAATTAACTTCGAATTTTTGGATTTTTGTACAAATTTTTGTCAAATTTTAAAAAATTTTGTTGAAACCAACTTCGATTTTTCTGGATTATGTTAGGTTTTTTTGATAGAGGAGCTGCATTTGAGTAATTTTAGTTGAAATTAACTTCAAATTTTTGTATTTTTGTACAGATTTTTGTCAAATTTTAAAAAATTTTGTTGAAACCAACTTCGATTACTCTGGATTACGTTAGGTTTTTTTGGTAGCGGAGCTGCATTTGAGTAATTTTAGTTGAAATTAACTTCGAATTTTGGGATTTTTGTACAGATGTTTGTCAATTTTTTAAAAATTTTGTTGAAACCAACTTCGATTTTTCTGGTTTATGTAAAGTTTTTTTGATAGAGGAGCTGCATTTGAGTAATTTTAGTTGAACATAACTTCGAATTTTTGGATTTTTGTACAGATTTTTGTCAAATTTTAAAAAATTTTGTTGAAACCAACTTCGATTACTCTGGATTACGTTAGGTTTTTTTGGTAGCGGTGCTGCATTTGAGTAATTTTAGTTGAAAATAACTTCGAATTTTTTGGATTTTTGTACAAATTTTTGTAAAATTTTAAAAAATTTTGTTGAAACCAACTTCGATTTTTCTGGATTATGTTAGGTTTTTTGGATAGAGGAGCTGCATTTGAGTAATTTTAGTTGTAATTAACTTCGAATTTTTGGATTATTGTGCAGATTTTTTTCAAATTTTATAAGATTTTGTTGAACCCATCTTCGATTTTTCTGGATTACGTTAGGTTTTTTTTGTTTTTTGTACAGATTTTTGTCAAATTTTAAAAAATTTTGTTGAAAGCAACTTCGATTTTTCTGGAATATGTTAGGTTTTTTTGATAAAGGAGATGCATTTGAGTAATTTTAGTTGAAATTAACTTCGAATTTTGGGATTTTTGTACAGATTTTTGTCAAATTTTAAAAAATTTTGTTGAAACCAACTTCGGTTTTTCTGGATTATGTTAGGTTTTTTGGATGGAGGAGCTGCATTTGAGTAATTTTAGTTGTAATTCACTTCGAATTTTTGGATTTTTGTACCAATTTTTTTCAAATTTTAAAAAATTTTGTTGAAACCAACTTCGATTACTCTGGATTACGTTAGGTTTTTTTGGTAGCGGAGCTGCATTTGAGTAATTTTAGTTGAAATTAACTTCGAATTTTTGTCAAATTTTAAAAAATTTTGTTGAAACCAACTTCGATTACTCTGGATTACGTTAGGTTTTTTTGGTAGCGGAGTTGCATTTGAGTAATTTTAGTTGAAATTAATTTCGAATTTTGGGATTTTTGTACAGACGTTTGTCAAATTTTAAAAAATTTTGTTGAAACCAACTTCGATTACTCTGGATTACGTTAGGTTTTTTTGGTAGCGGAGCTGCATTTGAGTAATTTTAGTTGAAATTAACTTCGAATTTTGGGATTTTTGTACAGATGTTTGTCAATTTTTAAAAAATTTTGTTGAAACCAACTTCTTTTTTTCTGGATTATGTAAAGTTTTTTTGATAGAGGAGCTGCATTTGAGTAATTTTAGTTGAAAATAACTTCGAATTTTTGGATTTTTGTACAGATTTTTGTCAAATTTTAAAAAATTTTGTTGAAACCAACTTCGATTTTTCTGGATTATGTTAGGTGTTTTTGATAGAGGAGCTGCATTTGAGTAATTTTAGTTGAAATTAACTTCGAATTTTTGGATTTTTGCACAGATTTTTGTCAAATTTTAAAAAATTTTGTTTAAACCTACTTCGATTTTTCTGGATTATGTTAGGTTTTTTTGATAGAGGAGCTGCATTTGAGTAATTTTAGTTGTAATTAAATTCGAATTTTTGGATTTTTGAACAGATTTTTCTCAAATTTTAAAAAATTTTGTTTAAACCTACTTCGATTTTTCTGGATTATTTTAGGTTTTTTGGATAGAGGAGCTGCATTTGAGTAATTTTAGTTGAAAAAAACTTCGAATTTTTGGATTTTTGTACAGATTTTTGTCAAATTTTAAAAAATTTTGTTGAAACCAACTTCTTCTTTTCTGGATTATGTAAAGTTTTTTTGATAGGGGAGCTGCATTTGAGTAATTTTAGTTGTAATTAAATTCGAATTTTTGGATTTTTGAACAGATTTTTCTCAAATTTTAAAAAATTTTGTTGAAGCCTATTTCGATTTTTCTGGATTATGTTAGGTTTTTTTGATAGACAAGCTGCATTTGAGTAATTCTAGTTGAAATTAACTTCGATTTTTTGGATTTTTGTACAGATTTTTGTCAAATTTTAAAAAATTTTGTTGAAACCAACTTCGATTTTTCTGGATTATTTTAGGTTTTTTGGATAGAGGAGCTGCATTTGAGTAATTTTAGTTGTAATTAACTTCGAATTTTTGGATCTTTGTTCAGATTTTTGTCAAATTTCAAAAAATTTTATAGAACCCAACTTCGATTTTTCTGGATTATGTTAGGTTTTTTTGATAGAGGGGCTGCATTTGAGTAATTTTAGTTGAAAATAACTTCGAACTTTTGGATTTTTGTACAGATTTTTGTCAAATTTTAAAAAATTTTGTTGAAACCAACTTCTTTTTTTCTGGATTATGTAAAGTTTTTTTGATAGAGGAGCTGCATTTGAGTAATTTTAGTTGAAAATAACTTCGAATTTTTGGATTTTTGTACAGATTTTTGTCAAATTTTAAAAAATTTTGTTGAAACCAACTTCGATTTTTCTGGATTATGTAAAGTTTTTTTGATAGAGGAGCTGCATTTGAGTAATTTTAGTTGAAAATAACTTCGAATTTTTGAATTTTTGTACAGATTTTTGTCAAATTTTAAAAAATTTTGTTGAAACCAACATCGATTTTTCTGGGATATGTTAGGTTTTTTTGATAAAGGAGCTGCATTTGAGTAATTTTAGTTGAAATTAACTTCGAATTTTGGGATCTTTGTACAGATTTTTGTCAAATTTTAAAAAATTTTGTTTAAACCTACTTCGATTTTTCTGGATTATGTTAAGTTTTTTTGATAGAGGAGCTGCATTTGAGTAATTTTAGTTGTATTTAAATTCGAATTTTTGGATTTTTGTACAGATTTTTGTCAAATTTTAAAAAATTTTGTTGAAACCAACTTCGATTTTTCTGGAATATGTTAGGTTTTTTTGATAAAGGAGCTGCATTTGAGTAATTTTAGTTGAAATTAACTTCGAATTTTTGGATTTTTGTACAGATTTTTGTCAAATTTTAAAAAATTTTGTTGAAACCAACTTCGATTTTTCTGGATTATGTTAGGTTTTTTTGATAGAGGAGCTGCATTTGAGTATTTTTAGTTGAAAATAACTTCGAATTTTTGGATTTTTGAACAGATATTTGTCAAATTTTAAAAAATTTTGTTTAAACCTACTTCGATTTTTCTGGATTACGTTAGGTTTTTTTGATAGAGGAGCTGCATTTGAGTAATTTTAGTTGTAATTAAATTCGAATTTTTGGATTTTTGAACAGATTTTTCTCAAATTTTAAAAAATTTTGTTGAAACCAACTTCGATTTTTCTGGATTATTTTAGGTTTTTTGGATAGAGGAGCTGCATTTGAGTAATTTTAGTTGAAAATAACTTCGAATTTTTGGATTTTTGTACAGATTTTTGTCAAATTTTAAAAAATTTTGTTGAAACCAACTTCTTTTTTTCTGGATTATGTAAAGTTTTTTTGATAGGGGAGCTGCATTTGAGTAATTTTAGTTGTAATTAAATTCGAATTTTTGGATTTTTGAACAGATTTTTCTCAAATTTTAAAAAATTTTGTTGAAGCCTATTTCGATTTTTCTGGATTATGTTAGGTTTTTTTGATAGACAAGCTGCATTTGAGTAATTCTAGTTGAAATTAACTTCGATTTTTTGGATTTTTGTACAGATTTTTGTCAAATTTTAAAAAATTTTGTTGAAACCAACTTCGATTTTTCTGGATTATTTTAGGTTTTTTGGATAGAGGAGCTGCATTTGAGTAATTTTAGTTGTAATTAACTTCGAATTTTTGGATCTTTGTTCAGATTTTTGTCAAATTTCAAAAAATTTTATTGAACCCAACTTCGATTTTTCTGGATTATGTTAGGTTTTTTTGATAGAGGGGCTGCATTTGAGTAATTTTAGTTGAAAATAACTTCGAACTTTTGGATTTTTGTACAGATTTTTGTCAAATTTTAAAAAATTTTGTTGAAACCAACTTCTTTTTTTCTGGATTATGTAAAGTTTTTTTGATAGAGGAGCTGCATTTGAGTAATTTTAGTTGAAAATAACTTCGAATTTTTGGATTTTTGTACAGATTTTTGTCAAATTTTAAAAAATTTTGTTGAAACCAACTTCGATTTTTCTGGATTATGTAAAGTTTTTTTGATAGAGGAGCTGCATTTGAGTAATTTTAGTTGAAAATAACTTCGAATTTTTGAATTTTTGTACATATTTTTGTCAAATTTTAAAAAATTTTGTTGAAACCAACATCGATTTTTCTGGGATATGTTAGGTTTTTTTGATAAAGGAGCTGCATTTGAGTAATTTTAGTTGAAATTAACTTCGAATTTTGGGATCTTTGTACAGATTTTTGTCAAATTTTAAAAAATTTTGTTTAAACCTACTTCGATTTTTCTGGATTATGTTAAGTTTTTTTGATAGAGGAGCTGCATTTGAGTAATTTTAGTTGTATTTAAATTCGAATTTTTGGATTTTTGTACAGATTTTTGTCAAATTTTAAAAAATTTTGTTGAAACCAACTTCGATTTTTCTGGAATATGTTAGGTTTTTTTGATAAAGGAGCTGCATTTGAGTAATTTTAGTTGAAATTAACTTCGAATTTTTGGATTTTTGTACAGATTTTTGTCAAATTTTAAAAAATTTTGTTGAAACCAACTTCGATTTTTCTGGATTATGTTAGGTTTTTTTGATAGAGGAGCTGCATTTGAGTATTTTTAGTTGAAAATAACTTCGAATTTTTGGATTTTTGAACAGATATTTGTCAAATTTTAAAAAATTTTGTTTAAACCTACTTCGATTTTTCTGGAATACGTTAGGTTTTTTTGATAGAGGAGCTGCATTTGAGTAATTTTAGTTGTAATTAAATTCGAATTTTTGGATTTTTGAACAGATTTTTCTCAAATTTTAAAAAATTTTGTTGAAACCAACTTCGATTTTTCTGGATTATTTTAGGTTTTTTGGATAGAGGAGCTGCATTTGAGTAATTTTAGTTGAAAATAACTTCGAATTTTTGGATTTTTGTACAGATTTTTGTCAAATTTTAAAAAATTTTGTTGAAACCAACTTCTTTTTTTCTGGATTATTTTAGGTTTTTTGGATAGAGGAGCTGCATTTGAGTAATTTTAGTTGTAATTAAATTCGAATTTTTGGATTTTTGAACAGATTTTTCTCAAATTTTAAAAAATTTTGTTGAAGCCTATATCGATTTTTCTGGATTATGTTAGGTTTTTTTGATAGACAAGCTGCATTTGAGTAATTCTAGTTGAAATTAACTTCGATTTTTTGGATTTTTGTACAGATTTTTGTCAAATTTTAAAAAATTTTGTTGAAACCAACTTCGATTTTTCTGGATTATGTTAGGTTTTTTTGATAGAGGAGCTGCATTTGAGTAATTCTAGTTGAAATTATCTTCGAATTTTTGGATTTTTGTTCAGATTTTTGTCAAATTTTAAAAAATTTTATTGAACCCAACTTCGATTTTTCTGGATTATGTTAGGTTTTTTTGATAGAGGAGCTGCATTTGAGTAATTCTAGTTGAAATTATCTTCGAATTTTTGGATTTTTGTTCAGATTTTTGTCAAATTTTAAAAAATTTTATTGAACCCAACTTCGATTTTTCTGGATTATGTTAGGTTTTTTTGATAGAGGGGCTGCATTTGAGTAATTTTAGTTGAAAATAACTTCGAATTTTTGAATTTTTGTACAGATTTTTGTCAAATTTTAAAAAATTTTGTTGAAACCAACATCGATTTTTCTGGGATATGTTAGGTTTTTTTGATAGAGGAGCTGCATTTGAGTAATTTTAGTTGAAATTAACTTCGAATTTTTGGATTTTTGTACAGACTTTTGTCAAATTTTAAAAAATTTTGTTTAAACCTACTTCGATTTTTTTGGATAATGTTAGGTTTTTTTTGATAGAGGAGCTGCATTTGAGTAATTTTAGTTGAAATTAACTTCGAATTTTTGGATTTTTGTACAGATTTTTGTCAAATTTTAAAAAATTTTGTTGAAACCAACTTCGATTTTTCTGGAATATGTTAGGTTTTTTTGATAAAGGAGCTGCATTTGAGTAATTTTAGTTGAAATTAACTTCGAATTTTGGAATTTTTGTACAGATGTTTGTCAAATTTTAAAAAATTTTGTTGGAACCAACTTCGATTTTTCTGGATTATGTTAGGTTTTTTTGATAGAGGAGCTGCATTTGAGTATTTTTAGTTGAAAATAACTTCGAATTTTTGGATTTTTGAACAGATATTTGTCAAATTTTAAAAAATTTTGTTTAAACCTACTTCGATTTTTCTGGATTACGTTAGGTTTTTTTGATAGAGGAGCTGCATTTGAGTAATTTTAGTAGTAATTAAATTCGAATTTTTGGATTTTTGAACAGATTTTTCTCAAATTTTAAAAAATTTTGTTGAAGCCTATTTCGATTTTTCTGGATTATGTTAGGTTTTTTTGATAGACAAGCTGCATTTGAGTAATTCTAGTTGAAATTAACTTCGATTTTTTGGATTTTTGTACCGATTTTTGTCAAATTTTAAAAAATTATGTTGAAACCAACTTCGATTTTTCTGGATTATTTTAGGTTTTTTGGATAGAGGAGCTGCATTTGAGTAATTTTAGTTGTAATTAACTTCGAATTTTTTGATTTTTGTACAGATTTTTGTCAAATTTTAAAAAATTTTGTTGAAACCAACTTCGATTTTTCTGGATTATGTTAGGTTTTTTTGATCAAGGAGCTGCATTTGAGTAATTTTAGTTGAAAATAACTTCGAATTTTTGGATTTTTGTACAGATTTTTGTCAAATTTTAAAAAATTTTGTTTAAACCTACTTCGATTTTTTTGGATAATGTTAGGATTTTTTTGATAGAGGAGCTGCATTTGAGTAATTTTAGTTGTAATTAACTTCGAATTTTTTGATTTTTGTACAGATTTTTGTCAAATTTTAAAAAATTTTGTTTAAACCTACTTCGATTTTTCTGGATTATGTTAGGTTTTTTGGATAGAGGAGCTGCATTTGAGTAATTTTAGTTGTAATTAACTTCGAATTTTTGGATTTTTGTGCAGATTTTTGTTAAATTTTATAAAATTTTGTTGAACCCAACTTCGACTTTTCTGGATTATGTTAGGTTTTTTTGATAGAGGAGCTGCATTTGAGTAATTCTAGTTGAAATTAACTTCGAATTTTTGGATTTTTGTACAGATTTTTGTCAAATTTTAAAAAATTTTGTTGAAACCAACTTCGATTTTTCTGGATTATGTAAAGTTTTTTTGTTAGAGGAGCTGCATTTGAGTAATTTTAGTTGAACATAACTTCGAATTTTTGGATTTTTGTACAGATTTTTGTCAAATTTTAAAAAATTTTGTTGAAACCAACTTCGATTTTTCTGGAATATGTTAGGTTTTTTTGATAGAGGAGCTGCATTTGAGTAATTTTAGTTGAAATTAACTTCGAATTTTGGGATTTTTGTACAGATGTTTGTCAAATTTTAAAAAATTTTTGTTGAAACCAACTTCGATTTTTCTGGATTATGTTAGGTTTTTTTGATAGAGGAGCTGCATTTGAGTAATTCTAGTTGAAATTATCTTCGAATTTTTGGATTTTTGTTCAGATTTTTGTCAAATTTTAAAAAATTTTATTGAACCCAACTTCGATTTTTCTGGATTATGTTAGGTTTTTTTGATAGAGGGGCTGCATTTGAGTAATTTTAGTTGAAAATAACTTCGAATTTTTGAATTTTTGTACAGATTTTTGTCAAATTTTAAAAAATTTTGTTGAAACCAACATCGATTTTTCTGGGATATGTTAGGTTTTTTTGATAGAGGAGCTGCATTTGAGTAATTTTAGTTGAAATTAACTTCGAATTTTTGGATTTTTGTACAGACTTTTGTCAAATTTTAAAAAATTTTGTTTAAACCTACTTCGATTTTTTTGGATAATGTTAGGTTTTTTTTGATAGAGGAGCTGCATTTGAGTAATTTTAGTTGAAATTAACTTCGAATTTTTGGATTTTTGTACAGATTTTTGTCAAATTTTAAAAAATTTTGTTGAAACCAACTTCGATTTTTCTGGAATATGTTAGGTTTTTTTGATAAAGGAGCTGCATTTGAGTAATTTTAGTTGAAATTAACTTCGAATTTTGGAATTTTTGTACAGATGTTTGTCAAATTTTAAAAAATTTTGTTGGAACCAACTTCGATTTTTCTGGATTATGTTAGGTTTTTTTGATAGAGGAGCTGCATTTGAGTATTTTTAGTTGAAAATAACTTCGAATTTTTGGATTTTTGAACAGATATTTGTCAAATTTTAAAAAATTTTGTTTAAACCTACTTCGATTTTTCTGGATTACGTTAGGTTTTTTTGATAGAGGAGCTGCATTTGAGTAATTTTAGTAGTAATTAAATTCGAATTTTTGGATTTTTGAACAGATTTTTCTCAAATTTTAAAAAATTTTGTTGAAGCCTATTTCGATTTTTCTGGATTATGTTAGGTTTTTTTGATAGACAAGCTGCATTTGAGTAATTCTAGTTGAAATTAACTTCGATTTTTTGGATTTTTGTACCGATTTTTGTCAAATTTTAAAAAATTATGTTGAAACCAACTTCGATTTTTCTGGATTATTTTAGGTTTTTTGGATAGAGGAGCTGCATTTGAGTAATTTTAGTTGTAATTAACTTCGAATTTTTTGATTTTTGTACAGATTTTTGTCAAATTTTAAAAAATTTTGTTGAAACCAACTTCGATTTTTCTGGATTATGTTAGGTTTTTTTGATCAAGGAGCTGCATTTGAGTAATTTTAGTTGAAAATAACTTCGAATTTTTGGATTTTTGTACAGATTTTTGTCAAATTTTAAAAAATTTTGTTTAAACCTACTTCGATTTTTTTGGATAATGTTAGGATTTTTTTGATAGAGGAGCTGCATTTGAGTAATTTTAGTTGTAATTAACTTCGAATTTTTTGATTTTTGTACAGATTTTTGTCAAATTTTAAAAAATTTTGTTTAAACCTACTTCGATTTTTTTGGATTATGTTAGGTTTTTTTTGATAGAGGAGCTGCATTTGAGTAATTTTAGTTGAAAATAACTTCGAATTTTTGGATTTTTGTACAGATTTTTGTCAAATTTTAAAAAATTTTGTTTAAACCTACTTCGATTTTTCTGGATTATGTTAGGTTTTTTTGATAGAGGAGCTGCATATGAGTAATTTTAGTTGAAATTAACTTCGAATTTTTGGATTTTTGTACAGATGTTTGTCAAATTTTAAAAAATTTTGTTGGAACCAACTTCGATTTTTCTGGATTATGTTAGGTTTTTTTGATAGAGGGGCTGCATTTGAGTAATTTTAGTTGAAAATAACTTCGAATTTTTGGATTTTTGTACAGATTTTTGTCAAATTTTAAAAAATTTTGTTGGAACCAACTTCGATTTTTCTGGATTATGTTAGGTTTTTTTGATAGGGGAGCTGCATTTGAGTAATTCTAGTTGAAATTATCTTCGAATTTTTGGATTTTTGTTCAGATTTTTGTCTAATTTTAAAAAATTTTATTGAACCCAACTTCGATTTTTCTGGATTATGTTAGGTTTTTTTGATAGAGGGGCTGCATTTGAGTAATTTTAGTTGAAAATAACTTCGAATTTTTGGATTTTTGTCAAATTTTAAACAATTTGGTTGAAACCAACTTCTTTTTTTCTGGATTATGTAAAGTTTTTTTGATAGAGGAGCTGCATTTGAGTAATTTTAGTTGAAAATAACATCGAATTTTTGGATTTTTGTACAGATTTTTGTCAAATTTTAAAAAATTTTGTTGAAACCAACTTCGATTTTTCTGGATTATGTTAGGTTTTTTTGATAGTGGAGCTGCATTTGAGTAATTCTAGTTGAAATTATCTTCGAATTTTTGGATTTTTGTTCAGATTTTTGTCTAATTTTAAAAAATTTTATTGAACCCAACTTCGATTTTTCAGGATTATGTAAAGTTTTTTTGATAGAGGAGCTGCATTTGAGTAATTTTAGTTGAAAATAACTTCGAATTTTTGGATTTTTGTACAGATTTTTGTCAAATTTTAAAAAATTTTGTTGAAACCAACTTCGATTTTTCTGGATTATGTTAGGTTTTTTTGATAGTGGAGCTGCATTTGAGTAATTCTAGTTGAAATTATCTTCGAATTTTTGGATTTTTGTTCAGATTTTTGTCTAATTTTAAAAAATTTTATTGAACCCAACTTCGATTTTTCTGGATTATGTTAGGTTTTTTTGATAGAGGAGCTGCATTTGAGTAATTTTAGTTGTAATTAACTTCGAATTTTTGGATTTTTGTGCAGATGTTTGTAAAATTTTATAAAATTTTGTTGAACCCAACTTCGATTTTTCTGGATTATGTTAGGTTTTTTTGATAGAGGAGCTGCATTTGAGTAATTTTAGTTGAAATTAACTTCGAATTTTGGGATTTTTGTACAGATGTTTGACAAATTTTAAAAAATTTTTTTTAAACCTACTTCGATTTTTCTGGATTATGTTAGGTTTTTTTGATAGAGGAGCTGCATTTGAGTAATTTCAGTTGAAATTAAATTCGAATTTTGGGATTTTTGTACAGATGTTTGTCAAATTTTAATAAATTTTGTTGGAACCAACTTCGATTTTTCTGGATTATGTTAGGTTTTTTGGATAGAGGCGCTGCATTTGAGTAATTTTAGTTGAAATTAACTTCGAATTTTGGGATTTTTGTACAGATGTTTGACAAATTTTAAAAAATTTTTTTTAAACCCACTTCGATTTTTCTGGATTATGTTAGGTTTTTTTGATAGAGGAGCTGCATTTGAGTAATTTCAGTTGAAATTAAATTCGAATTTTGGGATTTTTGTACAGATGTTTGTCAAATTTTAATAAATTTTGTTGGAACCAACTTCGATTTTTCTGGATTATGTTAGGTTTTTTGGATAGAGGAGCTGCATTTGAGTAATTTTAGTTGAAATTAACTTCGAATTTTTGGATTTTTGTACAGATTTTTGTCAAATTATAAAAAATTTTGTTGAAACCAACTTCGATTTTTCTGGATTACGTCAGGTTTTTTTGATAGAGGAGCTGCATTTGAGTAATTTTAGTTGTAATTAACTTCGAATTTTTGGATTTTTGTGCAGATTTTTGTCAAATTTTATAAAATTTTGTTGAACTCAACTTCGATTTTTCTGGATTACGTTAGGTTTTTTTGGTAGCGGAGCTGCATTTGAGTAATTTTAGTTGAAATTAACATCGAATTTTGGGATTTTTGTTCAGATTTTTGACAAATTTTAAAAAATTTTGTTGAAACCAACTTCGATTTTTCTGGATTATGTGAAGTTTTTTTGATAGAGGAGCTGCATTTGAGTAATTTTAGTTGAAATTAACTTCGAATTTTTGGATTTTTGTACAGATATTTGTCAAATTTTAAAAAATTTTGTTGAAACCAACTTCGATTTTTCTGGATTACGTTAGGTTTTTTTGATAGAGGAGCTGCATTTGAGTAGTAGTAGTAAATAGGTTTATTTTTTGCCTTTCGGCCTCAAAATGGGGTTACATGTGTGTAAGTGTTTCTGGGACTGTTAACTGCATGTTCTGCTTTCGTTTTGACTTCTTCCTTCATCTTGGACTTCTTTTCTTCTCCTTTTTTCCAGAACCAAACGCATCCACTCCGCTCCTTCTGCTTCTCCCTTTAGTATTCCTCTAATCGTTGAATTTTCTCTTTTCAGCTCCTTACAGTCTTGTAACATGTGGCCCAGGGTCTCTCTAGTCCTGTTACATAGTCTGCATACTGTCTCTTTTTCTTCCTTCCAGTACTTGCTTCCTCTTTCTTCATTCCCACATCTGAACCTTGCGATCATGCTTTGGTCTCTGCCTCTGTAGTTTCCGTCTAGGTAATTTGCTCTTTGGTCTTCTCTGATTTCTGTGTAATGTGCGTTGTATCTGCCTCCTAGTATTCTTTCGTATTGCCATTGCACCTGCTCTGTCCTGTCTCTTTGCGCTAGTTCCTCAGCAAACTCTCTTCCTCTCCTTCTTTCTATTTCCATTTCTTGCATATCCATCATTTTTTGTCTGTAGTATGCGACTCTCATTTCCTCCCATTTCGACTTTTTCTCTGCCTGCTTCGCGTCTATTTCCCTCCAGCACTCTTGTACTATTTTATTCTTATTCAGCCGTTTCGCTTTCTCCTCGTATTTTATTGCTCTTCTTCCCGCTTCTATCCTTACTTTGTCCGTTTTTGTTTCCTCCAAGATTAGATACGCTGGTGTATTGAAGTCCAAACCTAAAGTCCACCTTATATATTTCTCCTGTATTTTCTCTATCTTTTCTGCTTCCATCCATCCCCAGATTTCTGACGCGTACAGCAAGATACTTTTCACTATGCTTCGGAATATTCTCATTCTTCTCTCAAAATTGTTCTTGAACATTCTTTGCCCTATTCCCCATATCTGCGCCATTGCTATTCTTGCTTTCTTTATGACTTCCCTTATATGCATCTCTCTGCCCCCATTTTTCTGGAAATTATACCCTAAGTATTTGAACTCCTTTACTACTTCCAGATTGTGCCCCTGCCAGCCCCATTCTTCTCTCTTCTTCTTTCCTCTTCCTTTATGGAAAATCAGCACTTTTGACTTCTCTGCATTCAGTTGCAGCCCTTTCCGTTCAAGATATGTTCCGAATCTTCTTATCATGTCCTTAAGATCCTTTGGTTCATTTGCTAATAACGCTATATCGTCCGCATATGCTAGAGTCCAGATTTTTTATTTTCCTACTCTAACTCCTCCCGCTTGGTTTTTCCTCATGGTTTCCTCCAAATCCGCTACATATATTGTAAATAACGTTGGACTCAGTGGGCATCGCTGTCTTACCCCTTTTGTTGTCCAGAATTTGGATGACATTTCTCCGTTTGCTTTTATAGTATTTCTTGTTTCTTTGTAAATTTCTCCGATTCTCATCCTCAAGCATTTACTTATTTCCTTTTTCTTCATGATGTTTTGAAGTTTTACTCTATCCACTTTATCAAATGCAGCGCTTAGGTCTGCAAAAAAGGTATACAGCTTTCCCCCTTTTTTCTGTATTTCTCTGTTAGCTACATAGTTCAGAATAAAAATATTATCTATTGTCGACCTACCGCTCCTGAATCCTGCTTGTGTTTCTGGTATTATGTGGTTCTTTTCCAATTCCTCTTTTAGTCTTTTTTCCAGAACCATAGCATATATTTTGTACGCTGTGTTTAGGATCGTTATCCCCCGGTAGTTACTCACCTTTTCTCTATCTCCTTTTTTGAATATTGGTGAAATCACCCCTTCTTTCCACCTTTCCGGGAATCCTTCTCCCTTCCACACTTTATTAAAAATTTCTGTGATCCTTTTTACTATTTTCATGTTACCGTAAATCCAGGCTTCATTTTCTATTTTGTCTTCCCCTGCTGCTTTCTTCTTTTTTAATTTCCTGATTTGTTATTTTACTTCTGCTTCTGTTATTTCCTCTTCCTCTTCTCCTTCCGTGTTGTCTATTTCTTCCAACTCTCCTACTTCTTTCTTACAGTCGATGCCTTCTAGCAATGTTTTAAAATGATCCTTCCATTCTTTTAAATCTATTTTATTGGAGATTCTTATTCTTTTCTTTCTCTGTTTATTTATATATTCCCATATTTGATTTTCTCCCTTCAATTGCATTATCTCATTTTCTGTATTTTCTTGTAATTCCCTTCTCCTTTCATCGCACACTTTTTTGTACTCCCTTCTTTTCTTCTGGTAGTCTTCTTTGTCTCCTTTACCTCTTCTCCAGTTCCTCAATGCTTTCCTGGCTTCCCTTTTCTTTTTTGTACAATTCGAATTCCACCACTTAAAGCTGCCCAGTTTCCATTTTTTAATTTTTACTTTTTCTTTTTGTACTGCATTATTTATTTTTTCTATCATTTCTTCTACCATTTCATTCACCTCCGTCCTATTAAAGTTTATTTTGTTTAATTCGATTTCAAACTCTCTCCTGCCTTCTTCTGTCCAAATTCTTCTCTCTCTCCACCTCTCCTCCTGATTTCCCTCTCGATCTTCCCTTTTATTTCCCGCATATAGTTCTGCAATCAGAGGCATATGGTCTGACTCAACTCTCTCTTCCACTGTGAATTTCTTGATCTCTTCTTTCGCCTCGACATTTGTTATTATATAGTCGATTACTGTGCTGCCTCTTGGCCCCGAGTATGTATACTCTCCTTTATCGTCTCCCTCCATATTCCCATTCAGAAAATTCCATCCTCTTTCCTCAACCACCTCTAATAACAGCTTTCCCTCTGAGTTTTTAACTTTGTCTTTTGATCTCCTTAAGCCATGCTTTTCTTCTATTCTACAATCGCCCCCTTCCTGTCCAATTCTTGCATTGAAATCTCCTCCAATTATCAGTTTCCCCACCTCCATCTCTTCTATTATCTGGTCTAGCTCTTCTTTTGTCTCCTTCATATCTCTGCTGTACACTGTAATTATTCTCCATTTTTCATTTTGTATCTTTATTCTTCTCTCTTGAATGTTTTCCGTTCCTGCGTTCGATTCCGCCTCTTCTATGCCCTTTCTTATGCCTGTGATAATTCCGCCTATCGCTCTCCCTTTTTTTCTCTCTCTGGTGGCATATTTACACTTCCATGAGAATTCTTGTGGCAATTTATCTTTCAATCCTTCCCATTGTTTCTCTTCAATCCACGTTTCTACTAATCCTATTACATCGATTTCTTTTAGGAAATCCCAAAACTGCTTGTCTTTGCTGAGTAATCCTGCTACATTCCAGTATCCTATTTTAAATGTATCTATTTCTCTTTGGCTTCTTATTCCTTTCCCAATTCTGTGCACCCTCTCTCCCCGCATATCTGCATCCGCAGACGCGCGGGGAACGAGTGTTGGTACTGCCTTTTGTCTTGCTTTCGTTGTCCTTGTAAGCTCTGCGATCCTCCAAAAATTTAGAGGTTCACAGAACTTTGCCGACTCCAAAAATTTACTTCTTTCAGCCCACCCTCTTCTTTCCAGATAAATGTCTTATCGTTGATTTTTACTTTCCTGTACCCAACTTTCACCTTTGCCCCTTGCTCCCTTTCCGTCTTGGCAATATCTTTAATATCTCTTTGTATCTCCCTTTCTTTTTTCGTCAGGTCATTGTCAATGAACAGCCTCTTATCTTTCAATGTACTCTTCTTTAGCATTACTGCTCTTTTCTGTTGCCAGCTTCTTAACTTCGCTATCAGAAGCCCTTTTTTCTCTCCTCTTCCTACCCAGTATGCTTCCTCGATTTCTGCATCTACCTGCAATTCGTGCTTTAACACATACTCCACCGTATCCTTCGGCGTCTCTTTACGTGGTAGATCTTCTCCCCTTAGGGTAATATTATTTCTTCTCTCTCTCTTTTCTCGAGCCTCTTCCTTCTTTTCTAGCCCCTCTATTCTTTCTGTCAGCCTCTCAGCCTGAACCTTCTTGGTCTCCAGTACTTCTATCCTTCCTTTCATTTCTTTCCTTTCCTTTTCCCATATCTCGTCCCTACTCTTCCACTCGTCCCTCAAATCCTGCATTCCCTGCCTTAGATCTTTATTATCTCTTCTCAACTCTTCCATGTCTTTCTTAACTGCCAGCACTGCTTCCATCAATTTGTCTAATTTTGCATCCATTTCTTTTTCCTGCCCTGTCTCCTGGCTGTCCGACGTTTCCACAGATCCTATGGCTACCTCGGTTTTCTTCAGCGGAGGCGACCTCCCTACTTTCCTTGCTTTTAAGAATTCTTCTTCTATTTCCCTTTCGGCCCTCAACCTCTCCTGCTTCTCCTCGTCCTCCCGTTTCCTCTTAAATGAGTCCAGTATCGAGCCTTCGCTGTCCGCTCTTCTTCTTCCCAGCTGTTCTGCCAACGATGGTCTTCCCCTTCTCCTGGTTGCCTTTTGCACTTCCCCGCCTTCGCCTGCTTGGTTCATTAGCCTCGCCGCTCTTCTTTACCAACTGCTGTCTTCGCTTTGTCTTCTCACTTCTTCCACTCCTTAGATGTCACTTATCCTTGCCACGTATCTCATACTTCGTGCACTCGTTTCACACCTTCTCTTCTTCACCTTTTATCTCACTCTTCGGCCCTTTATTAATTGTCGATTATACTGTCCACCGGAACCTTGTCTGATCCCCTCGTTTTCCACCCGACCTCGTAATTTTCTGAGCACTTTTACCACACTTTTCGTCTATTTCTTTCACCTGTCTGCCGACACACGTTATTCTCTCGCGCACGTCACGTGGTTCCCCTAGCTGCATTTGAGTAATTTTAGTTGAAATTAACTTCGAATTTTTGGATTTTTGAACAGATTTTTGTCAAATTTTAAAAAATTTTGTTGAAACCAACTTCGATTACTCTGGATTACGTTAGGTTTTTTTAGTAGCGGAGCTGCATTTGAGTAATTTTAGTTGAAATTAACTTCGAATTTTGGGATTTTTGTACAGATGTTTGTCAAATTTTAAAAAATTTTGTTGAAACCAACTTCGATTTTTCTGGATTATGTTAGGTTTTTTTGATAGAGGAGCTGCATTTGAGTAATTTTAGTTGAAATTAACTTCCAATTTTTGGATTTTTGTACAGATTTTTGTCAAATTTTAAAAAATTTTGTTGAAACCAACTTCGATTTTTCTGGATTATGTTAGGTTTTTTTGATAGAGGAGCTGCATTTGAGTATTTTTAGTTGAAAATAACTTCGAATTTTTCGATTTTTGTACAGATTTTTGTCAAATTTTAAAAACTTTTGTTTAAACCTACTTCGATTTTTCTGGATTATGTAAAGTTTTTTTGATAGAGGAGCTGCATTTGAGTAATTTTAGTTGAAATTAACTTCGAATTTTTGGATTCTTGTACAGATTTTTGTCAAATTTTAAAAAATTTGTTGAAACCAACTTCGATTTTTCTGGATTATGTTAGGTTTTTTTGATAGAGGAGCTGCATTTGAGTAATTTTAGTTGTAATTAACTTCGAATTTTTGGATTTTTGTGCAGATGTTTGTAAAATTTTATAAAATTTTGTTGAACCCAACTTCGATTTTTCTGGATTATGTTAGGTTTTTTTGATAGAGGAGCTGCATTTGAGTAATTTTAGTTGAAATTAACTTCGAATTTTGGGATTTTTGTACAGATGTTTGACAAATTTTAAAAAATTTTTTTTAAACCTACTTCGATTTTTCTGGATTATGTTAGGTTTTTTTGATAGAGGAGCTGCATTTGAGTAATTTCAGTTGAAAATAAATTCGAATTTTTGGATTCTTGTACAGATTTTTGTCAAATTTTAAAAAATTTTGTTGAAATCAACTTCGATTTTTCTGGATTATGTTAGGTTTTTTTGATAAAGGAGCTGCATTTGAGTAATTTTAGTTGAAATTAACTTCGAATTTTGGAATTTTTGTACAGATATTTGTCAAATTTTAAAAAATTTTGTTGGAACCCACTTCGATTTTTCTGAATTATGTTAGGTTTTTTTGATAGAGGAGCTGCATTTGAGTAATTTTAGTTGAAATTAACTTCGAATTTTGGGATTTTTGTACAGATTTTTGACAAATTTTAAAAAATTTTGTTTAAACCTACTTCGATTTTTCTGGATTATGTTAGGTTTTTTTGATAGAGGAGCTGCATTTGAGTAATTTTAGTTGAAATTAACTTCGAATTTTGAGATTTTTGTACAGATGTTTGTCAAATTTTAAAAAATTTTTGTTGAAACTGTGGTGCCCGGGCCGACACCTAAGGCCGCCGACACCACGCGCATACCGATTGCGACAATCGAACGGCCGAAATCCGGCACAGCCACGCAAGGGATTTCGGAAGTGCACCGCGACCATCAGCACATGGTGAAATATCGGAAAACCAGGCCAAAGGCGGAGACCCCGATGGTCCCCGCTTCGTCCCGACGATAGGTATAAGAACATGTACAAACATTGCGAACACAGACTTGATAAAGCTTTGTTACGGGAACACCACCCGACTTTTCGAGACTCATGCCAAACTAGGCACAGTGTCATTGTCACCCAGATCGGGATCAAATAAACTTGTTAAACCTTACGGTGAGTTCCAACTCTTCGACCTGCAACGATCTCCTACCTCCGGGTTCAGAACCGAATCCTCCCGTCCCGGCACAATCACCCAAACCTTCGGAGCCCGTGGACGACGATAGTGAAGAACGCCCAGGAGCACCCAGAATCTCGACCCCCAGGCGTCACTGCACAACAATTGGTGGCAGCGGTGGGATCCTGCTAACGTAAGGACCAAGCCGATCAACGGTGACAACAGGACTCAGCAGAGACAACGACCCCTTAACCAGAGGGGCAGTCACTTCGCAGTACCGACGGATGTCAGCAGAGGACGCCGCCAGGACAGTCTACTTCTCATAATCGACGAGCGATGCATCACCTGATTCACATACTGTAAGTGCGAGATATCACTGTCAGCAACTTCAGGCTGCACGCTACGTATTCCCATGCGCCGAGCAAAATCATTAGATAAAGACATCGAGCGTAATTTAGAATTAGCCGAGCGAAAGGAACTTCTTTCGCCTAGAGCAATTCGCCGAAGTGCTCCCCGTAGATTCGTTAAGGTTCGTACAGAACGGTCCTCCGGCGCAACAATCTTCGACGCAACATTTAAAGCCTTTCGCGAAATCGAACAGCGTACGCGACTTGCTCTAGACGTTGTAACTAGCGAAGAACGCCGCGTTCCGACCGGATCACCGATCACGCCCAGACACCTAACCACTAGGAGACTATACCCGTTCGACGAGTTAGATTATAGCTTATTTCCGAGCGAAGACATAGCAAACATGTCGTCCCCTATCACAGCATCCGCGGGCGGAAATGTAGAACCGAGTATCGCGGACCGACTAGCGAACTTGGAAAAATTGCTCACTGGAGTGACCACCACTCTAGCCCAGGTAACGGACGGAATGTTAGGGATAAACGACAGGCTAGGAGCACTAGAGGCAAGGGAAGGTCCGCTACAGGACTCGATAGATAGAGAAATAAGTAGACTAAGGGAAACAATGAACTCGACACACATCACGCCCGGCCCTTCAGGCAGAACCACGGTCCATTTCGACGATTTTCGCAATCCAGGGGAGGAACCGAGGCGCACCAGTCGATTCGTTCCCGCCAACCTCGAGATAAATGACCTAACTCACACACCAAACGTAGCAGGCACTCGAAAAATATTCCATACCATAACAACCCTACCCCTGTTCAACGGGAAGGACCCCAAGGAATTACCTGGTTTCTTGACCGCCTGCAAATATGTATACCACACATATCAAACAGCGGAAGAAAAAGCCCAGATCCTACGAGGGATAATCGCGTTACGGGTAGGAGGCGACGCCTTAGACGAAGTACAGACGCGCCATATATCATCCATGCAGGACTTAGAGGACGTGCTAACTTCAATTTACAAACCTCCCCGTACAGCTTCAACTGTACAACGGGAATTGTTATATAGTATGCAGGGCCCCAATGAAAGCGCGCATCAATACGGAAATCGTGTATCAAAATTACTAAGGGAACTAATAGCGACCGGAATCGACGATAGAGACAGTCTAATAGAGAAAAACGCAACCGTGAAAGTATTCAAAAAACAGACGTTGACCATATTCGAGGACGGACTTCGCGATGACCTAAAGGTCTTGGTAAAATCACAAAGACCCGCCGACTTACAGGAAGCAATCACGATAGCCATAGACGAAGAGCGGTCAATTACGAAACGACCAGCGACGCGCGGGACAAACCCCTCCACACAAAATAACCATAAGACAGCATCGCGTTACTGCAACAATTGTAAGCTACCAGGGCACGACACTAAGGAATGTTGGAAAAACAAAGATAAGGATAAGCAAAATGGGAAAAAAAATTTTCCGGAAAACAATCGTCAAGTGCGAACAGTAGCGGGTAAGGGAAAAAATGAGAAGCCGACAGGGCGTAAACCAGAGAGTGAACGACCGGCCTCTAAAGAAAGACACCAGCCGCGACACAGAAGCACTGACAGCGCACATTCCACACAAAGCAGCCGCGATAGCTCCGAATCACCGGACCGCGACCCAGCTACTCAAAAAACTGCGAAAACCTACCGCATGGTTAAAATAGGATCCCTCTCCAAAGATGGACATACCTCGGATAGGATAGAAGTAGAAATAAAAAATAGCAGAAACAAACAAACCGTAATGCTAATAGATAATGGGGCGGAAGTATCCCTAATCGCTAGGAAAGCCCTTCCGGATAATATCAAAATAAAAAAGTCCAAAGTTATGCTGCTTTCATTCTCAGGAGAAAGGACAGGAACATTAGGCAAAATAGACGCCACATTTAAAATAAATGGGGAAAAGGTAATACACCCACTATACGTAGTAGAAGGGAACACCTTAACAAACGCGGACGGAATACTAGGAATAGATTTCCTTAAAGATAACGGAGTAACCATTAGCTACCCCAGGCAAAGTTTACTAGTAAACGGAAAACCTTGGAAAACGTTAAATAGAAGCAGGGAAATAACGATACCCGCACGCACACAACAACTAATAATGGTCCCTACAGACAGCATTCGAGACGGAATAATAGAAAAACAACAGCTAGCTGAAGGCATATATTTAGGGGAGGGGCTGACAAGACCCAAAGAAGGAAAATGCGTGGCCTGTATTATAAATACAACCACGAAAACGAAAACAGTGATCGTGCCGCGAATTCAATTAAGTGAAATACCGGTCAACGAAATAAGGCACTGCAACGAGAGCGCCGCAGCTGTTCGGGCGTTGACCGCGAAAGAATCGCTGACAACGCGCATCGCCCGAGTTATAGAATGCGTAGACCGAAAGCACATGAATAAAGAAGAAAAGGCAGCTATGGAGGAAATATGCAGGGAATATCACGACACATTTCATTTACCGGGAGACAAATTATCAATGGCCACAGTATCCGGCCACCGAGTCCGTATAAAAAGCGACACGACACCCTGTAATGTCAAGCCCTATAGATTACCCGAAATTCACAAGCAAGAAGTACGGAAACAGGTGGAAAAAATGCTAGAGGACGGTATCATCCGACACAGCGCTAGCCCATGGAACGCACCCTTATTAGTAGTACCTAAAAAAACTGACAACGAGGGAAATAGAAAATACCGCGTAGTAGTCGATTATAGAAAACTCAATGAAGTCACCATAGGCGACTCATTCCCACTACCCAATATCACGGA
Organism: Andrena trimmerana; assembly: GCA_951215215.1. Classification (NCBI taxonomy): domain Eukaryota; kingdom Metazoa; phylum Arthropoda; class Insecta; order Hymenoptera; family Andrenidae; genus Andrena; species Andrena trimmerana. Next base: position 49,882 of record CATNUO010000170.1, on the reverse strand, counting down.
CATACTAGACCAATTGGGAAAAGCGCAGTACTTTACCACCCTGGATTTGGCATCTGGATACCATCAAATTCCTATGGACGAACGCGATAAGTGCAAGACAGCATTTTCAACTCCTCAAGGGCATTTCGAATTCAATCGCATGCCGTTCGGACTGAAAAACGCACCTGCAACATTCCAGCGAGCGATGAACGCCGCGCTTATCGGGTTACAACGAATAGACTGTTTCGTTTACCTTGACGATATTGTCATCTATGGAGCCAGTTTAAGGGAACATAACACACGGCTGAAGAAAATTCTAGACACCCTCCGAAAATACAACCTAAAACTACAACCAGAAAAATGTGCGTTTTTAAGAAAGGAAGTGGGATTTTTGGGACACATAATTACCCCTGAAGGTATCAAACCGGATCCCGAAAAAACCAGAGCTGTAAAGGAATTCCCTATCCCAACCAAACTAAAAGAACTACAAGCATTCTTAGGGTTAGCAGGATACTACCGCAGATTCATCCCAGGATATTCGAAAATAGCTAAACCTCTATCCAGTATCACAAGCAACAAGGTCGAGTTCATCTGGACAGCCGAGCAGCAGAACGCTTTCGACACATTAAAAGAGGCACTGACTTCGGCACCCCTATTAATTTATCCAGATTTTACGATGGAATTCGTAGTAACAACCGACGCATCTGATGTAGCAATAGGAGCGATATTGTCACAAGGGAAAATAGGGGAGGACAAACCAATCGCATATGCGAGCCGGGTTCTAAACAAAGCCGAAAGAAACTACAGTACAACAGAAAAGGAACTGCTAGCTATCGTCTGGGCAGTTAAACACTTTCGACCGTACGTCTACGGTACACCATTCAAAGTAATTACGGACCACAAAGCACTTACATGGCTATTTAGGGTACAGGACCCAGGATCCAGATTAATGAGATGGAGAATTCTACTAGCCGAATACGACTACGAAATCGTACATAAGTCAGGGAAAAACAATACGAACGCAGACGCGTTAAGCAGGAATGTGCACGCATTGCAAAACGGAGAAGAAGAGACAGAGACAATCAACATCTACGACGAGGAAACAAAACAGCAAATTCTATATGAATACCATTGCACACCCATAGGAGGACATCAAGGTATCAAAAGAACCACAAACAGAATAAAACTAAAATACAACTGGGAAGGAATGCATAAAGATATTGAGGAATACATACAAAAATGTAGCACCTGTCAGAAGAATAAATTAGGAAGAAAAAATAGGGCTCCAATGGAGATCACCGATACACCAAGGGATCCCTTCGAAAAAGTAGCGCTAGATATAGTAGGACCCCTGACAGAGAGCAGCCAAGGGAATATGTACATACTAACCTTCCAGGACCTCCTCACGAAATTTAGCAAGGCAATTCCCCTGCCAAATCAGGAAGCAGCCACAATAGCGGAAGCAGTAGTCGAGAAAATTATCTGCGAATACGGCGTACCCGAAAAAATTCTAACAGATCAAGGCAAAAATTTTCTAAGCGAAATGTTTAAAAATATATGCAAACTCTTCCGAATAACGAAAATACAGACAACCGCGTACCACCCAGAATCTAACGGAGCATTAGAAAGATCGCACAAAAACCTAGTAGAATACCTGCGGCACTACATAGATAACGACCAGTCTGACTGGGACAAATGGTTAACCTACGCTATGTTCGCATATAATACAACCCCACATACGGCAACAGGGTTTACGCCATACGAACTAGTCTATGGAAAGGCCGCGTCACTACCGACCGCATTAAAAAACCCGCCTAAACAAACATATAACTACGAGGACTACGCGCAGCAAACAAGAGAACGCATCCGAACAACAAATGAAGCGGCTAGAGAACAACTCCAAGGAACAAAAGAAAAGGCCAAAAAAGAATACGACAAAAAAACGCGCGAAGTAGAATTTAAAGTAGGCGATAAGGTATGGCTATTCGATGAATCGGTACGTAGGGGAAGATCGAAAAAACTAGACAACAAATGGGTAGGCCCCTACGTAATTATAGAAAAGCACTCAAAAGTCAACGTGACCATTAAAAAAGGACGAAATACCCTACGCACTCACGCAAACAGAATTAAACATTTCATTGAATAATGAAAAAAAAAACAACCTCGGAAATACATGGAAACGCGATGACGAATCTCAAACACTACAGGCGGAAGCAAGGAACTGGCTGTGAAGGAAAATAAGAAGGAATACACAATATTGGTAGAATTGATTATATTCAATAAAAATGCAAAAAAATAAGATACAATTTAGCCTCATTAGTTCCAGTTCTCATCCTCCAACTGAAACAAAAAGGGAAAATTGAATTAACATCAAGAAGAGAACAGAGGGTACCAGTAAGGTGTCACCACAAAAGAGGATACTTACTTCCACTCTCATAGGGGGCTCTCCAAAGAGCCGCCTAAGATTAAAAAGATCCGACGTCTGGTAATAGTCGGGATAACCCTCCTCCCACAACATATTAAGGGAACGGCGGTGCTGCTGCCGCTGCAACCGCAGAGCGCACATCTCCCGGATATACAAATATCCGATAATTCGGCGTCTGGCAAACATCTGACAAGAATGACAGAAAAGCGGGAATCAATAATCAAAAATCAAAAGACAACCAAATAGTAGGAAATTGCTAACCACTAATGGTACTTACCGCGCGCAAGGACTCCGGATACATGACAGGTCGAACTCAAGTCACAAAACGTGTATAATGAGCAAAATTCGCGATCAACCTAATATATATAGTAGGCGCGAATCAATCAAATTAGGCGGGGATAGAATCCAACTTACTGTTCCAGGATGACCGCCCTAGCGGGAGGCCTAATCGAAGCGGCGCCAACTGGCGGCCAGGCCTCTTATACGATATCACCGATCAAGCATAAAGCAGGAATCCACTTTACACACCTCGGAGAACTGCACATGGTAACCGATTCATGGAAAATCGTGACCCACCTAAAAATGGACACCCTCCTCGACAGAAATCGGCAGATAGCTTCGTATATAAATCAGTTACAACGTCGTTGTGAAAACGAAATTGCGATCCGACCTACATGTGGGGAACACTTAGAACCTCTACTCAGGAGAGCAGAGAAACTGTATAGAAGAATAAATCAAGTATCGGAAATACCGACTTACGTACCGAATAGGCGACGGGGGCTAATCAACGGAATAGGAACCCTAGCCAAAACTATATTCGGGACTATGGACGCTAACGACGCCGAACAGATCAACAAGCATTTGTCACAATTAGACGAAACACAAGAAACCCTTATGGCGGCCATGAAAAAGCAAGTCCAAATAACGAATAACACGCTGCATCATCTGCATGACGCGGAAAAGACGATACAGCGTAACGAACAAATACTAGCAAAACAGACGAGACTACTACGTACGCAACTCGAAACGACCTTACTACAACAAACGCGAAGAGCTGACATAGTAGACCATTTCATTACGCTAAATGCCCTACTGACCGACCTGACTCAGGACGTAGACGATGTGTTGCAATACTACACCGGCCTCAAAGGAGGCATCATTAACTCAAACGTACTGTCGAGCGCGCAAATCACTAAGTTACTACAAACCGCAGTACAACATCTCCCAAACGGACTCACATTCCCAATAGCACCCAACTTAGAAAATACTAACGTGATCGAGAAATTGTCATCAGTCACCGCGTATTTCGATAGGACTACGTTGATAGCAGTAATAACCGTTCCCCTCATTTCCTCACAAACGTTCACAGTGATTGAGGCAACCCCAGCCCCAATTCACGTTCACGGAAATACATACGCGGTATTAGTCATAAGAACGCCGATACTCGTCATTGATGCAAGCAACAATCAGTACGTACTCACCGATCAAGACGAACTGAGGGAATGCAAACGAGTAGCCACTCAATATTACTGCGAACAACCCATGCTGGCGCACAACGTAAATAACGACCTCGAGTGCGAAGCAAGCCTATGGCTGCAACCCGCGGATGAGTCCCCCAAAAATTGTGAAATAAAGTACATTGCGGCGAACCACACAATGTGGATACGCACCTCATACGCGGACACGTGGATTTTCGCGACGAATAAACCAGAAACACTGACTATACAATGTAACGAACGACAGCCCGAACACGTTAATATAGATAAGACAGGAATTCTCAAAATTATGGGAAATTGTAACATCCGCAGTAAGGACGTAGTACTAAAAAAACGACAGACAGCGTATAGCCAAGACCTCGAATTATCAACGGCACCGCGCTACGATATAACACTAGCGTTGAACGCGACACTCGGGGGCGAACCAGCGCACCCCCTCTCGCGGTTCCAACTTGACAAGCTTCTGAAAAAACCATCCGAATTTTCAGCACTATATAACGAACTTAACCAGGTAGAAAGCGATTTAGAGAGTAGTAACCCCCAACCGGGACTAGCGACCTGGCAGATTGTACACCCAACAACGACAACTATTATATTAATAATACTTAGCCTATTAGTTGTATATTTGCTAACACGCGACTATCAACTGCGCCATAAGGTACAAATTCCCAAGACACCTAAAGCAACAAAGTCCAAAGGACCAGCCGAGGACAGCGAATACTCAGAAGTCCTGACGATATAGGGTACCGGAAAAATTGTAAACCGAAATTTTCCCTAAGCACCCTTCTCATAAGGGGGGGGGGGGATGTGGTGCCCGGGCCGACACCTAAGGCCGCCGACACCACGCGCATACCGATTGCGACAATCGAACGGCCGAAATCCGGCACAGCCACGCAAGGGATTTCGGAAGTGCACCGCGACCATCAGCACATGGTGAAATATCGGAAAACCAGGCCAAAGGCGGAGACCCCGATGGTCCCCGCTTCGTCCCGACGATAGGTATAAGAACATGTACAAACATTGCGAACACAGACTTGATAAAGCTTTGTTACGGGAACACCACCCGACTTTTCGAGACTCATGCCAAACTAGGCACAGTGTCATTGTCACCCAGATCGGGATCAAATAAACTTGTTAAACCTTACGGTGAGTTCCAACTCTTCGACCTGCAACGATCTCCTACCTCCGGGTTCAGAACCGAATCCTCCCGTCCCGGCACAATCACCCGAACCTTCGGAGCCCGTGGACGACGATAGTGAAGAACGCCCAGGAGCACCCCGAGATTCGTACCCAGAATCTCGACCCCCAGGCGTCACGGCACAACAAAACCAACTTCGATTTTTCTGGATTATGTTAGGTTTTTTTGATAGAGGAGCTGCATTTGAGTAATTTTAGTTGAAATTAACTTCGAATTTTGGGATTTTTGTACAGATGTTTGACAAATTTTAAAAATTTTTTTTTAAACCTACTTCGATTTTTCTGGATTATGTTAGGTTTTTTTGATAGAGGAGCTGCATTTGAGTAATTTCAGTTGAAATTAAATTCGAATTTTTGGATTCTTGTACAGATTTTTGTCAAATTTTAAAAAATTTTGTTGAAATCAACTTCGATTTTTCTGGATTATGTTAGGTTTTTTTGATAAAGGAGCTGCATTTGAGTAATTTTAGTTGAAATTAACTTCGAATTTTGGAATTTTTGTACAGATATTTGTCAAATTTTAAAAAATTTTGTTGGAACCCACTTCGATTTTTCTGAATTATGTTAGGTTTTTTTGATAGAGGAGCTGCATTTGAGTAATTTTAGTTGAAGTTAACTTCGAATTTTGGGATTTTTGTACAGATTTTTGACAAATTTTAAAAAATTTTGTTTAAACCTACTTCGATTTTTCTGGATTATGTTAGGTTTTTTTGATAGAGGAGCTGCATTTGAGTAATTTTAGTTGAAATTAACTTCGAATTTTGAGATTTTTGTACAGATGTTTGTCAAATTTTAAAAAATTTTTGTTGAAACTGTGGTGCCCGGGCCGACACCTAAGGCCGCCGACACCACGCGCATACCGATTGCGACAATCGAACGGCCGAAATCCGGCACAGCCACGCAAGGGATTTCGGAAGTGCACCGCGACCATCAGCACATGGTGAAATATCGGAAAACCAGGCCAAAGGCGGAGACCCCGATGGTCCCCGCTTCGTCCCGACGATAGGTATAAGAACATGTACAAACATTGCGAACACAGACTTGATAAAGCTTTGTTACGGGAACACCACCCGACTTTTCGAGACTCATGCCAAACTAGGCACAGTGTCATTGTCACCCAGATCGGGATCAAATAAACTTGTTAAACCTTACGGTGAGTTCCAACTCTTCGACCTGCAACGATCTCCTACCTCCGGGTTCAGAACCGAATCCTCCCGTCCCGGCACAATCACCCGAACCTTCGGAGCCCGTGGACGACGATAGTGAAGAACGCCCAGGAGCACCCCGAGATTCGTACCCAGAATCTCGACCCCCAGGCGTCACGGCACAACAAAACCAACTTCGATTTTTCTGGATTATGTTAGGTTTTTTTGATAGAGGAGCTGCATTTGAGTAATTTTAGTTGAAATTAACTTCGAATTTTGGGATTTTTGTACAGATGTTTGTCAAATTTAAAAAAATTTTTGTTTAAACCTACTTCGATTTTTCTGGATTATGTTAGGTTTTTTTGATAGAGGAGCTGCATTTGAGTAATTTTAGTTGAAATTAACTTCGAATTTTTAGATTTTTGTACAGATTTTTGACAAATTTTAAAAAATTTTGTTGAAACCAACTTCGATTTTTCTGGATTATGTAAAGTTTTTTTGATAGAGGAGCTGCGTTTGAGTAATTTTAGTTGAAATTAACTTCGAATTTTTGGATTTTTGTACAGATTTTTGTGAAATTTTAAAAAATTTTGTTGGAACCAACTTCGATTTTTCTGGATTATGTTAGGTTTTTTTGATAAAGGAGCTGCATTTGAGTAATTTTAGTTGAAATTAACTTCGAATTTTGGGATTTTTGTACAGATTTTTTTCAAATTTTAAAAATTTTGTTGAAACCAACTTCGATTTTTCTGGATTATGTAAAGTTTTTTTGATAGAGGAGCAGCATTTGTGTAATTTTAGTTGAAAATAACTTCGAATTTTTGGATTTTTGTACAGATATTTGTCAAATATTAAAAAATTTTGTTTAAACCTACTTCGATTTTTCTGGATTATGTTAGGTTTTTTTGATAGAGGAGCTGCATTTGAGTAATTTTAGTTGAAAATAACTTCGAATTTTTGGATTTTTGTACAGATTTTTGTCAAATTTTAAAAAATTTTGTTTAAACCTACTTCGATTTTTCTGGATTATGTTAGGTTTTTTTTGATAGAGGAGCTGCATTTGAGTAATTTTAGTTGAAATTAACTACGAATTTTTGGATTTTTGTACAGATTTTTGTCAAATTTTAAAAAATTTTGTTGAAACCAACTTCGATTTTTCTGGAATATGTTAGGTTTTTTTTATAAAAGAGCTTCATTTGAGTAATTTTAGTTGAAATTAACTTCGAATTTTTGGATTTTTGTACAGATTTTTGTGAAATTTTAAAAAATTTTGTTGAAACCAACTTCGATTTTTCTGGATTATGTTAGGTTTTTTGGATAGAGAAGCTGCATTTGAGTAATTTTAGTTGCAATTAACTTCGAATTTTGGGATTTTTGTACAGATGTTTGTCAAATTTTAAAAAATTTTTGTTGAAACCAACTTCGATTTTTCTGGATTATGTTAGGTTTTTTGGATAGAGAAGCTGCATTTGAGTAATTTTAGTTGAAATTAACTTCGAATTTTGGGATTTTTGTACAGATGTTTGTCAAATTTTAAAAAATTTTGTTTAAACCTACTTCGATTTTTCTGGATTATGTTAGGTTTTTTTTTATAGAGGAGCTGCATTTGAGTAATTTTAGTTGAAATTAAGGGGGTAGACACGGGTAATGCAGCGCGCTGTATACCGACACAATCTGGCCCGAAACATGGGTTTAGTAGAATACATTGTTTGTCCTTATATGAGCGAATTTTGGGCTGGGCGAGGTCTCATTCGAAAGAGAAAGGTTCAGTGCAGCGCGCTCTGGTCATGGTTCGACGAGCTTGTGTTGATATCTAATAATATGAGTGTTCAAAGTAGAGCAAAATTCGCCAAAATACACCCGCATGAATCCAAGTATTTTTAGGTCACTAAAAGAGTTTTGTGACTCAAACGAGGACCAGAGCGCGCTGCACTGAACCTTCCCCTTTCGAACGAGACCTCACCCAGCTCAAAATCTGCTCATATAAGGACAAACAATGTATTCTCGTGATTGCATTCCCAAATACGAGTTCCGCCATATTGGCGATAATACAGAGCAAGTCACGTGACAAATTTAGTTGAACTAGTGGAAACGAGATGGCGCCTACTCGGGAGGACTGCCAACGTGGAATCATAGTAAATCTGAAGCGTTAGCTGGATACACAAGCCACAGTAAAAGCGTGATGCAGTCAATGTATGAATTTTCGGACGATTGTAGGTTAGGTTATATGCATTTTAGGCATACATTGACTAGGAACTGCTGGGAATGATTACATTTACTAAAGCTTTTACCGTAACACATACGTCACTTGAAATCGCTGTCGTATTTATGTTATAGTAATTGAGACAGTTAGAGCAACAACGGAATAACCTGCAAATAATTTTTTCCTAATGTACATTGATGGCTTAGCGCACACATACCTATTGTATGTCCACTTTTAGCGTTTTTTTTAGAAAAACAGGTTCAAACATTCAATGGTACTTTATAAATAAATACTTTTTGCATTATTGTATTATCATATATATGTAATATAGGCATCACTGAAAATATGTAATTAGTAGTATAAGTTAGAATCTGCAAAATTATAGTAATAATTTGATAATAATACTTGGAAGATGGACATGCTATACGTAACTAAGTACAGAGGAGGACATACTATACCGAATGATATTGTATAAAAATGAACGAAAGGAATAATGCTGGAAATAATCTCACTTGAATATTATATTAATTTTGAAAGTAACAGGAATAAAAAAGGTAAAAGTGTAATTTTTATACAGCACGAAGAAACAGTCAAGCACTATTCGTTGCATATAAAAACTCTAATTTCATAAAAAGTAGATATACAGTATGTGTGCACTAAGCCATCGATATGATTAGTAAAGCCTATTGGAATACGTTATTGCTAGCTAACTAAATTCCGAATAAAAAGGTGGCTAGCCCGTTGTTGCTATAACTGCCTCAATTATATGGAAAAATACCAGAGATGAGCATTACGTAACCCATCTCTGGTATTTACAAACTAAAAATTCATCAAATCAAACTTTATAAGTAATATTCTATTATTATAACAATCAATTTACACGTATCTATCAAATAAAATGTAAGAAAAATAATTTTACTCTCAACTTTTTAAAGAAAACAAGAGCAACGTTTCAGATTATCTAAAAATGTCCAACCTGCATTCGCCAGAAACGTTTTCATGTTTACCGTAAACATTATTTACAGCGGTAAACGCATCAGTGGCTTGCATGTCGGAGCCATTTATAGAACCGAACCGTTTTGAGACCCAAAATTATCGACTTTCGATTTTTTTTATACGTCTGAAAATGATTTGACGTTTATGTCACAGTAAATAACCCGAGCCAATTTTTATTTGAAGCGCTATGATTGAATTAATTTAACCATGGGGAATTCAATTGTTGGCCATGAATCATTTTCTTGTATTTATTCGTACTTGCTCGACTAAATATATGATTCTCAACTAAACTACGAACAAATACGAGAAAATTGTTCACGGTCGACGGATGCAAGACCTTCGAATAAAAAAATTATTGACTACATATCAGATATAGACCTATTTTATTATTGACAAATCAATTAAAATAAAAAAAATTTTTTGCTCCTCTTCCTCCTCTGCCTCCTCTGCCTCCTCTGCCTCCTCTGCCTCCTCTTCCTCCTCTACCTCCTCTTCTTCTGTCGTAATCCCTTCTCCTCAACTGTTTCTTCACCTCCGCGAACTGTAATATGAAAAATAAATATTAATTTTATGTTAATTACTGCAATAATGTTTAGACGTTTTCACACTTTCATTAGAATGTAAGAAATGTTTGTGTGAGATTGCCTATAGTGACTCTTAAAAATATTCCGACACTTTTCAAAATCGCATAACTTTTTTAAAATTAATCCAAACGACTTGAGTTTTTTTGAGAATCTAGAAGGATTAGTTTACCAAGCGATATGTTTCGTCGTTTTAGAAGAAATTGCAATTGATCGGAATAGCGAAGAAAATAGTGAAGGCCGTTTTTTAAACTTTTTTTGTGATCCTGCAATGAAAATCCAAAAAACCTGTTTGTAGATTTAGGTAAGTTGTAAACATGCTGAAAATTTCATCAAGATCGGGTAACGCTGCTCTGAGGTACAAACGTTTAAAGATCGCAGAATAAGGTCGAAAATCGCGGAAATTCCCGAAATCAGCAAAAAGGAAGCAGCCTAAGTTATTTGCAAGGCGTTTGTCCAAAAATAGAAGACGTCGAGAAAGGTAAGCTATGTGTTATGGTACAGATTTGTATGAAGTCGCAGTTTGACATGTAGTAGTAGTAGTAGTAGTAGTAGTAGTAGAACAGTATTTTATTGTATATAATATAGTATTATTCATATTCTTCAAATATGTATATCAACTCAGATATCTTTGACGCGTTACGTACACATATTTTATGCTATGCGCACCGCAACGCATGTCATTACTTTACCCCTCCTGCCCCACTCATTCTATTCCAACTCGTATGTTCATTATTATTTAATTAATTAATAATCCGATTTATACCGTGTTTGGACTCATTTTCATGTGAAAAACCTCAGCAGCGCGTTCATGCTACTTTCATGCCGATGAGACGAAATGTAGAAATTTTAAATTTCGTTATATATGTTATACAAATTATATGCGTTTTATTAGCATAAAACGTTCAAACTATACGCGTTTCGTTAGGTATGCTTCCTTTCCAATGCAGTTACGACTATTTCAATCGTTGTACGTAGTTTCGAATGGATAAAACATGCACTTTAGATTTTATTTATGTGATGTAGAAGATAATGTTTAAAATTAGCAACAGTCATCGATGATTTGCGATTCGATGTTCAGCATATGTACCTAGTTACTTGTTGAATACGAAATACATAGAGCTTTTTCTTCTGTGGAATTTTGTCCGCAATATATACGTCCATGTGTACATTCAGCGAAATTTTTCCATTGAAAAGCGCAGTCTTCGAAACATTCTCCAGGCCTCACTGGCAACCTTTGTCCCAGCCCGGGCAATGTTTACGACATCTCAAGTACCCTGCAGTCGTGGAAACTACTACGCGGAAAGCGAATTCTATTCCGTAGCAAGATATTTTCACACAGATTTTCTCGTACACGTTACACGATGTAATTGTCGACATTGTATCATGTTTGCTCTCACCATAATCAGGAAAATGTTATGAATATTTGAAAAAAATATTTATGCAGAATAAATTAAAAGTAAAAAAGTTGGGCTGTACTTCCGAATGGCCCCAGTGGCCGATCGATACGAGGTTTGGGGGGAAGGGTGGGGAGGGGATGTGGAACCGAAATTTAAAATTATTTTTTTCGGGTATTTATTAGTTTCCGAAATATTAATAAAAAATTGTTAATTTTTTTGGAAAATTTTTTTGGACGTTGGTGCAGGCCTCCCTGTTCGGGAGACCTTCCATCCCCCTATTTTTTATTTTTTAAATTTTGTAACCACGGTCTCGTTTGTAGCATCGCCAAACTCACATCGGTTCGCTACCATGCTTTACGCGCACGCGAGCGGGTAAATTAACAAGTTTTTATTAATAATTTAGGAAACTAATAAATACCCCAAGCTACAATTTTAGATTTAGGGTTCACACCCCCTCCCCCCCAAACCTCATCTCGATCGGCCACTGGGGCCATTCGGAAGAATATCCAAAAATTGAGCCGTTATTGTTATTGAAAAATTGTTGTGTATCTGCAGGGTTGCCAGCAACATTATGCTGGACCGATTATTTAGCGGAGAGGAACACCTACAGGAGCGGTGGTAACGCGCACGTGATGACGATCGGTGACGCACACATTACTACCACACCTGTAGGTGTTCCCCCTCGGCTAAATAACGCTGTGTCTCTGTATTAGCAGACCGAGGCGCGGGCCTTATTTCTCGGCTGCTACGACCCTCGCTCTATCCTTCTCATTTACGACCCATTGACAGCGACAAAGTAACCGCGTGCATCGGAGAAGGCTGTACGCTTAGCCTTCTGAGAATATAGGAAGAGAAATTAGAGAATAAATAAAGAAAAAAAGTAGAATATCCGCACCGGGATTTGAACTCTTGACTTTTTGCTTGCAACCCAAGCGCTTCGATATCGGGAAAACGAATTCTCGCCGGAGAGCGCCGGCCAGGCAGCGCGTACGGCACAGGGATGGAGGGACGGGTATGCTTATGTGGTGCGGTACAGGCGCTAGGAGGGGGTACGCTTGGTCGTGGAGTGATGGTAGGGTCCGTGGGCGCAAACCCACGGTTCTGGCATCACTGCGCTGAATACCTATTATGCAGAACAGGTGTTTCAGCACCGATTTCAATGATTTTTTAATATGTTCTCGGGGACATGATTCTAAGCAACTTTTTCCTATACATGTTACCGCCGCTCGACCTTCGTTTCCAAGATATTCGCGAAAAACTGCTGCTACTGCTACAATGTATTCTGCCGTATACCTACCTACAGTACGCGTCCGCCACAGCGTATGCGCCAGCATGGGACAAAACAAATGACGAAGCTGACCTTTGTTGCCGAGATATTTGCGTAAAACTTCTTTTGACTTATTCCGACGCAATGCATTCCACTTTCCAACTTGTCCCGGGTATTAGTATTGGTTTGGGCTAGATTAGTGCGGGGGCGCGCGCCCGCTCGCGGGCGCGTAAAGCATGGTGGCGAACCGATGTGAGTTGGGGTGTTGATGGGTGTCCCCACACACCCAACAGGTGCTCTTGAAGGCATCCTCGTTCTTGCAAAAAAATTATGTTGTAGAACCAGAGTCATCCTAATAACCGGCGGCGTCGGCACCGCCGAACAGAGTCACAGTGTTGACGGGCATCCGCAAGTTTCTGGTTCAAATCTCTAAACTCACATCGGTTCGCTACCATGCTTTACGCGCCCGCGAGCGGGCGCGCGCCCCCCGCGCTAATCTAGCCCAAACCAAGTCTAATACTCGAGACAAGTATGAAAGTGGAATGCGTTGCGTTGAAATAAATCAGCAGAAGTTTTTCGCAAATATCTCGGAAACGAAGGTCGAGCGGCGGTAACATGTATAAGAAAAAGTTGCTTAGAATCATGTCCCCGAGAACATATTAAAAAATCATTGAAATCGGTGCTGAAACACTTGTTCTGCATAATTACCGAAAATTGTTTAATATACATATTCCTGTTTGATATCAGTTCCATCCAGTTTTTTTATGAATGAAGTACTGGAAGCGATGTCAAGGTCAAGTCAGTTTTTTGCAATAGAACGGTATATTTTTTTTATTGAGATGTCACGGGATGGTATTTCGATTTCTCGCTATGGATCTATTTGGGGATTTCGCCCGGGTAATATGTAATCGGTATCCCCACCGGTGTGTAGGGTTGGCTTTATCTAAAATAAACAAACGTAACCAAGATGTTGATCACATTGAATGATCAATGAAGAATAACGTCTACGGCCCCGTGGAACTTTCAGTTCCGTTTCCTGGCAATACCGATCGTGAAATTTTCCATGCATTTCTGAGTACCACAAACATCTATCCGGACGTAAGAAAACAATTATATTTTTTCTGACTCAAGCCAAAATCCAACTGACCCCAAGGACCTTACAGGCAAAAATTTTGCCCATCTGGGCTACAGGCAGGCAGCCCTTGCCGAAAAACCGAAAACAACGCTTCGCGCCCCCATCGATTCGCTTTGTGTGAGGGTAACGAAAGTCGAGGTCAGTCCCACGCTTTCGAAAAGCTGTCTAAAGAGACAGGGTGATGCGCTGGAAAGCGTGCTGGTTGACGAGAACCAGACGGATCTCCAACACCGGCGCGGTCAAGTAGGGTTTACTTCGCGAAAGGCAAACGACACGTGTTTCGCGGACCCTTCGTTTCGCCGTTATTTTACAACGTTCCATAAAACGAAATACCACCCTGCAGCCCCTCGTTGAATTGTAGGAGGTACAACGTTAAAAATAGAATAATGATTTGAATTGCCGGCCTATCCTTTCTGCGTCGTATTGTCTGAGTGTGCAAAAGGGCAAAATGTTTGTTTGGAAATATTTTTATTCCTTCAGGTTATAATTTATTAAAAATATGGTCCTGTGTGTCTTACACAATGTTGTACCATTTCAATTATATTATTACCAATTCTCTCTCTCTCTCTCTCTCTCACTCTCTCTCTCTCTCTCTCACTCTCTACAGTATTATAGACTTTCAAGGAGGGACATTCCACGCGAATTACAAAATTTTCAAGATCGTCGAAATTGGCTTTTTTTCATTAAATTATAGCTGTTGGAGAACGAGACAGGTAAGAATGAGCTTTTGAGTGCTTACGCTGGGGAAGTAAGAGTACCTAATAAAAATTATGTCACTTAAAAAAAATTTAAACCATTTATTCTGCAATTGTTTTAAACAAATGCAATTTTATACTAGCAGGACACTATTTAAAAATTTGAAAAAAATGAGAATACAGCCCTACTTGTGCTCTTTGTGATCACCTTTTCAGAAACGCGAACACTTCAAAATTAGTCGCATGAAAATTAATTGAATGTGACGCTGCGCCGCCCAGCACCGGCTCGGCAGACTGAGCCGTGCGTGCTACAATATACAACTATCTATTTCTTTCATTCCTAACCTTGCGTGGCCTTGAAAGTCATAGTACACCATATGGTTGAATTTGTCTTGAGATTTATACACTTTCATATCGGGTAATGAAATATGTAGCATTCCATTTAAAAAACTGAAGGTCACCTTCGGTTCACGGAAAATATCGCGAACACCAAAAGATGACATACCGTATTATGTTGGATATAAAAAATATTAAAAGTTTTTCTCCTTCAGTTTTTGTCAAATACTTACCATTCGTGAGAACCCTATATAACAATATCAGATATAGCCACTTGGCCGCTGCTAGTACCGCGCGGCTTAGCTAGTCCAGCCGGTATTGGGCGATGCAGCGTCACATTCAATTAATTTTCATGCGACCAATTTTAAAGTATCCGCGTTTCTGAAAACGTGTCTGCAAAGAGCACAAGTAGGGCTGTATCCTCAATTTTTTTGTTCAAATTTTGAAATAGCGCCCTGCTGGTATAAAATTGCATTTGTTTAAAACAATCACAGAATAAATGGTCTAAAATTTTTTTTTAAGTGACATAATTTTTATTAGGTACTCTTACTTCCCCGGTGTAAGCACCGAAAAGGTCATTCTTACCTTTCTCTTAGTTCAACTGTTAGAATTTAATGAAAAAACTCAATTTCCACGATCTTGAAAATTTTGAAATATCCTTTGAAATACGTTTATGTATCACTAAAGACTACAACATATGCAAGTTTCACAAAAATCCCAAATGGTACTCCGAAAAGTGTCCGATTTCGCGTTGAATGACCCACGATTGAAATGCGAAAAGTATTCTTTTCACACGCGGTCAAGTGCACGCGTGCCTGCATACACACACAGCCGCGTATCGCAGCGCAGACATGTCTGCTTGCGAGTTGCGTCTGCCTTCGCTTGCGAGTAGCGGAGATGGTTGTGCAGATGTGTGCGTGTGAAAAGAAAACGGGCCAAAAGTGCATGTCTTTCGGTTTGCGTAACGAGGGAATCGCGTTGTCTAATACCGCGTTTACACCAAGACGAACACGAACACATTGTTCGCGAACGTTTTCGTCTGATCTTGCCGTGTCCACACCGCCGCAAACATGAACAAAACTCAGTGTACGAATCGTATGTGAACGGTTTGTTCTATTTACGGCGGTGTGGACATGACGAGAACAGACGAAAACGTTCGCGAACAATGTTTTTATATCACGCTACGTCCCTCTTCGTATCGCGAAGATAAATTAGAATGATATTCACAGTAATGCAATAATAATATTTTCATAAATAAACCATCGTAACATTTGTGATGTTTCCCTAATGATAAATAACACCAAACACGATATAATTTGGATAATACATATTTAGCGGTAATGCGCGTCGGCCGCAGAGAAGGACAGCGAATGAAAAAGATAGGGACAATCGACAGTCCTTTCTTCCACTCGCTCTCTTTTCCTACGTTCCGAGGCTTTCGCTTACATCGAGACTTTACTGTACTATATCTTCTTTTACTATGCCTGCTTTTCTTTTCTATTGTATGTTTTTCTTATTTCTATGTATATACCACGTGTTACTCATTACTGACTCTTTACGTGTAGGCAACAATTAAAAAGAGCAGCGTGCCTCGCGGTAAGTCAGGGCACCGTGGCGGAAGCAGGTACGCGTGCAGGTACCTCCTACGAAACACTTCCAAGCACATCTGCTGCGGATGATTGTCCTACGGGCAAAATACATGAAGAAGACGGAGGAAATTTTGAAGATTTTCTAATTATGGAAGGAATTGTAGAAGAAGTGCATTTCGATACGGACGCAGAAGATAACGAAGAAGAAATACATTTCAATGCGGACGAAGAGGAAATTGTACAAGAAATAGATTTCGAGTCGAACGAAGAAGAAATTGTACAAGAAATAGATTTCGAGTCGAACGAAGAAGAAATTGTACAAGAAATAGATTTCGAGTCGAACGAAGAAGAAATTATACAAGAAATAGATTTCGAGTCGAACGAAGAAGAAATTATACAAGAAATAGATTTCTTTCGGTCTTTCATCCTCTCGAGGTTTCCTATGTAATTTGCTTATTCTTATTCTTATCTTATTCTTAGTTTCGCTTATTTTATTTTATTTTTATCTTATTTTATTTTATTGTATTTTATACTATTTTATTTTGTTTTCTTACCTTTTTCTTACCTCCCATCGGCTTTTTAGGTTAGGTTGTAGAGCAGCAGTTAATGCTGAACCTCGCCTACTCGCCATTGTAATCTTAATTGTAATGGTGAAATAAAGACATATAATAATAATAATAATAATAATAATAATAATAATTTCGACGCAGACTTCGATGAGATACATTCCGTGGCAGACATAAACGAAGAAACGGATCAAGATGTCGAAAGTGATGCCGATTACTGGGTGGTGGAGAAGGCAGAACCAGAACAGCCGGAAAATCCAATTTCAGAAGGAAGAGACTTCGTCGATTTTCCGTATGTTTTCGAACAAATAAAAAATCTTCGAAAACATTCGACTATTGGCTGTGGCATCGAAGATTTTGATATAATTAGATGTGAACGGAATGGACTAGAAAATGTGTATTATGTAGAGTGCAAAATGTGCAAATACACAAAGTGCATATCCTGTCTTCGGAAGAGTGATTCCATTATGGATATCAACAGCGCCGCTGTTTCCGCAACAATGATGACGGGCGGCGGATATAATCAGCTGGAGGACATACTGACTGCCGTGAACGTGTCCTGTATGACGAAAAGGATCTACGAGAAATGTCAGATTGAGCTAATCGATGCCCTCGAAGTGGCCGCACAACGCGAAATGGAAGATGCTGGAGAAGAGGAGAAAGCATTAGCTATAGAAAAAGGCGACGAACATGCAGAATCCAATCTACCGTTTATCCCAGTTGTCGCGGTTGGCAGCTGGATGAAAAGGTCCTACCGCGGAGGAGATTACAATTCTCTGTCTGGCGTAGGAGCCATCGTGGGATACCACACGAAGAAAGTGCTGTACATCAGCGTCAAGAATAAATTTTGCATGACTTGCCAAATAGCAGGTACGAGGAAGGAAGAACCGCGCGAGCATCGCTGTTTCAAGAACTGGGGTCGTTATCAGAGTTCAACTGGCATGGAGAGTGTTGCTATTGTCGAAGGATTCAATTGCAGCATAGATATGCACGGCCTAATATACTATATATTAGTTGCCGATGGCGATAGCAGCGTGTACAAAAAGATATTGGACAGTAATCCGTATGAAAAGTACATGGTGCAGGTACAAAAAATCGAATGCACCAATCACCTGTTACGCAATTTCAGCAAAAGAATAAACGAAATCGGAACAAAAGGCCGCAATAAAGATCTAAGAGATGTCGTACAGAATAATGCTCTCCGCCTGCGTACTGGTATTAAAAAAGCTGCGGAATACCGGTTGCGAGAAGAAATACCACTCGAGGAACGAGTTCAAAATTTGAAGCAAGATTTGAAAAATGTACCGAGTCACGTTTTCGGTGAACACAAGGAGTGTCAGAAGTTAGCATACTTCTGTAAGAAATACTCTGATCCCAACAGAGTAGACTACGTTCCACGCCTGAGAGAAACTGGGATTTATGAAAATATCGAAGAAGCGATGCAGCAACTTTTCGTTAAAGCCGACAGTTTGCTGCGCGGTCTAAACAACAATGCTGTTGAAGCTTTTAATAATATCATTGCTAAATTCATCGGAGGCAAAAGGATAAACTTTGGACGAGGGGGCTCGTATCAGGATAGAGTCTCCGCTGCAGTCGTCCAATATAACACAAAAGAGGCGTTTAGCAGATTGAGTACGGCAATGAATAAAGAGCCGCCAACCATGATAAGAAAGCTGGAAGGACGTCGGAAGCGCGCAGCAGAAAAAGCAAGGGAGTACATAAAAGAAGCGAAAGCATCCTACTTTCGAAATCAAAAACAAACGTGCGACCAGGATTACGGCCCCAACGCAGCGAAACCAGATATGGAAGAGGCAGTATACTCTTCCGAGTGTAAAAGGCACGCGGATATACTCCTTCACTGGCAAACGAGGCGAGACGAGATCCAAGTGGAAACTCGCGATCAGGCGAACAGCGACAAGTGGATCGGTTATAGGAAGAAATTATTAACTGCATCGAATTTCGGCAAGGTATGCCGATTACGAAAGACTACACCACGGGCAAATACTGTGAAGAGTATAATGTACCCGCAACTCCACAATTTACATTCACTCCAATACGGAAGGGAAAATGAGGCAAACGCCTTGAAACAAATGCAAGAAGAATTAGGAATGCATATTCTACCGTGTGGCCTCTTCATCGATGACACTGTGCCTCACTTAGGTGCAACTCCTGACGGCCTCGTGGACCATGATAAAATCGTCGAAGTAAAGTGTCCTGAATCGGCCAAGGATTTAACACCTGCTGAAGCCATAAAGCAACTTGATAATATAAGGCGTATTTTCAAGGGTAATGAGATGAATAAGAATCATCATTACTATTATCAAGTGCAAGGACAATTGCACATAACGAAAAGGCAACGGGCCTATTTTTGTTTATGGACGCCGAAAGGCATGAAAGTTACAACTGTATCGAGAGATGATCGATTCTGGGCAACAGAGATGGAGGAAAAACTGAACAAGTTCTATGAGGACTGCATGTTGCCAGAAATTATAGATAGTCGATACAATCGACAACAGCCGATTAGAGAACCTCCATACATAAAAACAGGAGGAGCAGGTACGAGTACACAAGAAAGTACACAAAATAATGAATGAAAACATCGCAATAGCACCGGCGAGTGCATCCAGCGCATATGAAGAGCTGTCGAATAAGGAATTGCAATTGAAAGTCACTATTGCACCGGCGAGTGCATCCAGCGCATATGAAGAGCTGTAGAATAAGGAATTGCAATTCAAAGTCACTATTGCACCGGCGAGTGTATCCAGCGCATATGAAGAGCTGTCGAATAAGGAATTGCAATTCAAAGTGACTATTGCACCGGCGAGTGCATCCAGCACATATGAAGAGCTGTAGAATAAGGAATTGCAATTCAAAGTCACTATTGCACCGGCGAGTGTATCCAGCGCATATAATAATAATTCTTTATTGCACAGTAGTCTAATGTAAAACGAGAAAGAGAAAGACTAATTAGAATTGAATAGCACATATAACACTAGAGGAGTGCAAAAGGCGAGGTACAGCTGAAGCTGTTATTAACCTTACCGTTTAAGGCTACTTAAAACTATAACTAAAACTATAACTAACACAGTAGAGTACACGAAAAGTAAATGTAGACGGCCAAATAACATAATCAAAGTAAGAGCTAATATCATATGTGTGTAGTTGGAAAATGACAAAAGTAAAATTAATAATTCATTGTTAATGTTGATTAGCAAAAAATAGTGTCACTGCATCCTTAAAGGATGTGAAAGAGGTTTCAGAGCGAATTTCATATGGTAGGGAGTTGAAATAAAAGGCGGAACAGTAGGAAAAGGAGCCGTGAAATTTAGTGGAGTGATAGGAAGGAACGGAGAGGTCAAATTCATGTCGGGTAGAGATGTATTCATCAGCTCGACGCTCGCGATTAGTGACGAGTAGTTCACGCAGATACGGTGGTACACCAGTGGACCTCAATTTGTATACGAGACAGCAGAGGTGTAAAATGTATCTCTGCTTCATATTAAGCCAACCCGTCTCTGTAAATGCTGGCGTTATGTGATCGAACTTACATAGTCCAAAAGCAAAACGAACACAAGCATTCTGGATCCGCTGAATACGCACAGATACACGTTCAGTTAAGCACGGATAATACACTATGTCTGCGTAGTCAAATAAGGATATAATCAATAAAGAGGTGAGAATAAGTTTTTGCTTACGAGAAAGGACACGCGCTACAGCATATAGTTTGCGTAGACGAAAATAAGCAATGCCAATTTTGGAATTAACATGCTGCTCGAAAGTCCAGTTCGGATCCAAAATAAGTCCCAGATTTTTAAGTTTGTTTTGAGGATATATAACGCTATCATTGAAGTGAATTTTAAAAGAATTTAACTGCGCTAGAAGGGGATTAGACCCTACTAGCGGTAGGGATGTTTTAGACGGGTTAAGACTTAGACCATGTGTATCAGTCCACCTTGCTATTAAGTGCAAGTCTGATTCAACTTCAAGTTGAGCTGAAGTACAGTCCGTCGGCTTAAAAGTCTTGATGATTACTAGATCATCTGCGTAAATATAGGATGCACAGTATTTACTGCATTTAGGCAAGTTAGCTACGTAAATGCTAAAAAGTAATGGACCCAAAACCGAACCCTGGGGAACTCCACGAAGAACGGAGCGAGATGAAGAAAATACAGGTAATGATTCGGAGACCATGACTTCTTGAGAACGATCAGATAGGTAGGAGGAGAACCAAGATAAAGCTGTATCTTTTATACCAAACCCGTATAAGATTGCTTCCAAGAGTCGATGATCAAGGGTATCAAAAGCCTTTGAAAGATCAAGGGAAACGATGCAGGCAACATTACGCTTGTCCATAGCCTGTAAGACAAGGTTGGACATATGCAGCAGAGCTGTCGTAGAACTGTGGCCAGGTCTGAAACCCGACTGAAACTTAGGAATAGCTTCAATGTGTTTAAAGTGTCGTAAAAGTTGATCAAAACAAAGTTTTTCAAAAACTTTTGATAGGAAAGGAATTAACGAAATAGGACGCAAAGAATTGAGAGTAGATGAACCAGATTGCTTGGGAATAGGAATAACTATGGAATGCTTCCAAAGGCGAGGATATTTACCCGTAGTTAAAGAAAAGTTGATAATGTGAAGGAAGGGATCTAAAGAAAATGGGATGGAATAAAGGAACATGTTGCCTGAAATGTCATACGGACCTGAGGTAGTTAATTTGATCTTCTTTAGCACTGGGTAAAGTTGAGATAGCAGAATAGGTTGAAACGAAAAGGTAGTGCCAGCCGGAAGAGTTGTATATTTCTGAATATTAATAGGATCTATGGTAGTAATAGGAAGAGAGTCGATAAAGTGATTATTAATGGAATCAGGGTCAGGGAAGGGATTAAGGGGGTAGACACGTCACGTGACCTGGCCGATTTGGTCGGTCGGTATTACAGCAGATTTTTTCTGCACAGAAATGGTAATACCCATAGATACGCGGCTGCCTGTGCACGCGAGAGGGAGCTGTTTGCTATTTCCATATTTTATTTTGAATGTGGAAAGAAATTGTCAACTGTTGCGTTGAAGTTGTAAAAATTTAAACAGAAAGTCTGCTGGTACTGGAAACGTAGAAAATTCATTGTACATTTACTTGAAATGTGCTTATGCTAGAATATTCTACGTTGGCAGTAAGGAATTATAAGTGAAAAGGAAAAATACACGAGAGCATGTCCCCAGAAAATGAAGTTTGTTAGGATAGACATTTTTTAATTAGCAAAACACTGAAACAGAACATGAAATACACATCCTATGCAGAAAGCAGTTATGAACAAACATATATAAAATTGTGTTTGATGTTGAATCCAACGCGTGATTATTATGTGGTCCCTCCTCGAAGTGACAGAAAATATAACCTATGTATATGCTATAAGACAATAAATATTTAGCGGCTATTTCGTTGTATTACGCTACATTTGTGAACTTTTCATCATCCTTCCGAAACATTATTATTACGCCGCAAGAGTATCTTTAGGAAATCGGGTATAGCATATAGGTTATATTTTCTGTCACTTGGAGGACCGGATTTTCTGTCCTCGAAGTGACAGAAAATATAACCTATATGCTAGACCCGATTTCCTAAAGATACTGTTGCGACGTAATAATAATGTTTCGGAAGGATGATAAAAAGTTAACAAATGTAGCGCAAAAGAACGAAATAGCCGCTCAACATTTATTGTCATATAGCGTATACATAGGTTATATTTTCTGTCACTTCGAGGAGGGGACCATAGACATATATAGACGGCGGACCGTAAGCTGAGGAGGGTGGCAAGGTTCGCGGTAAGGGGAGCGATACGAGTAAATCGGATAACGCTGTGGTTATGCATGCCGAATACATCCGAAGCAAACCGACGTGCCTGTATCTGAACCTATGCCTTTACCCCTCCAAGCCTTCCTTCCCCACGCCGATAGTCCCATCTTCTGATCCGTCTATATATGTCTATGGAGGAGACCACGTAATAATCACGCACATCCAGCCTGCGCATTTTTTTTATGAAAAAATTATTTAAATCGGACTATTTTTAACGAAACGGGCTTTCAACTCTGCAAACAAATTTTTCACGTAATTTCCTTAATTATGGTTTGAGTTGTATCATTTTTGGGGCCAATTTGATTGAGAAAGTATAAGGAATCGATTGACGCCACGATCGCAAAGATCTGATTAGAAATTGCAAAACTTCAGATTCATCAGTGCTTAGTGCGCAACATTGTATGGCCCCGCTGGTTTCAAGCGTCGAAGCCGACGGAACTCAGCGAGACACATGTGTAAAATAACATATTTGCAGTTTTATAATTGAATATGTGAACGTTACAGGACTGTCTTTATATATGGCTCTCACAAACAAAATCGCCTGACTTGTTAGACATGAAACCGGGCATACAAATGGTTGCGCATATCGCCGAAAGCATCAGAAAGAATATGTACAGTCTTCCAATGTTTCAATTGTTGAGAAGCCTTTGGGCTCAGTTTATCGGGAAAGACCTACCCACCCCACTGTTTTGCTTTCTCGTTGCGAGCGTGGACCTTCGGGTCCTAGTAGACCGCCCGTTGACAGCCGAGAACAATAAAACCGACGAGCTAGATAAAATACCCAGTACAGAAAAATAAAATGTTCGTGTTTTTTATAAGTATTGATGAAAGTATTACCGATGAATTTTTTAGGATTTCCCGATGAAAATGATATCAAACATGGAGCAATTCGATCAATTTTTATTGAACGTAGAGTGTGTTCTAATCATGTATTGATAAGAAAAAATAGACTGAATTGCTTCGTGTCTTGACTCACCACCAATCCAGGAATGGTAACACTCTCATCAAGGTGTAATGAGAAATTTTGAACATTTCGTATTCAGTACTGGATGACTCAAGTCGCCGTCGACCGAGGGTGTACCGCTGGTGCGCTATTTCACTCGCACTCGGTTCACATCGTTCGGTCTCCTTGTCAAGCGGTTCGAGCGAGGGCCCTGATAGGGGTGAATTTATTTGGGAAACAAAAGTCGCGTCATTCATGACAACTACTCGCGAACAGATATACATATGTACGAGAAGAAACAATGCAATTGCCCGATGACTTGAAGCAACATTTCAATAGGTAAATGCATGAAACTCTGGGATCAGGAATTCCGAACCCAGTGGGGCATATGTAAGAACTGGCGAAATTCAACAATAGTTCGTCGTCTAAATTTTACAATTAAAGTATTTATTTGACGTGAATATAAAGTTTATTAGCAAAGTCTTTCTCGATTTGAGTTCTGTAGAAGGCTGATTTTCCTTCACCATGGAAAGTCCTCTCTTGTCCTTCTCGCTGGCAATCATGCGACTCGCTGAGTTTCGTGGGCTTCGGCGCTCGAAACCAGCGGGGCCATACAATGTTGCGCGCTAAGGAGTGACAAATCTGCAGTTCTGCATTTCTAATCAGATTTTTGCCAAAGTGACGTCAGTCGATTCCTCGTGTTTTCTCGATCAAATTGGCCCCAAAAATGATATAATTCGGACCAAAATTAAGGAAATTACGTGAAAAATTTGTTTGTAGAAGTGAAAGCCCGTTTTGTTAAAAATAGTCCGATTTAAATTATTTTCTGCCAATGTAACCGGGAGAATGCCAAGAATCCAATGGTGTCACTTTCATATTGATACGATGAAAAATAAACAAATTCTGTTTCTTTATAATAGATGACACATCGTCGAGCACGGCGATCTCGCGCGGCTCGGGACACAAAGGTTCTCGTCGGTTATTCGAACTTCTAAGATCGTATTCAGATTTATTGGCCGGTGAGTTTTGTAACTTGGGGTGTGCGGGTACCCGATTTTTCGGGCTCGGGTCGGGCCGGCAACTTTCGGGCGGGATCGGGCGGGATCCCGATACTTTCGTATTGCTCGAGATCCCGACAGTTTCGAGACCCCGAGACTCGATTCAGGCTACAAGCATAGCCGCCATGAGCGGCCAATTTGATTTCAGGTCGGCTCGGCAAAACTCGAACGCGATCGGACGATATCGTTACCAGTAATAGATTAAAATTATTACCTGAGAACATAGAAAAATTATGTTTCTTACACGTTAATTTGAAATAATAAAATATTCGCCTCCTGCATATTGTTGTTATTATGAAACATCTAGGAAATATTCCTTTTTGTATGTTTATAGTTCGTACGTTTTCTATTTTAAATCTGAACCTATCCGGAAAAGATAATACCCTATATATTCCCTTTACAGAAAGTACTAAGTATGAAGTATATTTTATTCAAATTTTAAAATATTGTCGATATAAAAATAGTCTTCTTCCCAAGTTCTGAACATGGTATTTATTTAAGTACGTATATGGACGTATTCAGTATTCACAGACTATTTGGTAGCAATGAAAATACATATATATGTAAATAAATAATAAGATACAAATTATGATTCAACAGGAGACAGAAAATAAAAACTTATCACTCGGGTATCGATATAAATGATATACATAATTCTTTCCATCTCGGTCCCCTCGTAATAGCTGGCTTTCGAGCCGATCGCGTCCGAGTTTTGCCAAGCCGACCTGAAATCAAATTGCCCGCTCATGGCGGTCATGCTTGTAGCCCGAATCGAGTCTCGGGATCCTGAAACCGTCTGGATCTCGAGCAATACGAAAGTATCGGGACCCCGCCCGATCCCGCCCGAAATTTTCCGACCCGTTCCGAGGGCCGAGAATCCGAGCCGCGGGACGATCCGCACAGTCCTATTCGTAACGCGTGTTCTCTCGTCATCGCAGAACACGAGTGAGCCAGAAGTGGTGGGGATAGCGCCAAGCTTCTGTCATGTATAGGCCAAACCGAGCTGCAGCGTAGAAATACACGCATCAGAATAGGTGTACCTGAGGCCTTAGCTCCGAAAAAATTCAGGGAGCTTTATTAGTCAGAACATTGATTCTTTCTCGATAGCTTCATCTCGTATTGGTCTACGTATAACTTCGTGACGCACACAACTACATATGTACTACGCTGACAATAAGATTGTGATAGCTGATTTCTCCTCGATCGCTGTTCACGAAAACGAATCGACCGGCCAATATATTTGAATACGACCTTAGGATAAAGATATAATGAAAAATGAAAAATTATTCGAAGCCAAAGATGAAAGACCTTCGAATAAACAAAGGAAACTAATAAATACCCGAAGCTAAATAGAATTTTAGATTTAGGGTACACACACCCTCCCCCCAAACCTCGTGACGATCGGCCACTGGGGCCATTCGGAAGTATATTCTTTTAATTAAATAATGCCCATCTCTGCATAGGAGCGTAAAGAATTACAAAAAAAATCAAGGAGTCAACTGTTGACCGATTTGGAGACTTTTCCTTGTTATATGCTATATACAATAGTCAGAAGAATAATAATAAAAGCAATAATTGCAAATAATTGCTGTAACTTCCACATTCTGAAAATATGATATCAGTAAATCACTACTTCCAGTGTTATTAAAAAATTTCAATCTTTTTTTTTATTTGAAATAATGTGGCCATATAATTATAAAATATATTCGGCAGCGGTGATGTATGTGTTACGGTAAAACCGTTAATTTAGTAAATGCAGACAATTCCCAGCAGTTCCTAGTCAATGTATGCCTAAAATGCATATAACCTAACCTAAAGTCGTCCGAAAATGCATGCAATGACTGCATCACGCTTTTACTGTGGCTTGTGTATCCAGCTAACGCTTCAGTTTTACTATGATTCCACGTTGGCAGTCCTCCCGAGTAGGCGCCATCTCGTGTCCACTAGCTCAACTAAATTTGTCACGTGACTTGCTCTGTATTATCGCCAATATGGCGGAACTCGTATTTGGGAATGCAATCACGGGGATACGCTTTTCGTCCTTATATGAACAGATTTTACGCTGGGCGAGGTCTCATTCGAAAGAGGAAGGTTCACTGCAGTGCGCTCTGGTCATCGTTTGAGTCACAAAACTCTTTTAGTGACCTAAAAATACTTGGATTCATGCGGGTGTATTTTGTCAACTTTTGCTCTACTTTGAACACTCGTATTATTAGATATCACACACAAGCTCGTCGAACCATGACCAGAGCGCTGTGCACTGAACCTTCCTCTTTCGAATGAGACCTCATCCAGCCCAAAATTTGCTCATATAAGGACGTAAAGCGTATCCCCCCAAACCCATGTTTCGGGCACATTATGTCGGTATTACAGCGCGCTGCATTACCCGTGTCTACCCCCTTAAGGGACGGATGCTGCTTTCTGGAGCAGTTATAGGCACCAGTAAGACCTAAGTATTTCCAGAAGGATTTCGAGGAAAGGGAGTGTTGATTAGAAGAAAGTTGACTAAAAAATGCTCTCTTTTCATCCCGGATAGCATTGGTTGTGGTGTTCCTTAATTGCTTATAGTAATTCCAGTTCCCCGAGGTACGTGATTTTTTTAATTTCCGTAGAGCTTTGTTTCTGAGCCACATCATATGCCTTACATTGTTGGTGAACCACGGAGCAGGTGGCTTAGAAATACGCAACCGCTTTAAAGGAGCAAATCTATTAAATAATAGCATAATATGCGATGTAAAAATCTGTAATTTATCGTCCACATCAGCGGCATCGTAAAATGTGGACCAGTCAATTTGTTTAGCCGCATGATAAAATTCATCCTCTGACATATTACGTAAGTCACGTCTTAAAACATATTTATGTTTAGTTCGAGGCTTGGAGATATCAAACGCAGCATAAACAATAAGATGGTCGCTAATATTGTTAGAGTCCAGTGTACCAGAGGCATTTACCCTCAACTCATGGCTAGCCAGAATAATATCAATTAGGGTCGCTGATGTGTCAGTGATTCGAGTAGGTTCATCGATAATTTGCTTCAACGTAAGAGAAGACATAAATCTTTGGAGAACTGTTATACCTGCATCATTTGCGTTCAGAACATTAATGTTGAGGTCGCCAGCACAGATAATAGCATCAGTTTGAACAGAAATGTCTCTAATAAACTCTTCGAGTGAATCGACTGCAGTTAAGGTACATTTCGGCGATCGATAGATAGAAAATATTGCAAACTGTCCGCAGGACAAGCGTGCAGATATACCAGCTACATCCATAGGAGAATCACAATTATAGTGGGATGGAATACTGTCACACAAAAGAGTAAAATTAATATTTGCTTTAACATAAATTCCAACGCCACCACCTCTCTGAGCGTGTTGAGAGCTACGAGCAGCATGAACAAACGAATATCCAGGAATTGTAAAAGAACCGACATTGTCATTTGACGTTATCCACGTTTCGCTTATGGTAAACACATCGAAATTATTAATTGAAAGAAGATCAATAACGTCAGAGAAGTGTCTTACAAGAGAACGTACATTCAAGTGAGCGATTAAAAAAGTTTTACTTTGCGCAAGGGAGGAGCTAGCACGGGAAGAGCGTGAAGAGCAAGAAGTTGGTTGTATAGTATGTGGCTCGGTGCCGGTACACGAGCCTCGATGGTCCAGAGATGCACGCCCAGCTTCAGATGACATCAGGTTGACGTTAAAGGTGTAGATCTCCTGCTGGATTCCGTTAGCACGTCATATCATACTCGCGCTGGGTACTGACAAAGACGGTTGCATTGACGTGTTTCGGCCGTGCTCCGCAGTAACTTGTACTAATGAAGCAGCGCTGTTGAAGGACCTCGCTGAAGTGAAGCGCACCGCTCTGGCGTTTTCGTCTTGTTTAATGAAAATATTTCCACGCTTCATCCAAACGAAGCGGAAACCATATTGTTTGGATAGATCTTTTGCCTCTTTGAGTAGCCGTCGTTCTTCCTTTGTAGATCGCTCATTGATATAGACGTGGTTGGAAGGCCAAGACGTCATTATATCCGAAGCTACCAATTCCCTCTTAAGCCTTTTCTGAGTAAGCCAAGAGTCGCGTTTGAAGACTGACGTAAAACGAAGGATAATGGGCTTGAAACCATCCATCGTACTACGGATTCTGATGGCAGAAGCTACGTCCGTATTGGAGTGTGTTACATTAATTGCATTAGCAACGCTAGATATCGTTTGCAATAGATTTTCGTTTGGAATGTTTGGAATGCCTGTTATAATCAATTCAAAATCACGATTCATTATATCAGGGTTTGTACGACCCCTATTTAAGTTAGGTGAAGGATCCTGTGCTGAAAGCAAGCGTTCAATTGTTGTAAGGCGTTGTTCCTGTCTGTCACAGCGAGTTGATAAAGATTGCTGGTTTGCATGTAGAGTATCAACATGGCCTGTTATATTTGCTACAGCTAATTGCAGATGTTGCACTTCGTTTAAGCACAGCTCAATTTTGTGTTTGAATTCATCAAAATTATTCAATTTGTCACGTATGTCGCTGAGGGTCGTGGTTAAGTTCAAGAAGCTGGAGGCTGTTCCTTGCTGCTCAGTTGCCAAATTACTCTGACTGAGAGGCATATTAATTAATGTAGATCGACAAGTATCGTCACTATTGTCACTATTGTTGACAGTGTTGTTGTTCAAGCCACAGCTTGTACACAAACCAGATCTAGGTAAGAATTTAGAGCAGTTTCTGCAGTTAAGCATGTCGAAAGTAAATACCGATCAGCTGATTGTACGAAAAGATAACAGATGTCGTTAGTCCTTGTGTGACGTAGCTCAGTGACGCGTCGTCTTGTGTGAACAGAGAAGGAACCTTGCAAAAACTCCGAAACACCTGTAACGGCCACGACGAAGCCAAGCCAACTGATGCAACAAATTGTATTAAATGTTAATTACACGATCACATAGGCCGACCACGTACAAGGAAATGCGGCCCACAGTCCAAAACACCTAGTTGCACCCACTGGTCCACAGATATAAACAATTGAACAAAGCCTGCTACCGTTTATTAAGAGTATTACACAGAGCACACACGACATATGACCACGACGTGACACTGTTGACATATGCTCCAATGCTAATATGAAGAGCTGTCGAATAAGGAATTGCAATTCAAAGTGACTATTGCACCGGCGAGTGCATCCAGCACATATGAAGAGCTGTAGAATAAGGAATTGCAATTCAAAGTCACTATTGCACCGGCGAGTGCATCCAGCGCATATGAAGAGCTGTCGAATAATAAATTGCTATTCAAGGTCACTATTGCACCGGCGAGTGTATCCAGCGCATATGAAGAGCTGTCGAATAAGGAATTGCAATTCAAAGTGACTATTGCACCGGCGAGTGCATCCAGCACATATGAAGAGCTGTAGAATAAGGAATTGCAATTCAAAGTCACTATTGCACCGGCGAGTGCATCCAGCGCATATGAAGAGCTGTCGAATAAGGAATTGCAATTCAAAGTGACTATTGCACCGGCGAGTGCATCCAGCACATATGAAGAGCTGTAGAATAAGGAATTGCAATTCAAAGTCACTATTGCACCGGCGAGTGTATCCAGCGCATATGAAGAGCTGTCGAATAAGGAATTGCAATTCAAAGTGACTATTGCACCGGCGAGTGCATCCAGCACATATGAAGAGCTGTAGAATAAGGAATTGCAATTCAAAGTCACTATTGCACCGGCGAGTGCATCCAGCGCATATGAAGAGCTGTCGAATAAGGAATTGCAATTCAAAGTCACTATTGCACCGGCGAGTGTATCCAGCGCATATGAAGAGCTGTCGAATAAGGAATTGCAATTCAAAGTGACTATTGCACCGGCGAGTGCATCCAGCACATATGAAGAGCTGTAGAATAAGGAATTGCAATTCAAAGTCACTATTGCACCGGCGAGTGCATCCAGCGCATATGAAGAGCTGTCGAATAAGGAATTGCAATTCAAAGTCACTATTGCACCGGCGAGTGCATCCAGCGCATATGAAGAGCTGTAGAATAAGGAATTGCAATTCAAAGTCACTATTGCACCGGCGAGTGCATCCAGCGCATATGAAGAGCTGTAGAATAAGGAATTGCAATTCAAAGTCACTATTGCACCGGCGAGTGCATCCAGCGCATATGAAGAGCTGTCGGATAAGTAATGTTCCAAAATGTAAGTAAGAAAGTATGTAGAAGATACATACGGAGAGTGAATAGGACCGTCTATGACGGGGGTGGTGGTGGGCCTTTTCACACTCTTCTAATAATAAATACCTATAGCTATTCTTTCATATCAAGTGGAAATGACATGTATAAAAGCGTAAGTATGACGTATACTTTTGTCATGCAAATAATTGGATTAATTGGAAATCATCATGATTTCTCTCATATATGAATTTGTTTTAGATATTTCCACCAACCAATATCAACGTTGAAAATCATGCTCTATGAAGCAAGGAAAGGAAAGCTGTCTTCTCCGCAAGCATAAAGATAAGTAAATAACATACGTACATTTACATTTTTACTGCATTCAGATTACAACTCGTTCTAACTTTTTATCACAGGTTCTATGACAACTAACTGGAATCGAAAGGGGTCAGTGCCATCCGAAGGAAATATTTATAAGAAATAGGACACGATAATAATGGTTTCTTCGGTATGTGTAAGTATCAGTTTTTACATTCAAGCGGTATAAACACAAAAATAATTTTTATTAAATTTATTTCTTTTTGCAGATCAAACCAGGGTGTACATACGTACACTGGGCGGAGGAATATCGTTGCAACTACCACAGATGCAGGGTGGAAGAGGTACCCCTTCCATGACGCCGATTCGGCTAGAGAAAATGTGCAGCAGCAGATTTTCTGTCAGCTGGAGGAGCAGATTTTCTGTCCTCGAAGTGACAGAAAATATATCCTATATGCTATACCCGATTTCCTAAAGATACTGTTGCGGCGTAATAATAATGTTTCGGAAGGATGTTCACAAATGTAGCGTAATAGAACGAAATAACCGCTAAACATTTATTGTCATATAGCATATACATAGGTTATATTTTCTGTCACTTCGAGGAGGCACAACATAATCATCACGCGTTGGATTCAACATCAAACACAATTTTATATATGTTTGTTCATTACTGCTTTCTGCATAGGATGTGTATTTCATGTTCTGTTTCAGTGTTTTGCTAATTAAAAAATGTCTATCCTAACAAACTTCATTTTCTGGGGACATGCTCTCGTGTATTTTTCCTTTTCACTTATAATTCCTTACTGCCAACGTAGAATATTCTAGCATAAGCACATTTCAAGTAAATGTACAATGAATTTTCTACGTTTGCAGTACCAGCAGACTTTCTGTTTAAATTTGTACAACTTCAACGCAACAGCTGACAATTTCTTTCCACATTCAAAATAAAATATGGAAATAGCAAACAGCTCCCTATCGCGTGCACAGGCAGCAGCGTATCTATGGGTATTACCATTTCTGTGCAGAAAAAATCTGCTGTAATACCGACCGACCAAATCGGCCAGGTCACGTGCCGTGTCTACCCCCTTAATTTCGAATTTTTGGATTTTTGTACAGATTTTTGTCAAATTTTAAAAAATTTTGTTTAAACCTACTTCGATTTTTCTGGATTATGTTAGGTTTTTTTTATAGAGGAGCTGCATTTGAGTAATTTTAGTTGAAATTAACTTCGAATTTTAGGATTTTTGTACAGATTTTTGTCAAATTTTAAAAAATTTTGTTGAAACCAACTTCGATTTTTCTGGATTATGTTAGGTTTTTTGGATAGAGAAGCTGCATTTGAGTAATTTTAGTTGAAATTAACTTCGAATTTTGGGATTTTTGTACAGATGTTTGTCAAATTTTAAAAAATTTTGTTGAAACCAACTTCGATTTTTCTGGATTATGTTAGGTTTTTTGGATAGAAGTAGTAAGGGAAGGCCGGTTCTAACGCAGGTCCTCTGAGGGGAGCGCGGGGGCGGGGGAGGAAGTGAGGGCGCGCGGGGGAGCGCGGCGGAGGGAAACATGGGCGCGGGGTCTGCGGGGAGAGGAAGACAGGTTGCGCGCGCACGAGCCGCGGAGTGGGGGAAGCCGCGATGATGGAGGGGATCAGTTCGGGCCGAGCCGCCGCGGAGACCTCTCCAGACCGGACCCACCGTGGAAAATTTTTTAAAGGGAGGGGACAGCCCCTGAAAAAATTTCTGGGGCGGGCCGAGTCTGAAAAATCTTTTTTCCCCAAATATTTTTTCTAAACCAATATGTGATGGAATTTTCCCACAGGCGAACACAGAGAAATAATAATTTATTTTTCATCGTACGATGTCGGGAAAGATCGGCTTTTTGCAAACCATGTATTCCGAGGAGGGAAAGAGAGAGCATTACTTTAAAAAGCTAAATTCGAGAGAGGGAAAGAGACAGCGCTACTTGGTGGTACAATAGCATGCATTCTACAGCTAACAAGTTTTCGAAGCGTTCCGATTCAGCGTCGCAGCGTTTCGCGCGATCTCGCGTAATTCGATTCCTCTGGAGCGGTCATGCAGGATGATGTCGCATGGCAGCGCGAAGAACGAAATATGATTATGCAGCGTCAGCAGAAATCTTTTTTCAACGCCGAGAAATAATCGATTTTAAAGTTTTCATTATAGTATAACTTAATAAAAAGTAATGCAATTAAATACAACCACCTGATTTGATCTCACTCGATTTCAACTGTTAAACGTGATAAATGTTAAAATATTGCAAAGTACATACCTCGGGGCTCCCCTCCGGGGCGATTCGTTCCAATCCCATTTTCACAAAAAAAAAAAAGCACAGTAATCTCAAAAACGTCTGTAGCTGTCAAGCTTTTGAAGACAACTGGTCCCGCAACGTTCATACAAATTGTCACCCATGCCTAAAGTTGCATATGTTGCAAAATAGGATGCCTTTGTTCTTCACCTTCTTCTACACTGGCCACCCCCTCCTTCTATGTGCTCCACCTACATTTTCACTGACCATCTTTATCGAATTACACACGATCGCGCGAAACGCTGCGACGCTGAATCGGAACGCTTCGAAAACTTGTTAGCTGTAGAATGCATGCTATTGTACCACCAAGTAGCGCTGTCTCTTTCCCTCTCTCGAATTTAGCTTTTTAAAGTAATGCTCTCTCTTTCCCTCCTCGGAAGACGCGGTGTGTAAAAAGCCGATCTTTCCCGATCGCAGCGTTTCGCGCGATCTCGCGTAATTCGATTCCTCTGGAGCGGTCATGCAGGATGATGTCGCATGGCAGCGCGAAGAACGAAATATGATTATGCAGCGTCAGCAGAAATCTTTTTTCAACGCCGAGAAATAATAATTATAAAAACGACGAATCTTAAAATTAGGCGGTGAGGAGGATAACGGATGAATAAAATGGAGAAATAATATACGTTTAAGAATATATATTGTTACAAATCATAAAATTAAAAGAATATAATTTAAGATTTTGTACTACGAGCATCATCCACAATATGATTGATTGCACATGCTAACAATTCACAATCGATCAATGAATGCTGTTCGAAGTGTTCGCTTTCAGAAATTAATTTTACATAATCTGTTGGCGCGGTAGCGCTACGTAAAACGTCTACGAAAGTGGCATATTTACTGCTTACAGAGTACATATTTTCAGATAGCCACGTGTACATATGTTCAATGCAATAATTGTACGTGAATAGTTTACACATCGTGGCTTCAGTCATATATATGACAACGCGATTATCGGTGATTTTAATAAGTTGATCATCATGCATACGCGGGAATTCGATTCGTAAATGATCAATTTCGATGTGAGTTTGGGGCGATGTTGCGTTGCTGCGTAATCGTTGGAGTATATCCACCTCGTTTTGTAGCAGGAGCTTCCACGTAGACATTGAAAAGCTTAACTCGCTGCCTTTATTGTCGGCTATGGCGATCTCGACGCGGCACGAATCCATATCAATGCGAATTCCAATAGTTAGACGTTTATAAGCTGTTGCGGTCAGTGGATAATCGCGTCCTAGGATCCGAACGATTGATGGTTTCCGTGTTTCCATCGTTTTTAATGATACGGATCCAGAACTGTAAGAAACAAGTACATGAAATTGATACTTCGGTCGTTTGCGTTTACAGTGAATGAAGTAAATGAAAAGTGTATAGTAACGCGTACATACCTCATATTGGATTGTTGTTGTTGTTGGCATTTATTTGGAAACCCACCATCGTTGCCGGCTGCGCAGGATGAATCGTTTAAGCTGCGTTTGTACATTTTTGATGTGCACTATATTTTTTATGGAGTACCGGCTGTTCCGCCAAAGTCACTGAGCGATTGATGGAATAGCATCCGAGAGCTCGGCTTAAATAGAGGTGCAATTGCTTCCCCCACCACAGCATTTTATTCTAAAGCTACCACTTTTCCATAATGTTTTTTCAATCTTAGCGTATCGCGCGAGATGATGTCATTTTTTTTTTGCAATGCTAATGTAACATGATACTTTTGAGAACGTAGAATCTTAGAATTCTGGGTCAGCAGAAACAATGATTCTTAGAAATAGGTGTCAGCCGAAACAACGATTCTTAGAAAATAGGTGTCAGCAGAAAATTTGTTGGACGATCTCGCGCGCTAATTCGTCATACGCGTGCATCATAGAAAGAATTATGCTGCATCGACAGAAACTGCATAGAACCATATTAGGATGGATCGCCATTTTTTTCCATGCAATGCATTTGAGAGAGGGGGTACGCTAAAAGAGTAAGACAGACATAACAAATCATGCATAAAAACGTGCTGTAAACTGTGCAAAGCTTCAATTTGTTGTAACACATTGCACAGATTACAGCCATGGAAGAATTCGCGCAAGTAGAACGTCAATTGTTGGATCAATCTGCACGATTGATTTCCCAGGAAGAGTACCTCGCGTGGGAAGAACGGTGCAACGAGTGCATCGAATCGTTGGAAGAACAGAGCCGCGTAAAACGTCCTCGATTATCGATCGGTGTTCGACAATCTGTGGTTGCTCGAATCGCACGTCTCGAAGGATTGAAACATTCGTTGCGTGGCCGTTTCGTGCGCGAAGGTGCCGGACATTCGAGCACAGGACTTTTGTGGCGTGAAATAGACGCTGCGTTCGAAAGCCGCGTATTAACTGGTGCCGTGTTAAATTCGAACTACATCGAGCCGCGTAACTTCCTTCAGGATGCGGCGACCATCGTGCTGGAGCATGTGCAAAGTGCTCTGAGGAAACGTCGAAGCCTCAAAGTGAACACGGTGTTCAACGGCGAATTTGTGACAGGTGACAAGCATGCTTGCAAAAGCATCAATACCCGAAACTGCGAACTCTTCCGCACATCCGATCTACAGGAGTGGTATCAGCGATGCGTCGTCGAACCCACCCTGGCATCGCTGGAAGAGTTCCAGGAACGCGACAGCGGATGGGCATTGGCGAGGATTCTCAGCCTCATCGTCAATGTCAATAAGTACAATCCGCTGCGCGCGGGATGTCACTGCAAGTTACCGCGGGAATTGTTGCTGAAGAAGGCTACGATTAGCGTGCAATCTCCGAACAATGCGTGTTTCGCGTGGGCGGTGGTCGCCGCCCTCCATCCTACCGAACGAGACACCGCGCGCCCAAGTTCATATCCCGACTATGCGTCCGTGCTAAATCTCGAGGGTATTGAGTTCCCGATGTCTCTGGGACAGATCGGGAAGTTTGAACGGCAGAACGACATCTCCATCAACGTGTACAGCTTCGAGATGGAGATGGAGAAGTCGAAGAATGGCTCCACAGTCTTCCCGCTGCGCCTCACCAACCAAAAGAGGGATCGGCATGTAAACTTGCTCTACACACCGAATCAAGAGCACGGCGATGTAGGACATTTTGTATGGATCAAGAACTTGTCCCGGCTGGTGAGCGCGCAGCTGAGCAGACACGAAAAAAAGAAATTCATCTGTGACCGGTACGTATATAAAACTTGTGAAATGTTAAAAATGTCTCACGGAAAAAAATTAAATAAAAAAATTATGTTTTTTGTAGATGTATGCACTATTTCGGATCTACCCAGAAGTTGGAGCTTCATACAGTGGACTGCGGCAAGATGAACGATTGCGCCATCCTGCTGCCCAGCGAAGGCAACAACTTGCTGCGTTTCGGCAACCACGGTATGAAGGAGCGGCTCCCCTTCGTGGTGTATGCAGATCTCGAATGCATCATCGAGAAAACAGAGGACAGCCGCCAAATCGAAGACAATAAATTACACACGTATCAACACCATAAAGTTCATAGTATAGCCTATTATATGCATTGCTCGTATGATACATCGCTGTCGACGTATCGATGTCGCCGCGACGCGGATTGTGTTTCATGGTTCGTAGACGAACTAAAAAATTTTGCAAACTTCGCCAAACCCATCTTGTCTAGTAATGTTCCCATGCTGGATTTAACTCCTGAACAGTGGATGACATTTCGTGATGCAACACACTGTCATATTTGCGAAGAACCATTCAAGGCTAGCGATGTACGAGTTCGCGATCATTGTCATCTCTCCGGACGATTCAGAGGCCCAGCACATTCGGAGTGCAATTTAAATTATAAAAACGCATTTTACATCCCTATAGTTTTCCATAATTTATCCGGCTACGATTCGCATTTCATCATCGAGAAAATAGCTACCGCTTTCGAAGGTCACGTAGACGTATTGCCTATTACTAAAGAAAAGTACATTTCATTCACAAAAAATGTCAAAGATACGGCTGAATCAGACTCGCGAAAGTATATTAAATTGCGATTCATCGATTCATACAAATTTCTCAATACCAGTCTCGACAAATTAGCATCTTTTCTGAGCACAGATCAATTAAAAATTTTACGATCCAAATTTGAAACATTATCGGCCGAAGATTTCAATTTATTGACGCGAAAGGGTGTCTTTCCATATGAATACCTTGATTGCGCGAACAAACTGCAGGATCCATGCTTACCGCCGCGCGAGTCATTTTACAGTTCGTTAACGGGCGAAACTGTATCCGAGACCGATTACGCGCACGCCGAGACTGTCTGGCAGCGTTTCGGGATTAGAACCTTGGGCGAATACAGCGACTTGTATTTGAAAACAGATGTCTTGTTATTGGCAGATATTTTTGAAAATTTTCGCGAAAGTTGTATCAAGAGCTACGGATTAGATTCAGCACATTATTATACTTTACCTGGTTTCACCTGGGATGCAATGCTAAAACACACCAAAATTACATTCGAATTGCTCACAGACATCGATATGGTCATGTTTATCGAACGTGGTATACGCGGGGGCTTAAGCCAATGTTCCGGAAGATACGCACATGCCAATAACAAGTACATGTCATCTTACGACACATCGGAAGAGTCGTCGTACTTGATGTACTTTGACGTGAACAATTTGTATGGATGGGCAATGTGTCAACCCCTGCCACACGCTAAATTTCAATGGGTCGAAGATATTGTAAATTTTGACGTATCTTCGATCGCTGTCGATTCGCCCACGGGATACATTCTCGAGGTAGATCTGGAATATCCGCAACGTCTGCACGACGCTCACGCCGATCTACCGTTCTGCCCGACGCGTGCCAAACCACCTGGCAGCAGGCAGGACAAGTTACTCGCGACGGTATACGATAAGCAGCGTTACGTTATTCATTATCGCAACCTGCAGCAGTGCACGCGTCACGGTCTTCGTATTACAAAGATACACCGCGTGCTTCAATTCGCTCAATCTCCCTGGCTCCGCGATTACATCGAACTAAATACACGGTTTAGAACAAGCGCGACAAACGACTTTGAAAAAAATTTGTATAAATTGATGAACAACGCTGTATTCGGTAAAACTATGGAAAATGTGCGAAATCACGTGGATGTAAAACTTTTGACACATTGGGAAGGGCGATATGGCGCGGAGGCAATGATCGCGAAACCGAATTTCCACAGCAGAAGTGTTTTTTCGGAAAATTTAATAGCTGTTGAATTGCGAAAACTCGAGGTGAAATTCAACAAACCGATATACGTGGGTATGTGCATTCTGGACATATCAAAAATTTGTTTGTATGAATTTCACCACGAGTACATGTCTCCCCTGCACGCTCAAAATTGTAAAATTCTATACACCGACACTGACAGCCTCATTTATCACATTCGATGCGACGATATCTACGAGACCATGAAACACAATATCGATAGATTCGACACAAGCGATTATCCCATCGACAATGCATATAATATGCCGCATGTAAATAAGAAGGTTCCAGGGCTGATGAAGGACGAAAATAACGGTGCGATAATGACTGAGTTCGTAGGTCTTAGAGCGAAAATGTATGCACTTCGCGTAGACGGTAAAAAAGATACGAAAAAGGCGAAAGGCGTCAAGACCAACGTCATAGCCCGAACGATAACTTTCGACGACTACGCGCAGTGTTTGCATAGGGAGATCGAAATGGTTCGCAGACAATCATGCATACGGTCTAAATTGCATAAAGTGTACACCATTTCGGAATCCAAAATCGCTCTAAGTCCGTACGACGACAAGCGGCATATCGTACCCGATTCGACCGACACTCTACCCTGGGGACATTACAAAATTCCATTGTAAAATAGAAATTGTATTTATTATAAATAGTGGAATTATTGTATAATATAAAATTGTTCACAAATGTATAGAAATTATTATTGTATTTATTATAAATAGTGGAATTATTGCGTAATATAAAATTGTTCGCAACTGTATAGAAAGTATTATTGTATTTATTAACTCATTCATATAAATAGTGGGATTAATGTGTAAAAATAAACTGTTCACTCATATATATATGTATCTTGAAGATTAAATAATAATGTTGCTGCGTCCAGTGTGAAATACAGCGACATTTCATCCTTTGACATCTATATATCTATATAAATCGTCCCCTTCGGGCGGCAACAGCGCGGGCGGCGTTGGTGATCGCGGCAGCGAGGTCAGGGAGCATATCCCGCAAACGCTCCATCTGGGGCGGTGGTAACAGGTTCTAAAACACGTTAACCCCAAGGTAATATTTATACATTCCTCACAATATCCTATCACAGCATCACTTACCGCCAAGGCATCACCATCACCATCGTCATAATCGTCGTCATCGTCGGTGGTGTCGTCGCCGGTGTCATCATCGGCATCGTCGGTGGTGTCGTCGCCGGTATCATCGTCATGGCCGACTGCACCCTGCAAATCCCAGAACATAGATACCTTGATATATCGTGGTAACACTTAAAAAAAAAAAAAAAAAAAAAAAAAAAAAAAAAAAAAAAAAAAAAAAAAAAAAAAAAAAAAAAAAAAAAACGTGTGAAACATTGTTATGTACATACCTCAGGAATGATCAAACATTGTGTAGAGTCTTCCTCCGGGGTAATTCTATAAACTCCCATTATATTTTAACATCTACTTAACGGTCGCTTGACAGACGACTGGACTCACAACATCTTCAGGCTCGCACAAGGAACCCTTATCACCCATGCCTAAAGTTGCATACGTTGCAAAATAGGATGCCTTTGTTCTTCACCTTCTTCGTCACTGGCAACCCTCTCCTTCTATGTACTCCACCTGCATTTTCGCTGACCATCTTTACCATCTGCATCTTCTTCGAATTATTCACTGACCATCCTATCCTTCTTCGTTTGCATCATTTCACTATACCATACCATACCGCTTTGAATGTGTATCGAACGTGTATTGAACGACTTGGATCGGGTATTGATCGAGTACCGAACGTGAATCGTACCACTCTGAACGTAAATCGAACGTGAATCGTACCATTCTGAACGTAAATCGAACGTGAATCGTACCACTCTGAACGTGAATCGAACGGGTACTGAACGGCTTTGATCGGGTATCGAACGCGTATTGAACGTGTATTGAACGACTTTGATCGGGTATTGAACGTGTATTGAACAGCTTTGAACGTGAATCGAACGTGAATCGAACGTGAATCGAACGGGTACTGATCGGCTTTGATCGATACCCGTTCGATTCACGTTCGATTCACGTTCGATTCACGTTCAAAGCTGTTCAATACACGTTCAATACCCGATCAAAGTCGTTCAATACACGTTCAATACGCGTTCGATACCCGATCAAAGCCGTTCAGTACCCGTTCGATTCACGTTCAGAGTGGTACGATTCACGTTCGATTTACGTTCAGAATGGTACGATTCACGTTCGATTTACGTTCAGAGTGGTACGATTCACGTTCGGTACTCGATCAATACCCGATCCAAGTCGTTCAATACACGTTCGATACACATTCAAAGCGGTATGGTATGGTATAGTGAAATGATGCAAACGAAGAAGGATAGGATGGTCAGTGAATAATTCGAAGAAGATGCAGATGGTAAAGATGGTCAGCGAAAATGCAGGTGGAGTACATAGAAGGAGAGGGTTGCCAGTGACGAAGAAGGTGAAGAACAAAGGCATCCTATTTTGCAACGTATGCAACTTTAGGCATGGGTGATAAGGGTTCCTTGTGCGAGCCTGAAGATGTTGTGAGTCCAGTCGTCTGTCAAGCGACCGTTAAGTAGATGTTAAAATATAATGGGAGTTTATAGAATTACCCCGGAGGAAGACTCTACACAATGTTTGATCATTCCTGAGGTATGTACATAACAATGTTTCACACGTTTTTTTTTTTTTTTTTTTTTTTTTTTTTTTTTTTTTTTTTTTTTTTTTTTTTTTTTTTTTTTTTTTTTTTTAAGTGTTACCACGATATATCAAGGTATCTATGTTCTGGGATTTGCAGGGTGCAGTCGGCCATGACGATGATACCGGCGACGACACCACCGACGATGCCGATGATGACACCGGCGACGACACCACCGACGATGACGACGATTATGACGATGGTGATGGTGATGCCTTGGCGGTAAGTGATGCTGTGATAGGATATTGTGAGGAATGTATAAATATTACCTTGGGGTTAACGTGTTTTAGAACCTGTTACCACCGCCCCAGATGGAGCGTTTGCGGGATATGCTCCCTGACCTCGCTGCCGCGATCACCAACGCCGCCCGCGCTGTTGCCGCCCGAAGGGGACGATTTATATAGATATATAGATGTCAAAGGATGAAATGTCGCTGTATTTCACACTGGACGCAGCAACATTATTATTTAATCTTCAAGATACATATATATATGAGTGAACAGTTTATTTTTACACATTAATCCCACTATTTATATGAATGAGTTAATAAATACAATAATACTTTCTATACAGTTGCGAACAATTTTATATTACGCAATAATTCCACTATTTATAATAAATACAATAATAATTTCTATACATTTGTGAACAA
The DNA here is from genome assembly GCA_951215215.1 of Andrena trimmerana. Lineage (NCBI taxonomy): Eukaryota > Metazoa > Arthropoda > Insecta > Hymenoptera > Andrenidae > Andrena > Andrena trimmerana. The sequence goes on along the minus strand of CATNUO010000170.1, from coordinate 7,664 downwards.
TTTTATATTATACAATAATTCCACTATTTATAATAAATACAATTTCTATTTTACAATGGAATTTTGTAATGTCCCCAGGGTAGAGTGTCGGTCGAATCGGGTACGATATGCCGCTTGTCGTCGTACGGACTTAGAGCGATTTTGGATTCCGAAATGGTGTACACTTTATGCAATTTAGACCGTATGCATGATTGTCTGCGAACCATTTCGATCTCCCTATGCAAACACTGCGCGTAGTCGTCGAAAGTTATCGTTCGGGCTATGACGTTGGTCTTGACGCCTTTCGCCTTTTTCGTATCTTTTTTACCGTCTACGCGAAGTGCATACATTTTCGCTCTAAGACCTACGAACTCAGTCATTATCGCACCGTTATTTTCGTCCTTCATCAGCCCTGGAACCTTCTTATTTACATGCGGCATATTATATGCATTGTCGATGGGATAATCGCTTGTGTCGAATCTATCGATATTGTGTTTCATGGTCTCGTAGATATCGTCGCATCGAATGTGATAAATGAGGCTGTCAGTGTCGGTGTATAGAATTTTACAATTTTGAGCGTGCAGGGGAGACATGTACTCGTGGTGAAATTCATACAAACAAATTTTTGATATGTCCAGAATGCACATACCCACGTATATCGGTTTGTTGAATTTCACCTCGAGTTTTCGCAATTCAACAGCTATTAAATTTTCCGAAAAAACACTTCTGCTGTGGAAATTCGGTTTCGCGATCATTGCCTCCGCGCCATATCGCCCTTCCCAATGTGTCAAAAGTTTTACATCCACGTGATTTCGCACATTTTCCATAGTTTTACCGAATACAGCGTTGTTCATCAATTTATACAAATTTTTTTCAAAGTCGTTTGTCGCGCTTGTTCTAAACCGTGTATTTAGTTCGATGTAATCGCGGAGCCAGGGAGATTGAGCGAATTGAAGCACGCGGTGTATCTTTGTAATACGAAGACCGTGACGCGTGCACTGCTGCAGGTTGCGATAATGAATAACGTAACGCTGCTTATCGTATACCGTCGCGAGTAACTTGTCCTGCCTGCTGCCAGGTGGTTTGGCACGCGTCGGGCAGAACGGTAGATCGGCGTGAGCGTCGTGCAGACGTTGCGGATATTCCAGATCTACCTCGAGAATGTATCCCGTGGGCGAATCGACAGCGATCGAAGATACGTCAAAATTTACAATATCTTCGACCCATTGAAATTTAGCGTGTGGCAGGGGTTGACACATTGCCCATCCATACAAATTGTTCACGTCAAAGTACATCAAGTACGACGACTCTTCCGATGTGTCGTAAGATGACATGTACTTGTTATTGGCATGTGCGTATCTTCCGGAACATTGGCTTAAGCCCCCGCGTATACCACGTTCGATAAACATGACCATATCGATGTCTGTGAGCAATTCGAATGTAATTTTGGTGTGTTTTAGCATTGCATCCCAGGTGAAACCAGGTAAAGTATAATAATGTGCTGAATCTAATCCGTAGCTCTTGATACAACTTTCGCGAAAATTTTCAAAAATATCTGCCAATAACAAGACATCTGTTTTCAAATACAAGTCGCTGTATTCGCCCAAGGTTCTAATCCCGAAACGCTGCCAGACAGTCTCGGCGTGCGCGTAATCGGTCTCGGATACAGTTTCGCCCGTTAACGAACTGTAAAATGACTCGCGCGGCGGTAAGCATGGATCCTGCAGTTTGTTCGCGCAATCAAGGTATTCATATGGAAAGACACCCTTTCGCGTCAATAAATTGAAATCTTCGGCCGATAATGTTTCAAATTTGGATCGTAAAATTTTTAATTGATCTGTGCTCAGAAAAGATGCTAATTTGTCGAGACTGGTATTGAGAAATTTGTATGAATCGATGAATCGCAATTTAATATACTTTCGCGAGTCTGATTCAGCCGTATCTTTGACATTTTTTGTGAATGAAATGTACTTTTCTTTAGTAATAGGCAATACGTCTACGTGACCTTCGAAAGCGGTAGCTATTTTCTCGATGATGAAATGCGAATCGTAGCCGGATAAATTATGGAAAACTATAGGGATGTAAAATGCGTTTTTATAATTTAAATTGCACTCCGAATGTGCTGGGCCTCTGAATCGTCCGGAGAGATGACAATGATCGCGAACTCGTACATCGCTAGCCTTGAATGGTTCTTCGCAAATATGACAGTGTGTTGCATCACGAAATGTCATCCACTGTTCAGGAGTTAAATCCAGCATGGGAACATTACTAGACAAGATGGGTTTGGCGAAGTTTGCAAAATTTTTTAGTTCGTCTACGAACCATGAAACACAATCCGCGTCGCGGCGACATCGATACGTCGACAGCGATGTATCATACGAGCAATGCATATAATAGGCTATACTATGAACTTTATGGTGTTGATACGTGTGTAATTTATTGTCTTCGATTTGGCGGCTGTCCTCTGTTTTCTCGATGATGCATTCGAGATCTGCATACACCACGAAGGGGAGCCGCTCCTTCATACCGTGGTTGCCGAAACGCAGCAAGTTGTTGCCTTCGCTGGGCAGCAGGATGGCGCAATCGTTCATCTTGCCGCAGTCCACTGTATGAAGCTCCAACTTCTGGGTAGATCCGAAATAGTGCATACATCTACAAAAAACATAATTTTTTTATTTAATTTTTTTCCGTGAGACATTTTTAACATTTCACAAGTTTTATATACGTACCGGTCACAGATGAATTTCTTTTTTTCGTGTCTGCTCAGCTGCGCGCTCACCAGCCGGGACAAGTTCTTGATCCATACAAAATGTCCTACATCGCCGTGCTCTTGATTCGGTGTGTAGAGCAAGTTTACATGCCGATCCCTCTTTTGGTTGGTGAGGCGCAGCGGGAAGACTGTGGAGCCATTCTTCGACTTCTCCATCTCCATCTCGAAGCTGTACACGTTGATGGAGATGTCGTTCTGCCGTTCAAACTTCCCGATCTGTCCCAGAGACATCGGGAACTCAATACCCTCGAGATTTAGCACGGACGCATAGTCGGGATATGAACTTGGGCGCGCGGTGTCTCGTTCGGTAGGATGGAGGGCGGCGACCACCGCCCACGCGAAACACGCATTGTTCGGAGATTGCACGCTAATCGTAGCCTTCTTCAGCAACAATTCCCGCGGTAACTTGCAGTGACATCCCGCGCGCAGCGGATTGTACTTATTGACATTGACGATGAGGCTGAGAATCCTCGCCAATGCCCATCCGCTGTCGCGTTCCTGGAACTCTTCCAGCGATGCCAGGGTGGGTTCGACGACGCATCGCTGATACCACTCCTGTAGATCGGATGTGCGGAAGAGTTCGCAGTTTCGGGTATTGATGCTTTTGCAAGCATGCTTGTCACCTGTCACAAATTCGCCGTTGAACACCGTGTTCACTTTGAGGCTTCGACGTTTCCTCAGAGCACTTTGCACATGCTCCAGCACGATGGTCGCCGCATCCTGAAGGAAGTTACGCGGCTCGATGTAGTTCGAATTTAACACGGCACCAGTTAATACGCGGCTTTCGAACGCAGCGTCTATTTCACGCCACAAAAGTCCTGTGCTCGAATGTCCGGCACCTTCGCGCACGAAACGGCCACGCAACGAATGTTTCAATCCTTCGAGACGTGCGATTCGAGCAACCACAGATTGTCGAACACCGATCGATAATCGAGGACGTTTTACGCGGCTCTGTTCTTCCAACGATTCGATGCACTCGTTGCACCGTTCTTCCCACGCGAGGTACTCTTCCTGGGAAATCAATCGTGCAGATTGATCCAACAATTGACGTTCTACTTGCGCGAATTCTTCCATGGCTGTAATCTGTGCAATGTGTTACAACAAATTGAAGCTTTGCACAGTTTACAGCACGTTTTTATGCATGATTTGTTATGTCTGTCTTACTCTTTTAGCGTACCCCCTCTCTCAAATGCATTGCATGGAAAAAAATGGCGATCCATCCTAATATGGTTCTATGCAGTTTCTGTCGATGCAGCATAATTCTTTCTATGATGCACGCGTATGACGAATTAGCGCGCGAGATCGTCCAACAAATTTTCTGCTGACACCTATTTTCTAAGAATCGTTGTTTCGGCTGACACCTATTTCTAAGAATCATTGTTTCTGCTGACCCAGAATTCTAAGATTCTACGTTCTCAAAAGTATCATGTTACATTAGCATTGCAAAAAAAAAATGACATCATCTCGCGCGATACGCTAAGATTGAAAAAACATTATGGAAAAGTGGTAGCTTTAGAATAAAATGCTGTGGTGGGGGAAGCAATTGCACCTCTATTTAAGCCGAGCTCTCGGATGCTATTCCATCAATCGCTCAGTGACTTTGGCGGAACAGCCGGTACTCCATAAAAAATATAGTGCACATCAAAAATGTACAAACGCAGCTTAAACGATTCATCCTGCGCAGCCGGCAACGATGGTGGGTTTCCAAATAAATGCCAACAACAACAACAATCCAATATGAGGTATGTACGCGTTACTATACACTTTTCATTTACTTCATTCACTGTAAACGCAAACGACCGAAGTATCAATTTCATGTACTTGTTTCTTACAGTTCTGGATCCGTATCATTAAAAACGATGGAAACACGGAAACCATCAATCGTTCGGATCCTAGGACGCGATTATCCACTGACCGCAACAGCTTATAAACGTCTAACTATTGGAATTCGCATTGATATGGATTCGTGCCGCGTCGAGATCGCCATAGCCGACAATAAAGGCAGCGAGTTAAGCTTTTCAATGTCTACGTGGAAGCTCCTGCTACAAAACGAGGTGGATATACTCCAACGATTACGCAGCAACGCAACATCGCCCCAAACTCACATCGAAATTGATCATTTACGAATCGAATTCCCGCGTATGCATGATGATCAACTTATTAAAATCACCGATAATCGCGTTGTCATATATATGACTGAAGCCACGATGTGTAAACTATTCACGTACAATTATTGCATTGAACATATGTACACGTGGCTATCTGAAAATATGTACTCTGTAAGCAGTAAATATGCCACTTTCGTAGACGTTTTACGTAGCGCTACCGCGCCAACAGATTATGTAAAATTAATTTCTGAAAGCGAACACTTCGAACAGCATTCATTGATCGATTGTGAATTGTTAGCATGTGCAATCAATCATATTGTGGATGATGCTCGTAGTACAAAATCTTAAATTATATTCTTTTAATTTTATGATTTGTAACAATATATATTCTTAAACGTATATTATTTCTCCATTTTATTCATCCGTTATCCTCCTCACCGCCTAATTTTAAGATTCGTCGTTTTTATAATTATTATTTCTCGGCGTTGAAAAAAGATTTCTGCTGACGCTGCATAATCATATTTCGTTCTTCGCGCTGCCATGCGACATCATCCTGCATGACCGCTCCAGAGGAATCGAATTACGCGAGATCGCGCGAAACGCTGCGATCGGGATAGATCGGCTTTTTACACACCGCGTCTTCCGAGGAGGGAAAGAGAGAGCATTACTTTAAAAAGCTAAATTCGAGAGAGGGAAAGAGACAGCGCTACTTGGTGGTACAATAGCATGCATTCTACAGCTAACAAGTTTTCGAAGCGTTCCGATTCAGCGTCGCAGCGTTTCGCGCGATCGTGTGTAATTCGATAAAGATGGTCAGTGAAAATGTAGGTGGAGCACATAGAAGGAGGGGGTGGCCAGTGTAGAAGAAGGTGAAGAACAAAGGCATCCTATTTTGCAACATATGCAACTTTAGGCATGGGTGACAATTTGTATGAACGTTGCGGGACCAGTTGTCTTCAAAAGCTTGACAGCTACAGACGTTTTTGAGATTACTGTGCTTTTTTTTTTTTGTGAAAATGGGATTGGAACGAATCGCCCCGGAGGGGAGCCCCGAGGTATGTACTTTGCAATATTTTAACATTTATCACGTTTAACAGTTGAAATCGAGTGAGATCAAATCAGGTGGTTGTATTTAATTGCATTACTTTTTATTAAGTTATACTATAATGAAAACTTTAAAATCGATTATTTCTCGGCGTTGAAAAAAGATTTCTGCTGACGCTGCATAATCATATTTCGTTCTTCGCGCTGCCATGCGACATCATCCTGCATGACCGCTCCAGAGGAATCGAATTACGCGAGATCGCGCGAAACGCTGCGACGCTGAATCGGAACGCTTCGAAAACTTGTTAGCTGTAGAATGCATGCTATTGTACCACCAAGTAGCGCTGTCTCTTTCCCTCTCTCGAATTTAGCTTTTTAAAGTAATGCTCTCTCTTTCCCTCCTCGGAATACATGGTTTGCAAAAAGCCGATCTTTCCCGACATCGTACGATGAAAAATAAATTATTATTTCTCTGTGTTCGCCTGTGGGAAAATTCCATCACATATTGGTTTAGAAAAAATATTTGGGGAAAAAAGATTTTTCAGACTCGGCCCGCCCCAGAAATTTTTTCAGGGGCTGTCCCCTCCCTTTAAAAAATTTTCCACGGTGGGTCCGGTCTGGAGAGGTCTCCGCGGCGGCTCGGCCCGAACTGATCCCCTCCATCATCGCGGCTTCCCCCACTCCGCGGCTCGTGCGCGCGCAACCTGTCTTCCTCTCCCCGCAGACCCCGCGCCCATGTTTCCCTCCGCCGCGCTCCCCCGCGCGCCCTCACTTCCTCCCCCGCCCCCGCGCTCCCCTCAGAGGACCTGCGTTAGAACCGGCCTTCCCTTACTACTTTCGTATGTTCGTAAAAGTGGAATTGCCCTAGCTAGCACTCTAGCTTCAAGTTCAAATTTTTCCATTCGTATTATTATGCTAGTGAATGTATTTGAAACTAGTTTGAGAATTTTTCGTAAAAAACTCGATACTCCCAAAAATTGTCCCGAATAAGTCTTTCGACCAGTGACACTTCGTGAATTTGCCATGTCGAAGATGAGAGCTGCTTTAAATATACGAATATCCCTACCTAAAACTGCACCCCCGTACATCAGCATACCCAAGGAACACCCAGACTTCTTTTGATCAGCCGTCGATCGTGCATAGTTCCATGTTATGATTCTGTTATCGCGCGATAGCCGTGGCGGTTCTCGACTTACGTCGGTGTAGGACACCCAGAATTCTTTTTGGTCCGCCGAATATCTCACCTTCCATCGTTGTACGTGGTGTGTGGAATAGACTACGACTTTCGGCGACTTCGTCATATCGCGTATAATTGTCGGAAGTTCTTTTGACACGGTTATCGCCCAGGTTTTGAATTACAATTTACGAGGGTAATAGCGCCGTTTGTTTTTGGACCGCGGACTGATAGGTTAATAGAGACCGACGTAAATCTCACAGCTCTGTCATACACGCATTGTTCGTTGGCGGATCAGAGATTACACGCGTGGATATCGCTCATTATTCTCGGAAGTGTACCTTCCATCGTCACAATTATATGATTTCTTTGGCGCGGACATCAAGCGACAATTTAGCCTTGAATCTTCTACGGGTAATAACTCGGTATGTTTGACTACGTGTCGTGAGAGAGAGGGGTGGGTACACCGGATGCCTCTCTCTCTCTCTCTCTCTCAAACAATCCTTGTTCGAACGTCGCTATCGGTGATGCGATCTGTCGTTCGGACGATAGAAGCGCACCGGCTAGCTTGAACTTTTGGAGGTCAGCG
>CATNUO010000169.1:0-59000 GCA_951215215.1 Andrena trimmerana | reverse complement strand
AAAAAAACCTAACATAATCCAGAAAAATCGAAGTTGGTTTCAACAAAATTTTTTAAAATTTAACAAAAATCTGTACAAAAATCCAAAAATTCGAAGTTAATTACAACTAAAATTACTCAAATGCAGCTCCTCTATCCAAAAAACCTAAAATAATCCAGAAAAATCGAAGTTGGTTTCAACAAAATTATTTAAAATATGACAAAAATCTGTACAAAAATCCAAAAAATCGAAGTTAATTTCAACTAGAATTACTCAAATGCAGCTCGTCTATCAAAAAAACCTAACATAATCCAGAAAAATCGAAGTTGGTTTCAACAAAATATTTTAAAATTTTACAAAAATCTGTACAAAAAATCCAAAAATTCGAAGTTATTTTCAACTAAAATTACTCAACTGCAGCTCCTTTATCAAAAAAACCTAACATATTCCAAAAAAATAGATGTTGGTTTCAACAAAATTTTTTTAAAATTTGACAAAAATCTGTACAAAAATCCAAAAATTCGAAGTTATTTTCAACTAAAATTACTCAAATGCAGCTCCTCTATCAAAAAAACCTAACATAATCCAGAAAAATCGAAGTTGGTTTCAACAAAATTTTTTAAAATTTGACAAAAATCTGTACAAAAATCCAAAAATTCGAAGTTAATTACAACTAAAATTACTCAAATGCAGCTCCTCTATCCAAAAAACCTAAAATAATCCAGAAAAATCGAGGTTGGTTTCAACAAAATTTTTTAAAATTTGACAAAAATCTGTACAAAAATCCAAAAAATCGAAGTTAATTTCAACTAGAATTACTCAAATGCAGCTCGTCTATCAAAAAAACCTAACATAATCCAGAAAAATCGAAGTTGGTTTCAACAAAATATTTTAAAATTTTACAAACATCTGTACAAAAATCCAAAAATTCGAAGTTATTTTCAACTAAAATTACTCAACTGCAGCTCCTTTATCAAAAAAACCTAACATATTCCAAAAAAATAGATGTTGGTTTCAACAAAATTTTTTAAAATTTGACAAAAATCTGTACAAAAATCCAAAAATTCGAAGTTATTTTCAACTAAAATTACTCAAATGCAGCTCCTCTATCAAAAAAACCTAACATAATCCAGAAAAATCGAAGTTGGTTTCAACAAAATTTTTTAAAATTTGACAAAAATCTGTACAAAAATCCAAAAAATCGAAGTTAATTTCAACTAGAATTACTCAAATGCAGCTCGTCTATCAAAAAAACCTAACATAATCCAGAAAAATCGAAGTTGGTTTCAACAAAATTTTTTAAAATTTGGCAAAAAACTGTACAAAAATCCAAAAAATCGAATTTAATTACAACTAAAATTACTCAAATGCAGCTCCTCTATCCAAAAAACCTAACATAATCCAGAAAAATCGAAGTTGGTTTCAACAAAATATTTTAAAATTTTACAAAAATCTGTACAAAAATTCAAAAATTCGAAGTTAATTTCAACTAAAATTACTCAAATGCAGCTCCTTTATCAAAAAAACCTAACATATTCCAAAAAAATCGAAGTTGGTTTCAACAAAATTTTTTTAAAATTTGACAAAAATCTGTACAAAAATCCAAAAATTCGTAGTTATCTTCATCTAAAATTACTCAAATGCAGCTCCTCTATCAAAAAAACCTAACATAATCCAGAAAAATCGAAGTTGGTTTCAACAAAATTTTTTAAAATTTAACAAAAATCTGTACAAAAATCCAAAAATTCGAAGTTAATTACAACTAAAATTACTCAAATGCAGCTCCTCTATCCAAAAAACCTAACATATTCCAGAAAAATCGAAGTTGGTTTCAACAAAATTTTTTTAAATTTGACAAAAATCTGTACAAAAATCCAAAAAATCGAAGTTAATTTCAACTAGAATTACTCAAATGCAGCTCCTCTATCCAAAAAACCTAAAATAATCCAGAAAAATCGAAGTTGGGTTCAACAAAATTTTATAAAATTTAACAAAAATCTGCACAAAAATCCAAAAATTCGAAGTTAATTACAACTAAAATTACTCAAATGCAACTCCTCTATCCAAAAAACCTAACATAATCCAGAAAAATCGAGGTTGATTTCAACAAAATTTTTTAAAATTTGACAAAAATCTGTACAAAAATCCAAAAAATCGAAGTTAATTTCAACAGGAATTACTCAAATGCAGCTCGTCTATCAAAAAAACCTAACATAATCCAGAAAAATCGAAATAAGCTTTAACAAAATTTTTTAAAATTTGAGAAAAATCTGTACAAAAATCCAAAAATTCGAAGTTATTTTCAACTAAAATTACTCAAATGCAGCTCCTCTATCAAAAAAACTTTACATAATCCAGAAAAAAAGAAGTAGGTTTCAACAAAATTTTTTAAAATTTGACAAAAATCTGTACAAAAATCCAAAAATTCGAAGTTAATTTCAACTAGAATTACTCAAATGCAGCTCCTCTATCAAAAAAACTTTACATAATCCAGAAAAAAAGAAGTAGGTTTCAACAAAATTTTTTAAAATTTGACAAAAATCTGTACAAAAATCCAAAAATTCGAAGTTAATTTCAACTAGAATTACTCAAATGCAGCTCCTCTATAAAAAAAACCTAAAATAATCCAGAAAAATCGAAGTTGATTTCAACAAAATTTTTTAAAATTTGACAAAAATCTGTACAAAAATCCAAAAAATCGAAGTTAATTTCAACTAGAATTACTCAAATGCAGCTCGTCTATCAAAAAAACCTAACATAATCCAGAAAAATCGAAGTTGGTTTCAACAAAATTTTTTAAAATTTGGCAAAAAACTGTACAAAAATCCAAAAAATCGAATTTAATTACAACTAAAATTACTCAAATGCAGCTCCTCTATCCAAAAAACCTAACATAATCCAGAAAAATCGAAGTTGGTTTCAACAAAATATTTTAAAATTTTACAAAAATCTGTACAAAAATCCAAAAATTCGAAGTTAATTTCAACTAAAATTACTCAAATGCAGCTCCTTTATCAAAAAAACCTAACATATTCCAAAAAAATCGAAGTTGGTTTCAACAAAATTTTTTTAAAATTTGACAAAAATCTGTACAAAAATCCAAAAATTCGTAGTTATCTTCATCTAAAATTACTCAAATGCAGCTCCTCTATCAAAAAAACCTAACATAATCCAGAAAAATCGAAGTTGGTTTCAACAAAATTTTTTAAAATTTAACAAAAATCTGTACAAAAATCCAAAAATTCGAAGTAAATTACAACTAAAATTACTCAAATGCAGCTCCTCTATCCAAAAAACCTAACATATTCCAGAAAAATCGAAGTTGGTTTCAACAAAATTTTTTTAAAATTTGACAAAAATCTGTACAAAATTCCAAAAATTCGTAGTTATCTTCATCTAAAATTACTCAAATGCAGCTCGTCTATCAAAAAAACCTAACATAATCCAGAAAAATCGAAGTTGGTTTCAACAAAATATTTTAAAATTTTACAAAAATCTGTACAAAAATCCAAAAATTCGAAGTTATTTTCAACTAAAATTACTCAACTGCAGCTCCTCTATCAAAAAAACCTAACATAATCCAGAAAAATCGAAGTTGGTTTCAACAAAATTTTTTATAATTTGACAAAAATCTGTACAAAAATCCAAAAATTCGAAGTTAATTACAACTAAAATTACTCAAATGCAGCTCCTGTATCCAAAAAACCTAAAATAATCCAGAAAAATCGAAGTTGGTTTCAACAAAATTTTTTAAAATTTGACAAAAATCTGTACAAAAATCCAAAAAATCGAAGTTAATTTCAACTAGAATTACTCAAATGCAGCTCCTCTATCCAAAAAACCTAAAATAATCCAGAAAAATCGAAGTTGGGTTCAACAAAATTTTATAAAATTTAACAAAAATCTGCACAAAAATCCAAAAATTCGAAGTTAATTACAACTAAAATTACTCAAATGCAACTCCTCTATCCAAAAAACCTAACATAATCCAGAAAAATCGAGGTTGGTTTCAACAAAATTTTTTAAAATTTGACAAAAATCCAAAAAATCGAAGTTAATTTCAACTAGAATTACTCAAATGCAGCTCGTCTATCAAAAAAACCTAACATAATCCAGAAAAATCGAAGTTGGTTTCAACAAAATATTTTAAAATTTTACAAACATCTGTACAAAAATCCAAAAATTCGAAGTTATTTTCAACTAAAATTACTCAACTGCAGCTCCTTTATCAAAAAAACCTAACATATTCCAAAAAAATAGATGTTGGTTTCAACAATTTGACAAAAATCTGTACAAAAATCCAAAAATTCGAAGTTATTTTCAACTAAAATTACTCAAATGCAGCTCCTCTATCAAAAAAACCTAACATAATCCAGAAAAATCGAAGTTGGTTTCAACAAAATTTTTTAAAATTTGACAAAAATCTGTACAAAAATCCAAAAATTCGAAGTTAATTACAACTAAAATTACTCAAATGCAGCTCCTCTATCCAAAAAACCTAAAATAATCCAGAAAAATCGAAGTTGGTTTCAACAAAATTTTTTAAAATTTGACAAAAATCTGTACAAAATCCAAAAAATCGAAGTTAATTTCAACTAGAATTACTCAAATGCAGCTCCTCTATCCAAAAAACCTAAAATAATCCAGAAAAATCGAAGTTGGGTTCAACAAAATTTTATAAAATTTAACAAAAATCTGCACAAAAATCCAAAAATTCGAAGTTAATTACAACTAAAATTACTCAAATGCAACTCCTCTATCCAAAATACCTAACATAATCCAGAAAAATCGAGGTTGGTTTCAACAAAATTTTTTAAAATTTGACAAAAATCTGTACAAAAATCCAAACAATCGAAGTTAATTTCAACAGGAATTACTCAAATGCAGCTCGTCTATCAAAAAAACCTAACATAATCCAGAAAAATCGAAATAAGCTTTAACAAAATTTTTTAAAATTTGAGAAAAATCTGTACAAAAATCCAAAAATTCGAAGTTATTTTCAACTAAAATTACTCAAATGCAGCTCCTCTATCAAAAAAACTTTACATAATCCAGAAAAAAAGAAGTAGGTTTCAACAAAATTTTTTAAAATTTGACAAAAATCTGTACAAAAATCCAAAAATTCGAAGTTAATTTCAACTAGAATTACTCAAATGCAGCTCCTCTATAAAAAAAACCTAACATAATCCAGAAAAATCGAAGTTGGGTTCAACAAAATTTTATAAAATTTAACAAAAATCTGCACAAAAATCCAAAAATTCGAAGTTAATTACAACTAAAATTACTCAAATGCAGCTCCTCTATCCAAAAAACCTAAAATAATCCAGAAAAATCGAAGTTGGGTTCAACAAAATTTTATAAAATTTAACAAAATTCTGCACAAAAATCAAAAAATTCGAAGTTAATTACAACTAAAATTACTCAAATGCAGCTCCTCTATCCAAAAAACCTAAAATAATCCAGAAAAATCGAAGTTGATTTCAACAAAATTTTTTAAAATTTGACAAAAATCTGTACAAAAATCCAAAAAATCGAAGTTAATTTCAACAGGAATTACTCAAATGCAGCTCGTCTATCAAAAAAACCTAACATAATCCAGAAAAATCGAAATAAGCTTTAACAAAATTTTTTAAAATTTGAGAAAAATCTGTACAAAAATCCAAAAATTCGAAGTTATTTTCAACTAAAATTACTCAAATGCAGCTCCTCTATCAAAAAAACTTTACATAATCCAGAAAAAAAGAAGTAGGTTTCAACAAAATTTTTTAAAATTTGACAAAAATCTGTACAAAAATCCAAAAATTCGAAGTTAATTTCAACTAGAATTACTCAAATGCAGCTCCTCTATAAAAAAAACCTAACATAATCCAGAAAAATCGAAGTTGGGTTCAACAAAATTTTATAAAATTTAACAAAAATCTGCACAAAAATCCAAAAATTCGAAGTTAATTACAACTAAAATTACTCAAATGCAGCTCCTCTATCCAAAAAACCTAAAATAATCCAGAAAAATCGAAGTTGGGTTCAACAAAATTTTATAAAATTTAACAAAATTCTGCACAAAAATCCAAAAATTCGAAGTTAATTACAACTAAAATTACTCAAATGCAGCTCCTCTATCCAAAAAACCTAAAATAATCCAGAAAAATCGAAGTTGATTTCAACAAAATTTTTTAAAATTTGACAAAAATCTGTACAAAAATCCAAAAAATCGAAGTTAATTTCAACTAGAATTACTCAAATGCAGCTCGTCTATCAAAAAAACCTAACATAATCCAGAAAAATCGAAGTTGGTTTCAACAAAATTTTTTAAAATTTGGCAAAAAACTGTACAAAAATCCAAAAAATCGAATTTAATTACAACTAAAATTACTCAAATGCAGCTCCTCTATCCAAAAAACCTAACATAATCCAGAAAAATCGAAGTTGGTTTCAACAAAATATTTTAAAATTTTACAAAAATCTGTACAAAAATCCAAAAATTCGAAGTTAATTTCAACTAAAATTACTCAAATGCAGCTCCTTTATCAAAAAAACCTAACATATTCCAAAAAAATCGAAGTTGGTTTCAACAAAATTTTTTTAAAATTTGACAAAAATCTGTACAAAAATCCAAAAATTCGTAGTTATCTTCATCTAAAATTACTCAAATGCAGCTCCTCTATCAAAAAAACCTAACATAATCCAGAAAAATCGAAGTTGGTTTCAACAAAATTTTTTAAAATTTAACAAAAATCTGTACAAAAATCCAAAAATTCGAAGTTAATTACAACTAAAATTACTCAAATGCAGCTCCTCTATCCAAAAAACCTAAAATAATCCAGAAAAATCGAAGTTGGTTTCAACAAAATTTTTTAAAATATGACAAAAATCTGTACAAAAATCCAAAAAATCGAAGTTAATTTCAACTAGAATTACTCAAATGCAGCTCGTCTATCAAAAAAACCTAACATAATCCAGAAAAATCGAAGTTGGTTTCAACAAAATATTTTAAAATTTGACAAAAATCTGTACAAAAATCCAAAAAATCGAAGTTAATTTCAACTAGAATTACTCAAATGCAGCTCCTCTATCCAAAAAACCTAAAATAATCCAGAAAAATCGAAGTTGGGTTCAACAAAATTTTATAAAATTTAACAAAAATCTGCACAAAAATCCAAAAATTCGAAGTTAATTACAACTAAAATTACTCAAATGCAACTCCTCTATCCAAAATACCTAACATAATCCAGAAAAATCGAGGTTGGTTTCAACAAAATTTTTTAAAATTTGACAAAAATCTGTACAAAAATCCAAACAATCGAAGTTAATTTCAACAGGAATTACTCAAATGCAGCTCGTCTATCAAAAAAACCTAACATAATCCAGAAAAATCGAAATAAGCTTTAACAAAATTTTTTAAAATTTGAGAAAAATCTGTACAAAAATCCAAAAATTCGAAGTTATTTTCAACTAAAATTACTCAAATGCAGCTCCTCTATCAAAAAAACTTTACATAATCCAGAAAAAAAGAAGTAGGTTTCAACAAAATTTTTTAAAATTTGACAAAAATCTGTACAAAAATCCAAAAATTCGAAGTTAATTTCAACTAGAATTACTCAAATGCAGCTCCTCTATAAAAAAAACCTAACATAATCCAGAAAAATCGAAGTTGGGTTCAACAAAATTTTATAAAATTTAACAAAAATCTGCACAAAAATCCAAAAATTCGAAGTTAATTACAACTAAAATTACTCAAATGCAGCTCCTCTATCCAAAAAACCTAAAATAATCCAGAAAAATCGAAGTTGGGTTCAACAAAATTTTATAAAATTTAACAAAATTCTGCACAAAAATCCAAAAATTCGAAGTTAATTACAACTAAAATTACTCAAATGCAGCTCCTCTATCCAAAAAACCTAAAATAATCCAGAAAAATCGAAGTTGATTTCAACAAAATTTTTTAAAATTTGACAAAAATCTGTACAAAAATCCAAAAAATCGAAGTTAATTTCAACAGGAATTACTCAAATGCAGCTCGTCTATCAAAAAAACCTAACATAATCCAGAAAAATCGAAATAAGCTTTAACAAAATTTTTTAAAATTTGAGAAAAATCTGTACAAAAATCCAAAAATTCGAAGTTATTTTCAACTAAAATTACTCAAATGCAGCTCCTCTATCAAAAAAACTTTACATAATCCAGAAAAAAAGAAGTAGGTTTCAACAAAATTTTTTAAAATTTGACAAAAATCTGTACAAAAATCCAAAAATTCGAAGTTAATTTCAACTAGAATTACTCAAATGCAGCTCCTCTATAAAAAAAACCTAACATAATCCAGAAAAATCGAAGTTGGGTTCAACAAAATTTTATAAAATTTAACAAAAATCTGCACAAAAATCCAAAAATTCGAAGTTAATTACAACTAAAATTACTCAAATGCAGCTCCTCTATCCAAAAAACCTAAAATAATCCAGAAAAATCGAAGTTGGGTTCAACAAAATTTTATAAAATTTAACAAAATTCTGCACAAAAATCCAAAAATTCGAAGTTAATTACAACTAAAATTACTCAAATGCAGCTCCTCTATCCAAAAAACCTAAAATAATCCAGAAAAATCGAAGTTGATTTCAACAAAATTTTTTAAAATTTGACAAAAATCTGTACAAAAATCCAAAAAATCGAAGTTAATTTCAACTAGAATTACTCAAATGCAGCTCGTCTATCAAAAAAACCTAACATAATCCAGAAAAATCGAAGTTGGTTTCAACAAAATTTTTTAAAATTTGGCAAAAAACTGTACAAAAATCCAAAAAATCGAATTTAATTACAACTAAAATTACTCAAATGCAGCTCCTCTATCCAAAAAACCTAACATAATCCAGAAAAATCGAAGTTGGTTTCAACAAAATATTTTAAAATTTTACAAAAATCTGTACAAAAATCCAAAAATTCGAAGTTAATTTCAACTAAAATTACTCAAATGCAGCTCCTTTATCAAAAAAACCTAACATATTCCAAAAAAATCGAAGTTGGTTTCAACAAAATTTTTTTAAAATTTGACAAAAATCTGTACAAAAATCCAAAAATTCGTAGTTATCTTCATCTAAAATTACTCAAATGCAGCTCCTCTATCAAAAAAACCTAACATAATCCAGAAAAATCGAAGTTGGTTTCAACAAAATTTTTTAAAATTTAACAAAAATCTGTACAAAAATCCAAAAATTCGAAGTTAATTACAACTAAAATTACTCAAATGCAGCTCCTCTATCCAAAAAACCTAAAATAATCCAGAAAAATCGAAGTTGGTTTCAACAAAATTTTTTAAAATATGACAAAAATCTGTACAAAAATCCAAAAAATCGAAGTTAATTTCAACTAGAATTACTCAAATGCAGCTCGTCTATCAAAAAAACCTAACATAATCCAGAAAAATCGAAGTTGGTTTCAACAAAATATTTTAAAATTTTACAAAAATCTGTACAAAAATCCAAAAATTCGAAGTTATTTTCAACTAAAATTACTCAACTGCAGCTCCTTTATCAAAAAAACCTAACATATTCCAAAAAAATAGATGTTGGTTTCAACAAAATTTTTTAAAATTTGACAAAAATCTGTACAAAAATCCAAAAATTCGAAGTTATTTTCAACTAAAATTACTCAAATGCAGCTCCTCTATCAAAAAAACCTAACATAATCCAGAAAAATCGAAGTTGGTTTCAACAAAATTTTTTAAAATTTGACAAAAATCTGTACAAAAATCCAAAAATTCGAAGTTAATTACAACTAAAATTACTCAAATGCAGCTCCTCTATCCAAAAAACCTAAAATAATCCAGAAAAATCGAAGTTGGTTTCAACAAAATTTTTTAAAATTTGACAAAAATCTGTACAAAAATCCAAAAAATCGAAGTTAATTTCAACTAGAATTACTCAAATGCAGCTCGTCTATCCAAAAAACCTAACATAATCCAGAAAAATCGAAATAGGCTTCAACAAAATTTTTTAAAATTTGAGAAAAATCTCTTCAAAAATCCAAAAATTCGAATTTAAATACAACTAAAATTACTCAAATGCAGCTCCTCTATCAAAAAAACCTAACATAATCCAGAAAAATCGAAGTAGGTTTCAACAAAATTTTTTAAAATTTGACAAAAATCTGTACAAAAATCCAAAAATTCGAAGTTAATTTCAACAAAAATTACTCAAATGCAGCTCCTCTATCAAAAAAACCTAACATAATCCAAAAAAATCGAAGTACGTTTAAACAAAATTTTTTAAAATTTGACAAAAATCTGTACAGAAATCCAAAAATTCGAAGTTAATTTCAACTAAAATTACTCAAATGCAGCTCCTCTATCAAAAAAACCTAACATATTCCAGAAAAATCGATGTTGGTTTCAACAAAATTTTTTAAAATTTGACAAAAATCTGTACAAAAATCCAAAAATTCGAAGTTATTTTCAACTAAAATTACTCAAATGCAGCTCCTCTATCAAAAAAACTTTACATAATCCAGAAAAAAAGAAGTTGGTTTCAACAAAATTTTTCAAAATTTGACAAAAATCTGTACAAAAATCCAAAAATTCGAAGTTATTTTCAACTAAAATTACTCAAATGCAGCTCCTCTATCAAAAAAACTTTACATAATCCAGAAAAAAAAAGTTGGTTTCAACAAAATTTTTAAAAATTTTACAAAAATCTGTACAAAAATCAAAAAATTCGAAGTTAATTTCAACTAAAATTACTCAAATGCAGCTCCTCTATCAAAAAAACCTATCGTAATCCAGAAAAATCGAAGTAGGTTTAAACAAAAATTTTTAAAATTTGACAAAAATCTGTACAAAAATCCAAAAATTCGAAGTTATTTTCAACTAAAATTACTCAAATGCAGCTCCTTTATCAAAAAAACCTAACATATTCCAGAAAAATCGATGTTGGTTTCTACAAAATTTTTTAAAATTTGACAAAAATCTGTACAAAAATCCAAAAATTCGAAGTTAATTTCAACTAGAATTACTCAAATGCAGCTCCTCTATCAAAAAAACCTAACATAATCCAGAAAAATCGAAGTTGGGTTCAACAAAATTTTATAAAATTTAACAAAAATCTGCACAAAAATTCAAAAATTCGAAGTTAATTACAACTAAAATTACTCAAATGCAGCTCCTCTATCCAAAAAACCTAACATAATCCAGAAAAATCGAAGTTGGTTTCAACAAAATTTTTTAAAATTTGACAAAAATCTGTACAAAAATCCAAAAAATCGAAGTTAATTTCAACTAAAATTACTCAAATGCAGCTCCTTTATCAAAAAAACCTAACATATTCCAGAAAAATCGATGTTGGTTTCTACAAAATTTTTTAAAATTTGACAAAAATCTGTACAAAAATCCAAAAATTCGAAGTTAATTTCAACTAGAATTACTCAAATGCAGCTCCTCTATCAAAAAAACCTAACATAATCCAGAAAAATCGAAGTTGGGTTCAACAAAATTTTATAAAATTTAACAAAAATCTGCACAAAAATTAAAAAATTCGAAGTTAATTACAACTAAAATTACTCAAATGCAGCTCCTCTATCCAAAAAACCTAACATAATCCAGAAAAATCGAAGTTGGTTTCAACAAAATTTTTTAAAATTTGACAAAAATCTGTACAAAAATCCAAAAAATCGAAGTTAATTTCAACTAGAATTACTCAAATGCAGCTCGTCTATCCAAAAAACCTAACATAATCCAGAAAAATCGAAATAGGCTTCAACAAAATTTTTTAAAATTTGAGAAAAATCTCTTCAAAAATCCAAAAATTCGAATTTAAATACAACTAAAATTACTCAAATGCAGCTCCTCTATCAAAAAAACCTAACATAATCCAGAAAAATCGAAGTAGGTTTCAACAAAATTTTTTAAAATTTGACATAAATCTGTACAAAAATCCAAAAATTCGAAGTTAATTTCAACAAAAATTACTCAAATGCAGCTCCTCTATCAAAAAAAACCTAACATAATCCAAAAAAATCGAAGTACGTTTAAACAAAATTTTTTAAAATTTGACAAAAATCTGTACAAAAATCCAAAAATTCGAAGTTAATTTCAACTAAAATTACTCAAATGCAGCTCCTCTATCAAAAAAACCTAACATATTCCAGAAAAATCGATGTTGGTTTCAACAAAATTTTTTAAAATTCGACAAAAATCTGTACAAAAATCCAAAAATTCGAAGTTATTTTCAACTAAAATTACTCAAATGCAGCTCTTCTATCAAAAAAACTTTACATAATCCAGAAAAAAAAAGTTGGTTTCAACAAAATTTTTAAAAATTTTACAAAAATCTGTACAAAAATCAAAAAATTCGAAGTTAATTTCAACTAAAATTACTCAAATGCAGCTCCTCTATCAAAAAAACCTATCGTAATCCAGAAAAATCGAAGTAGGTTTAAACAAAAATTTTTAAAATTTGACAAAAATCTGTACAAAAATCCAAAAATTCGAAGTTATTTTCAACTAAAATTACTCAAATGCAGCTCCTTTATCAAAAAAACCTAACATATTCCAGAAAAATCGATGTTGGTTTCAACAAAATTTTTTAAAATTTGACAAAAATCTGTACAAAAATCCAAAAATTCGAAGTTATTTTCAACTAAAATTACTCAAATGCAGCTCCTCTATCAAAAAAACCTAACATAATCCAGAAAAATCGATGTTCGTTTCAAAAAAATTTTTTAAAATTTGACAAAAATGTGTACAAAAATCCAAAAATTCGAAGTTAATTTCAACTAAAATTACTCAAATGCAGCTCCTCTATCAAAAAAACCTATCGTAATCCAGAAAAATCGAAGTAGGTTTCAACAAAATTTTTTAAAATTTGACAAAAATCTGTACAAAAATCCAAAAATTCGAATTTAAATACAACTAAAATTACTCAAATGCAGCACCTCTATCAAAAAAACCTATCATAATCCAGAGAAATCGAAGTAGGTTTAAACAAAATTTTTTAAAATTTGAAAAAATCTGTACAAAAATCCAAAAATTCGAAGTTATTTTCAACTAAAAATACTCAAATGCAGCCCCTCTATCAAAAAAACCTTACATAATCCAGAAAAATCAAAGTTGGATTCAATAAAATTTTTTAAAATTTGACAAAAATATGAACAAAAATCCAAAAATTCGAAGTTAATTACAACTAAAATTACTCAAATGCAGCTCCTCTATCCAAAAAACCTAAAATAATCCAGAAAAATCGAAGTTGGTTTCAACAAAATTTTTTAAAATTTGACAAAAATCTGTACAAAAATCCAAAAAATCGAAGTTAATTTCAACTAGAATTACTCAAATGCAGCTCGTCTATCAAAAAAACCTAACATAATCCAGAAAAATCGAAATAGGCTTCAACAAAATTTTTTAAAATTTAACAAAAATCTGTACAAAAATCCAAAAATTCGAAGTTATTTTCAACTAAAATTACTCAAATGCAGCTCCTCTATCAAAAAAACTTTACATAATCCAGAAAAAAAGAAGTAGGTTTCAACAAAATTTTATAAAATTTGACAAAAATCTGTACAAAAATCCAAAAATTCGAAGTTAATTTCAACTAGAATTACTCAAATGCAGCTTCTCTATCAAAAAAACCTAACATAATCCAGAAAAATCGAAGTTGGGTTCAACAAAATTTTATAAAATTTAACAAAAATCTGCACAAAAATCCAAAAATTCGATGTTAATTACAACTAAAATTACTCAAATGCAGCTCCTCTATAAAAAAAACCTAACATAATCCAGAAAAATCGAAGTTGGGTTCAACAAAATTTTATAAAATTTAACAAAAATCTGCACAAAAATCCAAAAATTCGAAGTTAATTACAACTAAAATTACTCAAATGCAGCTCCTCTATCCAAAAAACCTAAAATAATCCAGAAAAATCGAAGTTGGGTTCAACAAAATTTTATAAAATTTAACAAAATTCTGCACAAAAATCCAAAAATTCGAAGTTAATTACAACTAAAATTACTCAAATGCAGCTCCTCTATCCAAAAAACCTAAAATAATCCAGAAAAATCGAAGTTGATTTCAACAAAATTTTTTAAAATTTGACAAAAATCTGTACAAAAATCCAAAAAATCGAAGTTAATTTCAACTAGAATTACTCAAATGCAGCTCGTCTATCAAAAAAACCTAACATAATCCAGAAAAATCGAAGTGGGTTTCAACAAAATTTTTTAAAATTTGACAAAAAACTGTACAAAAATCCAAAAAATCGAAGTTAATTTCAACTAGAATTACTCAAATGCAGCTCGGCTATCAAAAAACCTAACATAATCCAGAAAAATCGAAATAGGCTTCAACAAAATTTTTTAAAATTTGAGAAATATCTGTTCAAAAATCCAAAAATTCGAATTTAATTACAACTACAATTACTCAAATGCAGCTCCTCTATCCAAAAAACCTAACATAATCCAGAAAAATCGAAGTTGGTTTCAACAAAATATTTTAAAATTTTACAAAAATCTGTACAAAAATCCAAAAATTCGAAGTTAATTTCAACTAAAATTACTCAAATGCAGCTCCTTTATCAAAAAAACCTAACATAATCCAGAAAAATCGAAGTTGGTTTCAACAAAATTTTTTAAAATTTGACAAAAATCTGTACAAAACTCCAAAAATTCGAAGTTATTTTCAACTAAAATTACTCAAATGCAGCTCCTTTATCAAAAAAACCTAACATATTCCAGAAAAATCGAAGTTGGTTTCAACAAAATTTTTTTAAAATTTGACAAAAATCTGTACAAAAATCCAAAAATTCGAAGTTATTTTCAACTAAAATTACTCAAATGCAGCTCCTCTATCAAAAAAACCTAACATAATCCAGAAAAATCGATGTTCGTTTCAAAAAAATTTTTTAAAATTTGACAAAAATGTGTACAAAAATCCAAAAATTCGAAGTTATTTTCAACTAAAATTACTCAAATGCAGCTCCTCTATCAAAAAAACCTAACATAATCCAGAAAAATCGATGTTGGTTTCAACAAAATTTTTTAAAATTTGACAAAAATCTGCACAAAAATCCAAAAATTCGAAGTTAATTTCAACTAAAATTACTCAAATGCAGCTCCTCTATCAAAAAAACCTAACATAATCCCGAGAAATCGAAGTTGGTTTCAACAAAATTTTTTAAAATTTGACAAAAATCTGTACAAGAATCCAAAAATTCGAAGTTAATTACAACTAAAATTACTCAAATGCAGCCCCTCTATCCAAAAAACCTAAAATAATCCAGAAAAATCGAAGTTGGTTTTAACAAAATTTTTTAAAATTTGACAAAAATCTGTACAAAAATCCAAAAAATCGAAGTTAATTTCAACTAGAATTACTCGAAAGCTGCTCCTCTATCAAAAAAACCTAACATAATCCCGAGAAATCGAAGTTGGTTTCAACAAAATTTTTTAAAATTTGACAAAAATGTGTACAAAAATCCAAAAATTCGAAGTTATTTTCAACTAAAATTACTCAAATGCAGCTCCTCTATCAAAAAAACCTAACATAATCCAGAAAAATCGATGTTCGTTTCAACAAAATTTTTTAAAATTTGACAAAAATCTGTACAAAAATCCAAAAATTCGAAGTTAATTTCAACTATAATTACTCAAATGCAGCTCCTCTATCAAAAAAACCTAACATAATCCAGAAAAATCGAAGTAGGTTTCAACAAAATTTTTTAAAATTTGACAAAAATCTGTACAAAAATCCAAAAATTCGAAGTTATTTTCAACTAAAATTACTCAAATGCAGCCCCTCTATCAAAAAAACCTAACATAATCCAGAAAAATCGAAGTTGGGTTCAATAAAATTTTTTAAAATTTGACAAAAATCTGAACAAAAATCCAAAAAATCGAAGTTAATTTCAACTAGAATTACTCAAATGCAGCTCGTCCATCAAAAAAACCTAACATAATCCAGAAAAATCGAAATAGGCTTCAACAAAATTTTTTAAAATTTGAGAAAAATCTCTTCAAAAATCCAAAAATTCGAATTTAAATACAACTAAAATTACTCAAATGCAGCACCTCTATCAAAAAAACCTATCATAATCCAGAGAAATCGAAGTAGGTTTAAACAAAATTTTTTAAAATTTGAAAAAATCTGTACAAAAATCCAAAAATTCGAAGTTATTTTCAACTAAAAATACTCAAATGCAGCCCCTCTATCAAAAAAACCTTACATAATCCAGAAAAATCAAAGTTGGATTCAATAAAATTTTTTAAAATTTGACAAAAATATGAACAAAAATCCAAAAATCTGTACAAAAATCCAAAAAATCGAAGTTAATTTCAACTAGAATTACTCAAATGCAGCTCGTCTATCAAAAAAACCTAACATAATCCAGAAAAATCGAAATAGGCTTCAACAAAATTTTTTAAAATTTAACAAAAATCTGTACAAAAATCCAAAAATTCGAAGTTATTTTCAACTAAAATTACTCAAATGCAGCTCCTCTATCAAAAAAACTTTACATAATCCAGAAAAAAAGAAGTAGGTTTCAACAAAATTTTATAAAATTTGACAAAAATCTGTACAAAAATCCAAAAATTCGAAGTTAATTTCAACTAGAATTACTCAAATGCAGCTTCTCTATCAAAAAAACCTAACATAATCCAGAAAAATCGAAGTTGGGTTCAACAAAATTTTATAAAATTTAACAAAAATCTGCACAAAAATCCAAAAATTCGATGTTAATTACAACTAAAATTACTCAAATGCAGCTCCTCTATAAAAAAAACCTAACATAATCCAGAAAAATCGAAGTTGGGTTCAACAAAATTTTATAAAATTTAACAAAAATCTGCACAAAAATCCAAAAATTCGAAGTTAATTACAACTAAAATTACTCAAATGCAGCTCCTCTATCCAAAAAACCTAAAATAATCCAGAAAAATCGAAGTTGGGTTCAACAAAATTTTATAAAATTTAACAAAATTCTGCACAAAAATCCAAAAATTCGAAGTTAATTACAACTAAAATTACTCAAATGCAGCTCCTCTATCCAAAAAACCTAAAATAATCCAGAAAAATCGAAGTTGATTTCAACAAAATTTTTTAAAATTTGACAAAAATCTGTACAAAAATCCAAAAAATCGAAGTTAATTTCAACTAGAATTACTCAAATGCAGCTCGTCTATCAAAAAAACCTAACATAATCCAGAAAAATCGAAGTGGGTTTCAACAAAATTTTTTAAAATTTGACAAAAAACTGTACAAAAATCCAAAAAATCGAAGTTAATTTCAACTAGAATTACTCAAATGCAGCTCGGCTATCAAAAAACCTAACATAATCCAGAAAAATCGAAATAGGCTTCAACAAAATTTTTTAAAATTTGAGAAATATCTGTTCAAAAATCCAAAAATTCGAATTTAATTACAACTACAATTACTCAAATGCAGCTCCTCTATCCAAAAAACCTAACATAATCCAGAAAAATCGAAGTTGGTTTCAACAAAATATTTTAAAATTTTACAAAAATCTGTACAAAAATCCAAAAATTCGAAGTTAATTTCAACTAAAATTACTCAAATGCAGCTCCTTTATCAAAAAAACCTAACATAATCCAGAAAAATCGAAGTTGGTTTCAACAAAATTTTTTAAAATTTGACAAAAATCTGTACAAAACTCCAAAAATTCGAAGTTATTTTCAACTAAAATTACTCAAATGCAGCTCCTTTATCAAAAAAACCTAACATATTCCAGAAAAATCGAAGTTGGTTTCAACAAAATTTTTTTAAAATTTGACAAAAATCTGTACAAAAATCCAAAAATTCGAAGTTATTTTCAACTAAAATTACTCAAATGCAGCTCCTCTATCAAAAAAACCTAACATAATCCAGAAAAATCGATGTTCGTTTCAAAAAAATTTTTTAAAATTTGACAAAAATTTGTACAAAAATCCAAAAATTCGAAGTTATTTTCAACTAAAATTACTCAAATGCAGCTCCTCTATCAAAAAAACTTTACATAATCCAGAAAAAAAGAAGTAGGTTTCAACAAAATTTTATAAAATTTGACAAAAATCTGTACAAAAATCCAAAAATTCGAAGTTAATTTCAACTAGAATTACTCAAATGCAGCTTCTCTATCAAAAAAACCTAACATAATCCAGAAAAATCGAAGTTGGGTTCAACAAAATTTTATAAAATTTAACAAAAATCTGCACAAAAATCCAAAAATTCGATGTTAATTACAACTAAAATTACTCAAATGCAGCTCCTCTATAAAAAAAACCTAACATAATCCAGAAAAATCGAAGTTGGGTTCAACAAAATTTTATAAAATTTAACAAAAATCTGCACAAAAATCCAAAAATTCGAAGTTAATTACAACTAAAATTACTCAAATGCAGCTCCTCTATCCAAAAAACCTAAAATAATCCAGAAAAATCGAAGTTGGGTTCAACAAAATTTTATAAAATTTAACAAAATTCTGCACAAAAATCCAAAAATTCGAAGTTAATTACAACTAAAATTACTCAAATGCAGCTCCTCTATCCAAAAAACCTAAAAGAATCCAGAAATATCGAAGTTGATTTCAACAAAATTTTTTAAAATTTGACAAAAATCTGTACAAAAATCCAAAAAATCGAAGTTAATTTCAACTAGAATTACTCAAATGCAGCTCGTCTATCAAAAAAACCTAACATAATCCAGAAAAATCGAAGTGGGTTTCAACAAAATTTTTTAAAATTTGACAAAAAACTGTACAAAAATCCAAAAAATCGAAGTTAATTTCAACTAGAATTACTCAAATGCAGCTCGGCTATCAAAAAACCTAACATAATCCAGAAAAATCGAAATAGGCTTCAACAAAATTTTTTAAAATTTGAGAAATATCTGTTCAAAAATCCAAAAATTCGAATTTAATTACAACTACAATTACTCAAATGCAGCTCCTCTATCCAAAAAACCTAACATAATCCAGAAAAATCGAAGTTGGTTTCAACAAAATATTTTAAAATTTTACAAAAATCTGTACAAAAATCCAAAAATTCGAAGTTAATTTCAACTAAAATTACTCAAATGCAGCTCCTTTATCAAAAAAACCTAACATAATCCAGAAAAATCGAAGTTGGTTTCAACAAAATTTTTTAAAATTTGACAAAAATCTGTACAAAACTCCAAAAATTCGAAGTTATTTTCAACTAAAATTACTCAAATGCAGCTCCTTTATCAAAAAAACCTAACATATTCCAGAAAAATCGAAGTTGGTTTCAACAAAATTTTTTTAAAATTTGACAAAAATCTGTACAAAAATCCAAAAATTCGAAGTTATTTTCAACTAAAATTACTCAAATGCAGCTCCTCTATCAAAAAAACTTTACATAATCCAGAAAAAAAAAGTTGGTTTCAACAAAATTTTTAAAAATTTTACAAAAATCTGTACAAAAATCAAAAAATTCGAAGTTATTTTCAACTAAAATTACTCAAATGCAGCTCCTTTATCAAAAAAACCTAACATATTCCAGAAAAATCGATGTTGGTTTCTACAAAATTTTTTAAAATTTGACAAAAATCTGTACAAAAATCCAAAAATTCGAAGTTAATTTCAACTAGAATTACTCAAATGCAGCTCCTCTATCAAAAAAACCTAACATAATCCAGAAAAATCGAAGTTGGGTTCAACAAAATTTTATAAAATTTAACAAAAATCTGCACAAAAATTCAAAAATTCGAAGTTAATTACAACTAAAATTACTCAAATGCAGCTCCTCTATCCAAAAAACCTAACATAATCCAGAAAAATCGAAGTTGGTTTCAACAAAATTTTTTAAAATTTGACAAAAATCTGTACAAAAATCCAAAAAATCGAAGTTAATTTCAACTAAAATTACTCAAATGCAGCTCCTTTATCAAAAAAACCTAACATATTCCAGAAAAATCGATGTTGGTTTCTACAAAATTTTTTAAAATTTGACAAAAATCTGTACAAAAATCCAAAAATTCGAAGTTAATTTCAACTAGAATTACTCAAATGCAGCTCCTCTATCAAAAAAACCTAACATAATCCAGAAAAATCGAAGTTGGGTTCAACAAAATTTTATAAAATTTAACAAAAATCTGCACAAAAATTCAAAAATTCGAAGTTAATTACAACTAAAATTACTCAAATGCAGCTCCTCTATCCAAAAAACCTAACATAATCCAGAAAAATCGAAGTTGGTTTCAACAAAATTTTTTAAAATTTGACAAAAATCTGTACAAAAATCCAAAAAATCGAAGTTAATTTCAACTAGAATTACTCAAATGCAGCTCGTCTATCCAAAAAACCTAACATAATCCAGAAAAATCGAAATAGGCTTCAACAAAATTTTTTAAAATTTGAGAAAAATCTTTTCAAAAATCCAAAAATTCGAATTTAAATACAACTAAAATTACTCAAATGCAGCTCCTCTATCAAAAAAACCTAACATAATCCAGAAAAATCGAAGTAGGTTTCAACAAAATTTTTTAAAATTTGACATAAATCTGTACAAAAATCCAAAAATTCGAAGTTAATTTCAACAAAAATTACTCAAATGCAGCTCCTCTATCAAAAAAAACCTAACATAATCCAAAAAAATCGAAGTACGTTTAAACAAAATTTTTTAAAATTTGACAAAAATCTGTACAAAAATCCAAAAATTCGAAGTTAATTTCAACTAAAATTACTCAAATGCAGCTCCTCTATCAAAAAAACCTAACATATTCCAGAAAAATCGATGTTGGTTTCAACAAAATTTTTTAAAATTTGACAAAAATCTGTACAAAAATCCAAAAATTCGAAGTTATTTTCAACTAAAATTACTCAAATGCAGCTCCTCTATCAAAAAAACTTTACATAATCCAGAAAAAAAGAAGTTGGTTTCAACAAAATTTTTTAAAATTTAACAAAAATCTGTACAAAAATCCAAAAATTCGAAGTTATTTTCAACTAAAATTACTCAAATGCAGCTCCTCTATCAAAAAAACTTTACATAATCCAGAAAAAAAGAAGTAGGTTTCAACAAAATTTTATAAAATTTGACAAAAATCTGTACAAAAATCCAAAAATTCGAAGTTAATTTCAACTAGAATTACTCAAATGCAGCTTCTCTATCAAAAAAACCTAACATAATCCAGAAAAATCGAAGTTGGGTTCAACAAAATTTTATAAAATTTAACAAAAATCTGCACAAAAATCCAAAAATTCGATGTTAATTACAACTAAAATTACTCAAATGCAGCTCCTCTATAAAAAAAACCTAACATAATCCAGAAAAATCGAAGTTGGGTTCAACAAAATTTTATAAAATTTAACAAAAATCTGCACAAAAATCCAAAAATTCGAAGTTAATTACAACTAAAATTACTCAAATGCAGCTCCTCTATCCAAAAAACCTAAAATAATCCAGAAAAATCGAAGTTGGGTTCAACAAAATTTTATAAAATTTAACAAAATTCTGCACAAAAATCCAAAAATTCGAAGTTAATTACAACTAAAATTACTCAAATGCAGCTCCTCTATCCAAAAAACCTAAAATAATCCAGAAAAATCGAAGTTGATTTCAACAAAATTTTTTAAAATTTGACAAAAATCTGTACAAAAATCCAAAAAATCGAAGTTAATTTCAACTAGAATTACTCAAATGCAGCTCGTCTATCAAAAAAACCTAACATAATCCAGAAAAATCGAAGTGGGTTTCAACAAAATTTTTTAAAATTTGACAAAAAACTGTACAAAAATCCAAAAAATCGAAGTTAATTTCAACTAGAATTACTCAAATGCAGCTCGGCTATCAAAAAACCTAACATAATCCAGAAAAATCGAAATAGGCTTCAACAAAATTTTTTAAAATTTGAGAAATATCTGTTCAAAAATCCAAAAATTCGAATTTAATTACAACTACAATTACTCAAATGCAGCTCCTCTATCCAAAAAACCTAACATAATCCAGAAAAATCGAAGTTGGTTTCAACAAAATATTTTAAAATTTTACAAAAATCTGTACAAAAATCCAAAAATTCGAAGTTAATTTCAACTAAAATTACTCAAATGCAGCTCCTTTATCAAAAAAACCTAACATAATCCAGAAAAATCGAAGTTGGTTTCAACAAAATTTTTTAAAATTTGACAAAAATCTGTACAAAACTCCAAAAATTCGAAGTTATTTTCAACTAAAATTACTCAAATGCAGCTCCTTTATCAAAAAAACCTAACATATTCCAGAAAAATCGAAGTTGGTTTCAACAAAATTTTTTTAAAATTTGACAAAAATCTGTACAAAAATCCAAAAATTCGAAGTTATTTTCAACTAAAATTACTCAAATGCAGCTCCTCTATCAAAAAAACCTAACATAATCCAGAAAAATCGATGTTCGTTTCAAAAAAATTTTATAAAATTTGACAAAAATGTGTACAAAAATCCAAAAATTCGAAGTTATTTTCAACTAAAATTACTCAAATGCAGCTCCTCTATCAAAAAAACCTAACATAATCCAGAAAAATCGATGTTGGTTTCAACAAAATTTTTTAAAATTTGACAAAAATCTGCACAAAAATCCAAAAATTCGAAGTTAATTTCAACTAAAATTACTCAAATGCAGCTCCTCTATCAAAAAAACCTAACATAATCCCGAGAAATCGAAGTTGGTTTCAACAAAATTTTTTAAAATTTGACAAAAATCTGTACAAGAATCCAAAAATTCGAAGTTAATTACAACTAAAATTACTCAAATGCAGCCCCTCTATCCAAAAAACCTAAAATAATCCAGAAAAATCGAAGTTGGTTTTAACAAAATTTTTTAAAATTTGACAAAAATCTGTACAAAAATCCAAAAAATCGAAGTTAATTTCAACTAGAATTACTCGAAAGCTGCTCCTCTATCAAAAAAACCTAACATAATCCCGAGAAATCGAAGTTGGTTTCAACAAAATTTTTTAAAATTTGACAAAAATGTGTACAAAAATCCAAAAATTCGAAGTTATTTTCAACTAAAATTACTCAAATGCAGCTCCTCTATCAAAAAAACCTAACATAATCCAGAAAAATCGATGTTCGTTTCAACAAAATTTTTTAAAATTTGACAAAAATCTGTACAAAAATCCAAAAATTCGAAGTTAATTTCAACTATAATTACTCAAATGCA
This sequence comes from Andrena trimmerana, assembly GCA_951215215.1. Taxonomy (NCBI): domain Eukaryota; kingdom Metazoa; phylum Arthropoda; class Insecta; order Hymenoptera; family Andrenidae; genus Andrena; species Andrena trimmerana. The sequence continues at coordinate 35,892 of CATNUO010000169.1, read as the reverse complement.
GCTCCTCTATCAAAAAAACCTAACATAATCCAGAAAAATCGAAGTAGGTTTCAACAAAATTTTTTAAAATTTGACAAAAATCTGTACAAAAATCCAAAAATTCGAAGTTATTTTCAACTAAAATTACTCAAATGCAGCTCCTCTATCAAAAAAACTTTACATAATCCAGAAAAAAAGAAGTAGGTTTCAACAAAATTTTATAAAATTTGACAAAAATCTGTACAAAAATCCAAAAATTCGAAGTTAATTTCAACTAGAATTACTCAAATGCAGCTTCTCTATCAAAAAAACCTAACATAATCCAGAAAAATCGAAGTTGGGTTCAACAAAATTTTATAAAATTTAACAAAAATCTGCACAAAAATCCAAAAATTCGATGTTAATTACAACTAAAATTACTCAAATGCAGCTCCTCTATAAAAAAAACCTAACATAATCCAGAAAAATCGAAGTTGGGTTCAACAAAATTTTATAAAATTTAACAAAAATCTGCACAAAAATCCAAAAATTCGAAGTTAATTACAACTAAAATTACTCAAATGCAGCTCCTCTATCCAAAAAACCTAAAATAATCCAGAAAAATCGAAGTTGGGTTCAACAAAATTTTATAAAATTTAACAAAATTCTGCACAAAAATCCAAAAATTCGAAGTTAATTACAACTAAAATTACTCAAATGCAGCTCCTCTATCCAAAAAACCTAAAATAATCCAGAAAAATCGAAGTTGATTTCAACAAAATTTTTTAAAATTTGACAAAAATCTGTACAAAAATCCAAAAAATCGAAGTTAATTTCAACTAGAATTACTCAAATGCAGCTCGTCTATCAAAAAAACCTAACATAATCCAGAAAAATCGAAGTGGGTTTCAACAAAATTTTTTAAAATTTGACAAAAAACTGTACAAAAATCCAAAAAATCGAAGTTAATTTCAACTAGAATTACTCAAATGCAGCTCGGCTATCAAAAAACCTAACATAATCCAGAAAAATCGAAATAGGCTTCAACAAAATTTTTTAAAATTTGAGAAATATCTGTTCAAAAATCCAAAAATTCGAATTTAATTACAACTACAATTACTCAAATGCAGCTCCTCTATCCAAAAAACCTAACATAATCCAGAAAAATCGAAGTTGGTTTCAACAAAATATTTTAAAATTTTACAAAAATCTGTACAAAAATCCAAAAATTCGAAGTTAATTTCAACTAAAATTACTCAAATGCAGCTCCTTTATCAAAAAAACCTAACATAATCCAGAAAAATCGAAGTTGGTTTCAACAAAATTTTTTAAAATTTGACAAAAATCTGTACAAAACTCCAAAAATTCGAAGTTATTTTCAACTAAAATTACTCAAATGCAGCTCCTTTATCAAAAAAACCTAACATATTCCAGAAAAATCGAAGTTGGTTTCAACAAAATTTTTTTAAAATTTGACAAAAATCTGTACAAAAATCCAAAAATTCGAAGTTATTTTCAACTAAAATTACTCAAATGCAGCTCGTCTATCAAAAAAACCTAACATAATCCAGAAAAATCGATGTTCGTTTCAAAAAAATTTTATAAAATTTGACAAAAATGTGTACAAAAATCCAAAAATTCGAAGTTATTTTCAACTAAAATTACTCAAATGCAGCTCCTCTATCAAAAAAACCTAACATAATCCAGAAAAATCGATGTTGGTTTCAACAAAATTTTTTAAAATTTGACAAAAATCTGCACAAAAATCCAAAAATTCGAAGTTAATTTCAACTAAAATTACTCAAATGCAGCTCCTCTATCAAAAAAACCTAACATAATCCCGAGAAATCGAAGTTGGTTTCAACAAAATTTTTAAAATTTGACAAAAATCTGTACAAGAATCCAAAAATTCGAAGTTAATTACAACTAAAATTACTCAAATGCAGCCCCTCTATCCAAAAAACCTAAAATAATCCAGAAAAATCGAAGTTGGTTTTAACAAAATTTTTTAAAATTTGACAAAAATCTGTACAAAAATCCAAAAAATCGAAGTTAATTTCAACTAGAATTACTCGAAAGCTGCTCCTCTATCAAAAAAACCTAACATAATCCCGAGAAATCGAAGTTGGTTTCAACAAAATTTTTTAAAATTTGACAAAAATGTGTACAAAAATCCAAAAATTCGAAGTTATTTTCAACTAAAATTACTCAAATGCAGCTCCTCTATCAAAAAAACCTAACATAATCCAGAAAAATCGATGTTCGTTTCAACAAAATTTTTTAAAATTTGACAAAAATCTGTACAAAAATCCAAAAATTCGAAGTTAATTTCAACTATAATTACTCAAATGCAGCTCCTCTATCAAAAAAACCTAACATAATCCAGAAAAATCGAAGTAGGTTTCAACAAAATTTTTTAAAATTTGACAAAAATCTGTACAAAAATCCAAAAATTCGAAGTTATTTTCAACTAAAATTACTCAAATGCAGCCCCTCTATCAAAAAAACCTAACATAATCCAGAAAAATCGAAGTTGGGTTCAATAAAATTTTTTAAAATTTGACAAAAATCTGAACAAAAATCCAAAAAATCGAAGTTAATTTCAACTAGAATTACTCAAATGCAGCTCGTCCATCAAAAAAACCTAACATAATCCAGAAAAATCGAAGTTGATTTCAACAAAATTTTTTAAAATTTGACAAATAACTGTACAAAAATCCAAAAAATCGAAGTTAATTTCAACTAGAATTACTCAAATGCAGCTCCTCTATCCAAAAAACCTAACATATTACAGAAAAATCGAAGTTGGTTTCAACAAAATTTTTTAAAATTTGACAATTTCTGTACAACAATCCAAAAATTCGAAGTTATTTTCAACTAAAATTACTCAAATGCAGCCCCTCTATCAAAAAAACCTAACATAATCCAGAAAAATCGAAGTTGGGTTCAATAAAATTTTTTAAAATTTGACAAAAATCTGTACAAAAATCCAAAAAATCGAAGTTAATTTCAACTAGAATTACTCAAATGCAGCTCGTCTATCAAAAAAACCTAACATAATCCAGAAAAATCGAAGTTGGGTTCAATAAAATTTTTTAAAATTTGACAAAAATCTGAACAAAAATCCAAAAATTCGAAGATAATTTCAACTAAAATTACTCAAATGCAGCTCCTCTATCAAAAAAACTTTACATAATCCAGAAAAAAAGAAGTAGGTTTCAACAAAATTTTTTAAAATTTGACAAAAATCTGTACAAAAATCCAAAAATTCGAAGTTAATTTCAACTAGAATTACTCAAATGCAGCTCCTCTATAAAAAAAACCTAACATAATCCAGAAAAATCGAAGTTGGGTTCAACAAAATTTTATAAAATTTAACAAAAATCTGCACAAAAATCCAAAAATTCGAAGTTAATTACAACTAAAATTACTCAAATGCAGCTCCTCTATCCAAAAAACCTAACATAATCCAGAAAAATCGAGGTTGGTTTCAACAAAATTTTTTAAAATTTGACAAAAATCTGTACAAAAATCCAAAAATTCGAAGTTATTTTCAACTAAAATTACTCAAATGCAGCTCCTCTATCAAAAAAACCTAACATAATCCAGAAAAATCGAAGTTGGTTTCAACAAAATTTTTTAAAATTTGACAAAAATCTGTACAAAAATCCAAAAATTCGAAGTTAATTACAACTAAAATTACTCAAATGCAGCTCCTCTATCCAAAAAACCTAAAATAATCCAGAAAAATCGAAGTTGGTTTCCACAAAATTTTTTAAAATTTGACAAAAATCTGTACAAAAATCCAAAAAATCGAAGTTAATTTAAACTAGAATTACTCAAATGCAGCTCCTCTATCCAAAAAACCTAAAATAATCCAGAAAAATCGAAGTTGGGTTCAACAAAATTTTATAAAATTTAACAAAAATCTGCACAAAAATCCAAAAATTCGAAGTTAATTACAACTAAAATTACTCAAATGCAGCTCCTCTATCCAAAAAACCTAACATATTCCAGAAAAATCGAAGTTGGTTTCAACAAAATTTTTTAAAATTTGACAATTTCTGTACAACAATCCAAAAATTCGAAGTTATTTTCAACTAAAATTACTCAAATGCAGCTCCTCTATCCAAAAAACCTAACATAATCCAGAAAAATCGAAGTTGGTTTCAACAAAATTTTTTAAAATTTGTCAAAAATCTGTACAAAAATCCAAAAATTCGAAGTTATTTTCAACTAAAATTATTCAAATGCAGCCCCTCTATCAAAAAAACCTAACATAATCCAGAAAAATCGAAGTTGGGTTCAATAAAATTTTTAAAAATTTGACAAAAATCTGAACAAAAATCCAAAAATTCGAAGATAATTTCAACTAGAATTACTCAAATGCAGCTCCACTATCAAAAAAACCTAACATAATCCAGAAAAATCGAAGTTGGTTTCAACAAAATTTTTTAAAATTTGACAAAAATCTGTACAAAAATCCAAAAATTCGAAGTTAATTACAACTAAAATTACTCAAATGCAGCTCCTCTATCCAAAAAACCTAAAATAATCCAGAAAAATCGAAGTTGGTTTCAACAAAATTTTTTAAAATTTGACAAAAATCTGTACAAAAATCCAAAAAATCGAAGTTAATTTCAACTAGAATTACTCAAATGCAGCTCGTCTATCCAAAAAACCTAACATAATCCAGAAAAATCGAAATAGGCTTCAACAAAATTTTTTAAAATTTGAGAAAAATCTCTTCAAAAATCCAAAAATTCGAATTTAAATACAACTAAAATTACTCAAATGCAGCTCCTCTATCAAAAAAACCTAACATAATCCAGAAAAATCGAAGTAGGTTTCAACAAAATTTTTTAAAATTTGACAAAAATCTGTACAAAAATCCAAAAATTCGAAGTTAATTTCAACAAAAATTACTCAAATGCAGCTCCTCTATCAAAAAAACCTAACATAATCCAAAAAAATCGAAGTACGTTTAAACAAAATTTTTTAAAATTTGACAAAAATCTGTACAGAAATCCAAAAATTCGAAGTTAATTTCAACTAAAATTACTCAAATGCAGCTCCTCTATCAAAAAAACCTAACATATTCCAGAAAAATCGATGTTGGTTTCAACAAAATTTTTTAAAATTTGACAAAAATCTGCACAAAAATCCAAAAATTCGAAGTTAATTTCAACTAAAATTACTCAAATGCAGCTCCTCTATCAAAAAAACCTAACATAATCCCGAGAAATCGAAGTTGGTTTCAACAAAATTTTTTAAAATTTGACAAAAATCTGTACAAGAATCCAAAAATTCGAAGTTAATTACAACTAAAATTACTCAAATGCAGCCCCTCTATCCAAAAAACCTAAAATAATCCAGAAAAATCGAAGTTGGTTTTAACAAAATTTTTTAAAATTTGACAAAAATCTGTACAAAAATCCAAAAAATCGAAGTTAATTTCAACTAGAATTACTCGAAAGCTGCTCCTCTATCAAAAAAACCTAACATAATCCCGAGAAATCGAAGTTGGTTTCAACAAAATTTTTTAAAATTTGACAAAAATGTGTACAAAAATCCAAAAATTCGAAGTTATTTTCAACTAAAATTACTCAAATGCAGCTCCTCTATCAAAAAAACCTAACATAATCCAGAAAAATCGATGTTCGTTTCAACAAAATTTTTTAAAATTTGACAAAAATCTGTACAAAAATCCAAAAATTCGAAGTTAATTTCAACTATAATTACTCAAATGCAGCTCCTCTATCAAAAAAACCTAACATAATCCAGAAAAATCGAAGTAGGTTTAAACAAAATTTTTTAAAATTTGACAAAAATCTGTACAAAAATCCAAAAATTCGAAATTATTTTCAACTAAAATTACTCAAATGCAGCTCCTCTATCAAAAAAACCTAACATATTCCAGAAAAATCGATGTTGGTTTCAACAAAATTTTTTAAAATTTGACAAAAATCTGCACAAAAATCCAAAAATTCGAAGTTAATTTCAACTAAAATTACTCAAATGCAGCTCCTCTATCAAAAAAACCTAACATAATCCCGAGAAATCGAAGTTGGTTTCAACAAAATTTTTTAAAATTTGACAAAAATCTGTACAAGAATCCAAAAATTCGAAGTTAATTACAACTAAAATTACTCAAATGCAGCCCCTCTATCCAAAAAACCTAAAATAATCCAGAAAAATCGAAGTTGGTTTTAACAAAATTTTTTAAAATTTGACAAAAATCTGTACAAAAATCCAAAAAATCGAAGTTAATTTCAACTAGAATTACTCGAAAGCTGCTCCTCTATCAAAAAAACCTAACATAATCCCGAGAAATCGAAGTTGGTTTCAACAAAATTTTTTAAAATTTGACAAAAATGTGTACAAAAATCCAAAAATTCGAAGTTATTTTCAACTAAAATTACTCAAATGCAGCTCCTCTATCCAAAAAACCTAACATAATCCAGAAAAATCGAAGTTGGTTTCAACAAAATATTTTAAAATTTTACAAAAATCTGTACAAAAATCCAAAAATTCGAAGTTAATTTCAACTAAAATTACTCAAATGCAGCTCCTTTATCAAAAAAACCTAACATATTCCAAAAAAATCGAAGTTGGTTTCAACAAAATTTTTTTAAAATTTGACAAAAATCTGTACAAAAATCCAAAAATTCGTAGTTATCTTCATCTAAAATTACTCAAATGCAGCTCCTCTATCAAAAAAACCTAACATAATCCAGAAAAATCGAAGTTGGTTTCAACAAAATTTTTTAAAATTTAACAAAAATCTGTACAAAAATCCAAAAATTCGAAGTTAATTACAACTAAAATTACTCAAATGCAGCTCCTCTATCCAAAAAACCTAAAATAATCCAGAAAAATCGAAGTTGGTTTCAACAAAATTTTTTAAAATATGACAAAAATCTGTACAAAAATCCAAAAAATCGAAGTTAATTTCAACTAGAATTACTCAAATGCAGCTCGTCTATCAAAAAAACCTAACATAATCCAGAAAAATCGAAGTTGGTTTCAACAAAATATTTTAAAATTTTACAAAAATCTGTACAAAAATCCAAAAATTCGAAGTTATTTTCAACTAAAATTACTCAACTGCAGCTCCTTTATCAAAAAAACCTAACATATTCCAAAAAAATAGATGTTGGTTTCAACAAAATTTTTTAAAATTTGACAAAAATCTGTACAAAAATCCAAAAATTCGAAGTTATTTTCAACTAAAATTACTCAAATGCAGCTCCTCTATCAAAAAAACCTAACATAATCCAGAAAAATCGAAGTTGGTTTCAACAAAATTTTTTAAAATTTGACAAAAATCTGTACAAAAATCCAAAAATTCGAAGTTAATTACAACTAAAATTACTCAAATGCAGCTCCTCTATCCAAAAAACCTAAAATAATCCAGAAAAATCGAAGTTGGTTTCAACAAAATTTTTTAAAATTTGACAAAAATCTGTACAAAAATCCAAAAAATCGAAGTTAATTTCAACTAGAATTACTCAAATGCAGCTCCTCTATCCAAAAAACCTAAAATAATCCAGAAAAATCGAAGTTGGGTTCAACAAAATTTTATAAAATTTAACAAAAATCTGCACAAAAATCCAAAAATTCGAAGTTAATTACAACTAAAATTACTCAAATGCAGCTCCTCTATCAAAAAAACCTAACATAATCCAGAAAAATCGAAGTAGGTTTAAACAAAATTTTTTAAAATTTGACAAAAATCTGTACAAAAATCCAAAAATTCGAAATTATTTTCAACTAAAATTACTCAAATGCAGCTCCTCTATCAAAAAAACCTAACATATTCCAGAAAAATCGATGTTGGTTTCAACAAAATTTTTTAAAATTTGACAAAAATCTGCACAAAAATCCAAAAATTCGAAGTTAATTTCAACTAAAATTACTCAAATGCAGCTCCTCTATCAAAAAAACCTAACATAATCCCGAGAAATCGAAGTTGGTTTCAACAAAATTTTTTAAAATTTGACAAAAATCTGTACAAGAATCCAAAAATTCGAAGTTAATTACAACTAAAATTACTCAAATGCAGCCCCTCTATCCAAAAAACCTAAAATAATCCAGAAAAATCGAAGTTGGTTTTAACAAAATTTTTTAAAATTTGACAAAAATCTGTACAAAAATCCAAAAAATCGAAGTTAATTTCAACTAGAATTACTCGAAAGCTGCTCCTCTATCAAAAAAACCTAACATAATCCCGAGAAATCGAAGTTGGTTTCAACAAAATTTTTTAAAATTTGACAAAAATGTGTACAAAAATCCAAAAATTCGAAGTTATTTTCAACTAAAATTACTCAAATGCAGCTCCTCTATCCAAAAAACCTAACATAATCCAGAAAAATCGAAGTTGGTTTCAACAAAATATTTTAAAATTTTACAAAAATCTGTACAAAAATCCAAAAATTCGAAGTTAATTTCAACTAAAATTACTCAAATGCAGCTCCTTTATCAAAAAAACCTAACATATTCCAAAAAAATCGAAGTTGGTTTCAACAAAATTTTTTTAAAATTTGACAAAAATCTGTACAAAAATCCAAAAATTCGTAGTTATCTTCATCTAAAATTACTCAAATGCAGCTCCTCTATCAAAAAAACCTAACATAATCCAGAAAAATCGAAGTTGGTTTCAACAAAATTTTTTAAAATTTAACAAAAATCTGTACAAAAATCCAAAAATTCGAAGTTAATTACAACTAAAATTACTCAAATGCAGCTCCTCTATCCAAAAAACCTAAAATAATCCAGAAAAATCGAAGTTGGTTTCAACAAAATTTTTTAAAATATGACAAAAATCTGTACAAAAATCCAAAAAATCGAAGTTAATTTCAACTAGAATTACTCAAATGCAGCTCGTCTATCAAAAAAACCTAACATAATCCAGAAAAATCGAAGTTGGTTTCAACAAAATATTTTAAAATTTTACAAAAATCTGTACAAAAATCCAAAAATTCGAAGTTATTTTCAACTAAAATTACTCAACTGCAGCTCCTTTATCAAAAAAACCTAACATATTCCAAAAAAATAGATGTTGGTTTCAACAAAATTTTTTAAAATTTGACAAAAATCTGTACAAAAATCCAAAAATTCGAAGTTATTTTCAACTAAAATTACTCAAATGCAGCTCCTCTATCAAAAAAACCTAACATAATCCAGAAAAATCGAAGTTGGTTTCAACAAAATTTTTTAAAATTTGACAAAAATCTGTACAAAAATCCAAAAATTCGAAGTTAATTACAACTAAAATTACTCAAATGCAGCTCCTCTATCCAAAAAACCTAAAATAATCCAGAAAAATCGAAGTTGGTTTCAACAAAATTTTTTAAAATTTGACAAAAATCTGTACAAAAATCCAAAAAATCGAAGTTAATTTCAACTAGAATTACTCAAATGCAGCTCCTCTATCCAAAAAACCTAAAATAATCCAGAAAAATCGAAGTTGGGTTCAACAAAATTTTATAAAATTTAACAAAAATCTGCACAAAAATCCAAAAATTCGAAGTTAATTACAACTAAAATTACTCAAATGCAGCTCCTCTATCCAAAAAACCTAACATAATCCTGAAAAATCGAGGTTGGTTTCAACAAAATTTTTTAAAATTTGACAAAAATCTGTACAAAAATCCAAAAAATCGAAGTTAATTTCAACAGGAATTACTCAAATGCAGCTCGTCTATCAAAAAAACCTAACATAATCCAGAAAAATCGAAATAAGCTTTAACAAAATTTTTTAAAATTTGAGAAAAATCTCTTCAAAAATCCAAAAATTCGAATTTAAATACAACTAGAATTACTCAAATGCAGCTCCTCTATCCAAAAAACCTAACATATTCCAGAAAAATCGAAGTTGGTTTCAACAAAATTTTTTAAAATTTGACAAAAATCTGTACAAAAATCCAAAAATTCGAAGTTAATTACAACTAAAATTACTCAAATGCAGCTCCTCTATCCAAAAAACCTAAAATAATCCAGAAAAATCGAAGTTGGTTTCAACAAAATTTTTTAAAATTTGACAAAAATCTGTACAAAAATCCAAAAAATCGAAGTTAATTTCAACTAGAATTACTCAAATGCAGCTCGTCTATCCAAAAAACCTAACATAATCCAGAAAAATCGAAATAGGCTTCAACAAAATTTTTTAAAATTTGAGAAAAATCTCTTCAAAAATCCAAAAATTCGAATTTAAATACAACTAAAATTACTCAAATGCAGCTCCTCTATCAAAAAAACCTAACATAATCCAGAAAAATCGAAGTAGGTTTCAACAAAATTTTTTAAAATTTGACAAAAATCTGTACAAAAATCCAAAAATTCGAAGTTAATTTCAACAAAAATTACTCAAATGCAGCTCCTCTATCAAAAAAACCTAACATAATCCAAAAAAATCGAAGTACGTTTAAACAAAATTTTTTAAAATTTGACAAAAATCTGTACAGAAATCCAAAAATTCGAAGTTAATTTCAACTAAAATTACTCAAATGCAGCTCCTCTATCAAAAAAACCTAACATATTCCAGAAAAATCGATGTTGGTTTCAACAAAATTTTTTAAAATTTGACAAAAATCTGTACAAAAATCCAAAAATTCGAAGTTATTTTCAACTAAAATTGCTCAAATGCAGCTCCTCTATCAAAAAAACTTTACATAATCCAGAAAAAAAGAAGTTGGTTTCAACAAAATTTTTCAAAATTTGACAAAAATCTGTACAAAAATCCAAAAATTCGAAGTTATTTTCAACTAAAATTACTCAAATGCAGCTCCTCTATCAAAAAAAATCTAACATAATCCAGAAAAATCGAAGTTGGTTTCAACAAAATTTTTTAAAATTTGACAAAAATCTGTACAAAAATCCAAAAAATCGAAGTTAATTTCAACTAAAATTACTCAAATGCAGCTCCTTTATCAAAAAAACCTAACATATTCCAGAAAAATCGATGTTGGTTTCTACAAAATTTTTTAAAATTTGACAAAAATCTGTACAAAAATCCAAAAATTCGAAGTTAATTTCAACTAGAATTACTCAAATGCAGCTCCTCTATCAAAAAAACCTAACATAATCCAGAAAAATCGAAGTTGGGTTCAACAAAATTTTATAAAATTTAACAAAAATCTGCACAAAAATTCAAAAATTCGAAGTTAATTACAACTAAAATTACTCAAATGCAGCTCCTCTATCCAAAAAACCTAACATAATCCAGAAAAATCGAAGTTGGTTTCAACAAAATTTTTTAAAATTTGACAAAAATCTGTACAAAAATCGAAAAAATCGAAGTTAATTTCAACTAAAATTACTCAAATGCAGCTCCTCTATCCAAAAAACCTAACATATTCCAGAAAAATCGAAGTTGGTTTCAACAAAATTTTTAAAATTTGACAATTTCTGTACAACAATCCAAAAATTCGAAGTTATGTTCAACTAAAATTACTCAAATGCAGCTCCTCTATCCAAAAAACCTAACATAATCCAGAAAAATCGAAGTTGGTTTCAACAAAATTTTTTAAAATTTGACAAAAATCTGTACAAAAATCCAAAAAATCGAAGTTAATTTCAACTAAAATTACTCAAATGCAGCTCCTTTATCAAAAAAACCTAACATATTCCAGAAAAATCGATGTTGGTTTCTACAAAATTTTTTAAAATTTGACAAAAATCTGTACAAAAATCCAAAAATTCGAAGTTAATTTCAACTAGAATTACTCAAATGCAGCTCCTCAATCAAAAAAACCTAACATAATCCAGAAAAATCGATGTTCGTTTCAAAAAAATTTTTTAAAATTTGACAAAAATGTGTACAAAAATCCAAAAATTCGAAGTTATTTTCAACTAAAATTACTCAAATGCAGCTCCTCTATCAAAAAAACCTAACATAATCCAGAAAAATCGATGTTGGTTTCAACAAAATTTTTTAAAATTTGACAAAAATCTGCACAAAAATCCAAAAATTCGAAGTTAATTTCAACTAAAATTACTCAAATGCAGCTCCTCTATCAAAAAAACCTAACATAATCCCGAGAAATCGAAGTTGGTTTCAACAAAATTTTTTAAAATTTGACAAAAATCTGTACAAGAATCCAAAAATTCGAAGTTAATTACAACTAAAATTACTCAAATGCAGCCCCTCTATCCAAAAAACCTAAAATAATCCAGAAAAATCGAAGTTGGTTTTAACAAAATTTTTTAAAATTTGACAAAAATCTGTACAAAAATCCAAAAAATCGAAGTTAATTTCAACTAGAATTACTCGAAAGCTGCTTCTCTATCAAAAAAACCTAACATAATCCCGAGAAATCGAAGTTGGTTTCAACAAAATTTTTTAAAATTTGACAAAAATGTGTACAAAAATCCAAAAATTCGAAGTTATTTTCAACTAAAATTACTCAAATGCAGCTCCTCTATCAACAAAACCTAACATAATCCAGAAAAATCGATGTTCGTTTCAACAAAATTTTTTAAAATTTGACAAAAATCTGTACAAAAATCCAAAAATTCGAAGTTAATTTCAACTATAATTACTCAAATGCAGCTCCTCTATCAAAAAAACCTAACATAATCCAGAAAAATCGAAGTAGGTTTAAACAAAATTTTTTAAAATTTGACAAAAATCTGTACAAAAATCCAAAAATTCGAAATTATTTTCAACTAAAATTACTCAAATGCAGCTCCTTTATCAAAAAAACCTAACATATTCCAGAAAAATCGATGTTGGTTTCTACAAAACTTTTTAAAATTTGGCAAAAATCTGTACAAAAATCCAAAAATTCGAAGTTAATTTCAACTAGAATTACTCAAATGCAGCTCCTCTATCAAAAAAACCTAACATAATCCAGAAAAATCGAAGTTGGGTTCAACAAAATTTTATAAAATTTAACAAAAATCTGCACAAAAATTCAAAAATTCGAAGTTAATTACAACTAAAATTACTCAAATGCAGCTCCTCTATCCAAAAAACCTAACATAATCCAGAAAAATCGAAGTTGGTTTCAACAAAATTTTTTAAAATTTGACAAAAATCTGTACAAAAATCCAAAAAATCGAAGTTAATTTCAACTAAAATTACTCAAATGCAGCTCCTCTATCCAAAAAACCTAACATATTCCAGAAAAATCGAAGTTGGTTTCAACAAAATTTTTTAAAATTTGACAATTTCTGTACAACAATCCAAAAATTCGAAGTTATTTTCAACTAAAATTACTCAAATGCAGCTCCTCTATCCAAAAAACCTAACATAATCCAGAAAAATCGAAGTTGGTTTCAACAAAATTTTTTAAAATTTGTCAAAAATCTGTACAAAAATCCAAAAATTCGAAGTTATTTTCAACTAAAATTATTCAAATGCAGCCCCTCTATCAAAAAAACCTAACATAATCCAGAAAAATCGAAGTTGGGTTCAATAAAATTTTTAAAAATTTGACAAAAATCTGAACAAAAATCCAAAAATTCGAAGATAATTTCAACTAGAATTACTCAAATGCAGCTCCTCTATCAAAAAAACCTAACATAATCCAGAAAAATCGAAGTTGGTTTCAACAAAATTTTTTAAAATTTGACAAAAATCTGTACAAAAATCCAAAAATTCGAAGTTAATTACAACTAAAATTACTCAAATGCAGCTCCTCTATCCAAAAAACCTAAAATAATCCAGAAAAATCGAAGTTGGTTTCAACAAAATTTTTTAAAATTTGACAAAAATCTGTACAAAAATCCAAAAAATCGAAGTTAATTTCAACTAGAATTACTCAAATGCAGCTCGTCTATCAAAAAAACCTAACATAATCCAGAAAAATCGAAGTTGGTTTCAACAAAATTTTTTAAAATTTGACAAAAAACTGTACAAAAATCCAAAAAATCGAAGTTAATTTCAACTAGAATTACTCAAATGCAGCTCGGCTATCCAAAAAACCTAAAATAATCCAGAAAAATCGAAGTTGATTTCAACAAAATTTTTTAAAATTTGACAAAAATCTGTACAAAAATCCAAAAAATCGAAGTTAATTTCAACTAGAATTACTCAAATGCAGCTCGTCTATCAAAAAAACCTAACATAATCCAGAAAAATCGAAGTTGGTTTCAACAAAATTTTTTAAAATTTGACAAAAAACTGTACAAAAATCCAAAAAATCGAAGTTAATTTCAACTAGAATTACTCAAATGCAGCTCGGCTATCAAAAAACCTAACATAATCCAGAAAAATCGAAGTTGGTTTCAACAAAATTTTTTAAAATTTGACAAAAATCTGTACAAAAATCCAAAAAATCGAAGTTAATTTCAACTAGAATTACTCAAATGCAGCTCCTCTATCCAAAAAACCTAAAATAATCCAGAAAAATCGAAGTTGGGTTCAACAAAATTTTATAAAATTTAACAAAAATCTGCACAAAAATCCAAAAATTCGAAGTTAATTACAACTAAAATTACTCAAATGCAGCTCCTCTATCCAAAAAACCTAACATAATCCAGAAAAATCGAGGTTGGTTTCAACAAAATTTTTTAAAATTTGACAAAAATCTGTACAAAAATCCAAAAAATCGAAGTTAATTTCAACAGGAATTACTCGAATGCAGCTCGTCTATCAAAAAAACCTAACATAATCCAGAAAAATCGAAATAAGCTTTAACAAAATTTTTTAAAATTTGAGAAAAATCTGTACAAAAATCCAAAAATCGAAGTTATTTTCAACTAAAATTACTCAAATGCAGCTCCTCTATCAAAAAAACTTTACATAATCCAGAAAAAAAGAAGTAGGTTTCAACAAAATTTTTTAAAATTTGACAAAAATCTGTACAAAAATCCAAAAATTCGAAGTTAATTTCAACTAGAATTACTCAAATGCAGCTCCTCTATAAAAAAAACCTAACATAATCCAGAAAAATCGAAGTTGGGTTCAACAAAATTTTATAAAATTTAACAAAAATCTGCACAAAAATCCAAAAATTCGAAGTTAATTACAACTAAAATTACTCAAATGCAGCTCCTCTATCCAAAAAACCTAAAATAATCCAGAAAAATCGAAGTTGGGTTCAACAAAATTTTATAAAATTTAACAAAAATCTGCACAAAAATCCAAAAATTCGAAGTTAATTACAACTAGAATTACTCAAATGCAGCTCGTCCATCAAAAAAACCTAACATAATCCAGAAAAATCGAAGTTGGGTTCAACAAAATTTTATAAAATTTAACAAAAATCTGCACAAAAAACCAAAAATTCGAAGTTAATTACAACTAAAATTACTCAAATGCAGCTCCTCTATCCAAAAAACCTAAAATAATCCAGAAAAATCGAAGTTGGGTTCAACAAAATTTTATAAAATTTAACAAAATTCTGCACAAAAATCCAAAAATTCGAAGTTAATTACAACTAAAATTACTCAAATGCAGCTCCTCTATCCAAAAAACCTAAAATAATCCAGAAAAATCGAAGTTGATTTCAACAAAATTTTTTAAAATTTGACAAAAATCTGTACAAAAATCCAAAAAATCGAAGTTAATTTCAACAGGAATTACTCAAATGCAGCTCGTCTATCAAAAAAACCTAACATAATCCAGAAAAATCGAAATAAGCTTTAACAAAATTTTTTAAAATTTGAGAAAAATCTGTACAAAAATCCAAAAATTCGAAGTTATTTTCAACTAAAATTACTCAAATGCAGCTCCTCTATCAAAAAAACTTTACATAATCCAGAAAAAAAGAAGTAGGTTTCAACAAAATTTTTTAAAATTTGACAAATATCTGTACAAAAATCCAAAAATTCGAAGTTAATTTCAACTAGAATTACTCAAATGCAGCTCCTCTATAAAAAAAACCTAACATAATCCAGAAAAATCGAAGTTGGGTTCAACAAAATTTTATAAAATTTAACAAAAATCTGCACAAAAATCCAAAAATTCGAAGTTAATTACAACTAAAATTACTCAAATGCAGCTCCTCTATCCAAAAAACCTAAAATAATCCAGAAAAATTGAAGTTGGGTTCAACAAAATTTTATAAAATTTAACAAAATTCTGCACAAAAATCCAAAAATTCGAAGTTAATTACAACTAAAATTACTCAAATGCAGCTCCTCTATCCAAAAAACCTAAAATAATCCAGAAAAATCGAAGTTGATTTCAACAAATTTTTTAAAATTTGACAAAAATCTGTACAAAAATCCAAAAAATCGAAGTTAATTTCAACTGGAATTACTCAAATGCAGCTCGTCTATCAAAAAAACCTAACATAATCCAGAAAAATCGAAGTTGGTTTCAACAAAATTTTTTAAAATTTGACAAAAAACTGTACAAAAATCCAAAAAATCGAAGTTAATTTCAACTAGAATTACTCAAATGCAGCTCGGCTATCAAAAAAACCTAACATAATCCTGAAAAATCGAAATAGGCTTCAACAAAATTTTTTAAAATTTGACAAAAATCTGTACAAAAATCCAAAAATTCGAAGTTATTTTCAACTAAAATTACTCAAATGCAGCTCCTCTATCCAAAAAACCTAAAATAATCCAGAAAAATCGAAGTTGATTTCAACAAAATTTTTTAAAATTTGACAAAAATCTGTACAAAAATCCAAAAAATCGAAGTTAATTTCAACAGGAATTACTCAAATGCAGCTCCTCTATCCAAAAAACCTAAAATAATCCAGAAAAATCGAAGTTGGGTTCAACAAAATTTTATAAAATTTAACAAAAATCTGCACAAAAATCCAAAAATTCGAAGTTAATTACAACTAAAATTACTCAAATGCAGCTCCTCTATCCAAAAAACCTAACATAATCCAGAAAAATCGAGGTTGGTTTCAACAAAATTTTTTAAAATTTGACAAAAATCTGTACAAAAATCCAAAAAATCGAAGTTAATTTCAACAGGAATTACTCGAATGCAGCTCGTCTATCAAAAAAACCTAACATAATCCAGAAAAATCGAAATAAGCTTTAACAAAATTTTTTAAAATTTGAGAAAAATCTGTACAAAAATCCAAAAATTCGAAGTTATTTTCAACTAAAATTACTCAAATGCAGCTCCTCTATCAAAAAAACTTTACATAATCCAGAAAAAAAGAAGTAGGTTTCAACAAAATTTTTTAAAATTTGACAAAAATCTGTACAAAAATCCAAAAATTCGAAGTTAATTTCAACTAGAATTACTCAAATGCAGCTCCTCTATAAAAAAAACCTAACATAATCCAGAAAAATCGAAGTTGGGTTCAACAAAATTTTATAAAATTTAACAAAAATCTGCACAAAAATCCAAAAATTCGAAGTTAATTACAACTAAAATTACTCAAATGCAGCTCCTCTATCCAAAAAACCTAAAATAATCCAGAAAAATCGAAGTTGGGTTCAACAAAATTTTATAAAATTTAACAAAAATCTGCACAAAAATCCAAAAATTCGAAGTTAATTACAACTAGAATTACTCAAATGCAGCTCGTCCATCAAAAAAACCTAACATAATCCAGAAAAATCGAAGTTGGGTTCAACAAAATTTTATAAAATTTAACAAAAATCTGCACAAAAATCCAAAAATTCGAAGTTAATTACAACTAAAATTACTCAAATGCAGCTCCTCTATCCAAAAAACCTAAAATAATCCAGAAAAATCGAAGTTGGTTTCAACAAAATTTTTTAAAATTTGACAAAAATCTGTACAAAAATCCAAAAAATCGAAGTTAATTTCAACTAGAATTACTCAAATGCAGCTCCTCTATCCAAAAAACCTAAAATAATCCAGAAAAATCGAAGTTGGGTTCAACAAAATTTTATAAAATTTAACAAAAATCTGCACAAAAATCCAAAAATTCGAAGTTAATTACAACTAAAATTACTCAAATGCAGCTCCTCTATCCAAAAAACCTAACATAATCCAGAAAAATCGAGGTTGGTTTCAACAAAATTTTTTAAAATTTGACAAAAATCTGTACAAAAATCCAAAAAATCGAAGTTAATTTCAACAGGAATTACTCGAATGCAGCTCGTCTATCAAAAAAACCTAACATAATCCAGAAAAATCGAAATAAGCTTTAACAAAATTTTTTAAAATTTGAGAAAAATCTGTACAAAAATCCAAAAATTCGAAGTTATTTTCAACTAAAATTACTCAAATGCAGCTCCTCTATCAAAAAAACTTCACATAATCCAGAAAAAAAGAAGTAGGTTTCAACAAAATTTTTTAAAATTTGACAAAAATCTGTACAAAAATCCAAAAATTCGAAGTTAATTTCAACTAGAATTACTCAAATGCAGCTCCTCTATAAAAAAAACCTAACATAATCCAGAAAAATTGAAGTTGGGTTCTACAAAATTTTATAAAATTTAACAAAATTCTGCACAAAAATCCAAAAATTCGAAGTTAATTACAACTAAAATTACTCAAATGCAGCTCCTCTATCCAAAAAACCTAAAATAATCCAGAAAAATCGAAGTTGATTTCAACAAAATTTTTTAAAATTTGACAAAAATCTGTACAAAAATCCAAAAAATCGAAGTTAATTTCAACTGGAATTACTCAAATGCAGCTCGTCTATCAAAAAAACCTAACATAATCCAGAAAAATCGAAGTTGGTTTCAACAAAATTTTTTAAAATTTGACAAAAAACTGTACAAAAATCCAAAAAATCGAAGTTAATTTCAACTAGAATTACTCAAATGCAGCTCGGCTATCAAAAAAACCTAACATAATCCAGAAAAATCGAAATAGGCTTCAACAAAATTTTTTAAAATTTGACAAAAATCTGTACAAAAATCCAAAAATTCGAAGTTATTTTCAACTAAAATTACTCAAATGCAGCTCCTCTATCCAAAAAACCTAAAATAATCCAGAAAAATCGAAGTTGATTTCAACAAAATTTTTTAAAATTTGACAAAAATCTGTACAAAAATCCAAAAAATCGAAGTTAATTTCAACTAGAATTACTCAAATGCAGCTCGTCTATCAAAAAAACCTAACATAATCCAGAAAAATCGAAGTTGGTTTCAACAAAATTTTTTAAAATTTGACAAAAAACTGTAAAAAAATCCAAAAAATCGAAGTTAATTTCAACTAGAATTACTCAAATGCAGCTCGGCTATCCAAAAAACCTAAAATAATCCAGAAAAATCGAAGTTGATTTCAACAAAATTTTTTAAAATTTGACAAAAATCTGTACAAAAATCCAAAAAATCGAAGTTAATTTCAACTAGAATTACTCAAATGCAGCTCGTCTATCAAAAAAACCTAACATAATCCAGAAAAATCGAAGTTGGTTTCAACAAAATTTTTTAAATTTTGACAAAAAACTGTACAAAAATCCAAAAAATCGAAGTTAATTTCAACTAGAATTACTCAAATGCAGCTCGGCTATCAAAAAACCTAACATAATCCAGAAAAATCGAAATAGGCTTCAACAAAATTTTTTAAAATTTGAGAAATATCTGTTCAAAAATCCAAAAATTCGAATTTAATTACAACTACAATTACTCAAATGCAGCTCCTCTATCCAAAAAACCTAACATAATCCAGAAAAATCGAAGTTGGTTTCAACAAAATATTTTAAAATTTTACAAAAATCTGTACAAAAATCCAAAAATTCGAAGTTAATTTCAACTAAAATTACTCAAATGCAGCTCCTTTATCAAAAAAACCTAACATAATCCAGAAAAATCGAAGTTGGTTTCAACAAAATTTTTTAAAATTTGACAAAAATCTGTACAAAACTCCAAAAATTCGAAGTTATTTTCAACTAAAATTACTCAAATGCAGCTCCTTTATCAAAAAAACCTAACATATTCCAGAAAAATCGAAGTTGGTTTCAACAAAATTTTTTTAAAATTTGACAAAAATCTGTACAAAAATCCAAAAATTCGAAGTTATTTTCAACTAAAATTACTCAAATGCAGCTCCTCTATCAAAAAAACCTAACATAATCCAGAAAAATCGAAGTTGGTTTCAACAAAATTTTTTAAAATTTGACAAAAATCTGTACAAAAATCCAAAAATTCGAAGTTAATTACAACTAAAATTACTCAAATGCAGCTCCTCTATCCAAAAAACCTAAAATAATCCAGAAAAATCGAAGTTGGTTTCAACAAAATTTTTTAAAATTTGACAAAAATCTGTACAAAAATCCAAAAAATCGAAGTTAATTTCAACTAGAATTACTCAAATGCAGCTCCTCTATCCAAAAAACCTAAAATAATCCAGAAAAATCGAAGTTGGGTTCAACAAAATTTTATAAAATTTAACAAAAATCTGCACAAAAATCCAAAAATTCGAAGTTAATTACAACTAAAATTACTCAAATGCAGCTCCTCTATCCAAAAAACCTAACATAATCCAGAAAAATCGAGGTTGGTTTCAACAAAATTTTTTAAAATTTGACAAAAATCTGTACAAAAATCCAAAAAATCGAAGTTAATTTCAACAGGAATTACTCAAATGCAGCTCGTCTATCAAAAAAACCTAACATAATCCAGAAAAATCGAAATAAGCTTTAACAAAATTTTTTAAAATTTGAGAAAAATCTGTACAAAAATCCAAAAATTCGAAGTTATTTTCAACTAAAATTACTCAAATGCAGCTCCTCTATCAAAAAAACTTTACATAATCCAGAAAAAAAGAAGTAGGTTTCAACAAAATTTTTTAAAATTTGACAAAAATCTGTACAAAAATCCAAAAATTCGAAGTTAATTTCAACTAGAATTACTCAAATGCAGCTCCTCTATAAAAAAAACCTAACATAATCCAGAAAAATCGAAGTTGGGTTCAACAAAATTTTATAAAATTTAACAAAAATCTGCACAAAAATCCAAAAATTCGAAGTTAATTACAACTAAAATTACTCAAATGCAGCTCCTCTATCCAAAAAACCTAAAATAATCCAGAAAAATCGAAGTTGGGTTCAACAAAATTTTATAAAATTTAACAAAAATCTGCACAAAAATCCAAAAATTCGAAGTTAATTACAACTAGAATTACTCAAATGCAGCTCGTCCATCAAAAAAACCTAACATAATCCAGAAAAATCGAAGTTGGGTTCAACAAAATTTTATAAAATTTAACAAAAATCTGCACAAAAATCCAAAAATTCGAAGTTAATTACAACTAAAATTACTCAAATGCAGCTCCTCTATCCAAAAAACCTAAAATAATCCAGAAAAATCGAAGTTGGGTTCAACAAAATTTTATAAAATTTAACAAAATTCTGCACAAAAATCCAAAAATTCGAAGTTAATTACAACTAAAATTACTCAAATGCAGCTCCTCTATCCAAAAAACCTAAAATAATCCAGAAAAATCGAAGTTGATTTCAACAAAATTTTTTAAAATTTGACAAAAATCTGTACAAAAATCCAAAAAATCGAAGTTAATTTCAACAGGAATTACTCAAATGCAGCTCGTCTATCAAAAAAACCTAACATAATCCAGAAAAATCGAAATAAGCTTTAACAAAATTTTTTAAAATTTGAGAAAAATCTGTACAAAAATCCAAAAATTCGAAGTTATTTTCAACTAAAATTACTCAAATGCAGCTCCTCTATCAAAAAAACTTTACATAATCCAGAAAAAAAGAAGTAGGTTTCAACAAAATTTTTTAAAATTTGACAAATATCTGTACAAAAATCCAAAAATTCGAAGTTAATTTCAACTAGAATTACTCAAATGCAGCTCCTCTATAAAAAAAACCTAACATAATCCAGAAAAATCGAAGTTGGGTTCAACAAAATTTTATAAAATTTAACAAAAATCTGCACAAAAATCCAAAAATTCGAAGTTAATTACAACTAAAATTACTCAAATGCAGCTCCTCTATCCAAAAAACCTAAAATAATCCAGAAAAATCGAAGTTGGGTTCAACAAAATTTTAAAAAATTTAACAAAATTCTGCACAAAAATCCAAAAATTCGAAGTTAATTACAACTAAAATTACTCAAATGCAGCTCCTCTATCCAAAAAACCTAAAATAATCCAGAAAAATCGAAGTTGATTTCAACAAAATTTTTTAAAATTTGACAAAAATCTGTACAAAAATCCAAAAAATCGAAGTTAATTTCAACTGGAATTACTCAAATGCAGCTCGTCTATCAAAAAAACCTAACATAATCCAGAAAAATCGAAGTTGGTTTCAACAAAATTTTTTAAAATTTGACAAAAAACTGTACAAAAATCCAAAAAATCGAAGTTAATTTCAACTAGAATTACTCAAATGCAGCTCGGCTATCAAAAAAACCTAACATAATCCAGAAAAATCGAAATAGGCTTCAACAAAATTTTTTAAAATTTGACAAAAATCTGTACAAAAATCCAAAAATTCGAAGTTATTTTCAACTAAAATTACTCAAATGCAGCCCCTCTATCAAAAAAACCTAACATAATCCAGAAAAATCGAAGTTGGGTTCAATAAAATTTTTTAAAATTTGACAAAAATCTGAACAAAAATCCAAAAATTCGAAGATAATTTCAACTAAAATTACTCAAATGCAGCTCCTCTATCAAAAAAACTTTACATAATCCAGAAAAAAAGAAGTAGGTTTTAACAAAATTTTTTAAAATTTGACAAAAATCTGTACAAAAATCCAAAAATTCGAAGTTAATTTCAACTAGAATTACTCAAATGCAGCTCCTCTATCAAAAAAACCTAACATAATCCAGAAAAATCGAAGTTGGGTTCAACAAAATTTTATAAAATTTAACAGAAATCTGCACAAAAATCCAAAAATTCGAAGTTAATTACAACTAAAATTACTCAAATGCAGCTCCTCTATCCAAAAAACCTAAAATAATCCAGAAAAATCGAAGTTGGTTTCAACAAAATTTTTTAAAATTTTACAAAAATCTGTACAAAAATCCAAAAATTCGAAGTTATTTTCAACTAAAATTACTCAAATGCAGCTCCTCTATCAAAAAAACCTAACATAATCCAGAAAAATCGAAGTTGGTTTCAACAAAATTTTTTAAAATTTGACAATTTCTGTACAACAATCCAAAAATTCGAAGTTATTTTCAACTAAAATTACTCAAATGCAGCCCCTCTATCAAAAAAACCTAACATAATCCAGAAAAATCGAAGTTGGGTTCAATAAAATTTTTTAAAATTTGACAAAAATCTGAACAAAAATCCAAAAATTCGATGATAATTACAACTAAAATTACTCAAATGCAGCTCCTCTATCCAAAAAACCTAAAATAATCCAGAAAAATCGAAGTTGGTTTCAACAAAATTTTTTAAAATGTGACAAAAATCTGTACAAAAATCCAAAAAATCGAAGTTAATTTCAACTAGAATACTCCAATGCAGCTCGTCTATCAAAAAAACCTAACATAATCCAGAAAAATCGAAGTTGGTTTCAACAAAATATTTTAAAATTTTACAAAAATCTGTACAAAAATCCAAAAATTCGAAGTTATTTTCAACTAAAATTACTCAAATGCAGCTCCTTTATCAAAAAAACCTAACATATTCCAAAAAAATAGATGTTGGTTTCAACAAAATTTTTTAAAATTTGACAAAAATCTGTACCAAAATCCAAAAATTCGAAGTTATTTTCAACTAAAATTACTCAAATGCAGCTCCTCTATCAAAAAAACCTAACATAATCCAGAAAAATCGAAGTTGGTTTCAACAAAATTTTTTAAAATTTGACAAAAATCTGTACAAAATTCCAAAAATTCGAAGTTAATTACAACTAAAATTACTCAAATGCAGCTCCTCTATCCAAAAAACCTAAAATAATCCAGAAAAATCGAAGTAGGTTTCAACAAAATTTTTTAAAATTTGACAAAAATCTGTACAAAAATCAAAAAATTCGAAGTTAATTACAACTAAAATTACTCAAATGCAGCTCCTCTATCCAAAAAACCTAACATAATCCAGAAAAATCGAAGTTGGTTCCAACAAAATTTTTTAAAATTTGACAAACATCTGTACAAAAATCCCAAAATTCGAAGTTATTTTCAACTAAAATTACTCAAATGCAGCTCCTTTATCAAAAAAACCTAACATATTCCAGAAAAATCGAAGTTGGTTTCAACAAAATTTTTTAAAATTTGACAAAAATCTGTACAAAAATCCAAAAATTCGAAGTTAATTTCAACTAAAATTACTCAAATGCAGCTCCTTTATCAAAAAAACCTAACATAATCCAGAAAAATCGAAGTTGGTTTCAACAAAATTTTTTAAAATTTGACAAAAATCTGTACAAAACTCCAAAAATTCGAAGTTATTTTCAACTAAAATTACTCAAATGCAGCTCCTTTATCAAAAAAACCTAACATATTCCAGAAAAATCGAAGTTGGTTTCAACAAAATTTTTTTAAAATTTGACAAAAATCTGTACAAAAATCCAAAAATTCGTAGTTATCTTCATCTAAAATTACTCAAATGCAGCTCCTCTATCAAAAAAACCTAACATAATCCAGAAAAATCGAAGTTGGTTTCAACAAAATTTTTTAAAATTTAACAAAAATCTGTACAAAAATCCAAAAATTCGAAGTTAATTACAACTAAAATTACTCAAATGCAGCTCCTCTATCCAAAAAACATAAAATAATCCAGAAAAATCGAAGTTGGTTTCAACAAAATTTTTTAAAATTTGACAAAAATCTGTACAAAAATCCAAAAAATCGAAGTTAATTTCAACTAGAATTACTCAAATGCAGCTCGTCTATCAAAAAAACCTAACATAATCCAGAAAAATCGAAGTTGGTTTCAACAAAATTTTTTAAAATTTGACAAAAATCTGTACAAAAATCCAAAAATTCGAAGTTATTTTCAACTAAAATTACTCAAATGCAGCTCCTCTATCAAAGAAACCTAACATAATCCAGAAAAATCGAAGTTGGTTTCAACAAAATTTTTTAAAATTTGACAAAAATCTGTACAAAAATCCAAAAATTCGAAGTTATTTTCAACTAAAATTACTCAAATGCAGCTCCTCTATCAAAAAAACCTAACATAATCCAGAAAAATCGAAGTTGGTTTCAACAAAATTTTTTAAAATTTGTCAAAAATCTGTACAAAAATCCAAAAATTCGAAGTTATTTTCAACTAAAATTATTCAAATGCAGCCCCTCTATCAAAAAAACCTAACATAATCCAGAAAAATCGAAGTTGGGTTCAATAAAATTTTTTAAAATTTGACAAAAATCTGAACAAAAATCCAAAAATTCGAAGATAATTTCAACTAGAATTACTCAAATGCAGCTCCTCTATCAAAAAAACCTAACATAATCCAGAAAAATCGAAGTTGGTTTCAACAAAATTTTTTAAAATTTGACAAAAATCTGTACAAAAATCCAAAAATTCGAAGTTAATTACAACTAAAATTACTCAAATGCAGCTCCTCTATCCAAAAAACCTAAAATAATCCAGAAAAATCGAAGTTGGTTTCAACAAAATTTTTTAAAATTTGACAAAAATCTGTACAAAAATCCAAAAAATCGAAGTTAATTTCAACTAGAATTACTCAAATGCAGCTCGTCTATCAAAAAAACCTAACATAATCCAGAAAAATCGAAATAGGCTTCAACAAAATTTTTTAAAATTTGAGAAAAATCTGTTCAAAAATCCAAAAATTCGAATTTAATTACAACTAAAATTGCTCAAATGCAGCTCCTCTATCCAAAAAACCTAACATAATCCAGAAAAATCGAAGTTGGTTTCCACAAAATTTTTTAAAATTTTACAAAAATCCAAAAATTCGAAGTTATTTTCAACTAAAATTACTCAAATGCAGCCCCTCTATCAAAAAAACCTAACATAATCCAGAAAAATCGAAGTTGGGTTCAATAAAATTTTTTAAAATTTGACAAAAATCTGTACAAAAATCCAAAAAATCGAAGTTAATTTCAACTAGAATTACTCAAATGCAGCTCCTCTATCAAAAAAACCTAACATAATCCAGAAAAATCGAAGTTGGTTTCAACAAAATTTTTTAAAATTTGACAAAAATCTGTACAAAAATCCAAAAATTCGAAGTTAATTACAACTAAAATTACTCAAATGCAGCTCCTCTATCCAAAAAACCTAAAATAATCCAGAAAAATCGAAGTTGGTTTCAAAAAAATTTTTTAAAATTTGACAAAAATCTGTACAAAAATCCAAAAAATCGAAGTCAATTTCAACTAGAATTACTCAAATGCAGCTCGTCTATCAAAAAAACCTAACATAATCCAGAAAAATCGAAATAGGCTTCAACAAAATTTTTTAAAATTTGACAAAAATCTGTACAAAAATCCAAAAATTCGAAGTTAATTACAACTAAAATTACTCAAATGCAACTCCTCTATCCAAAAAACCTAACATAATCCAGAAAAATCGAAGTTGGTTTCAACAAAATTTTTTAAAATTTGACAAAAATCTGTACAAAAATTAAAAAAATCGAAGTTAATTTCAACTAGAATTACTCAAATGCAGCTCGTCTATCAAAAAAACCTAACATAATCCAGAAAAATCGAAATAGGCTTCAACAAAATTTTTTAAAATTTGAGAAAAATCTGTTCAAAAATTCAAAAATTCGAATTTAATTACAACTAAAATTACTCAAATGCAGCTCCTCTATCCAAAAAACCTAACATAATCCAGAAAAATCGATGTTGGTTTCAACAAAATTTTTTAAAATTTGACAAAAATCTGTACAAAAATCCAAAAATTCGAAGATAATTTCAACTAAAATTACTCAAATGCAGATCCTCTATCAAAAAAACCTAACATAATCCAGAAAAATCGAAGTTGGGTTCAACAAAATTTTATAAAATTTAACAAAAATCTGCACAAAAATCCAAAAATTCGAAGTTAATTACAACTAAAATTACTCAAATGCAGCTCCTCTATCCAAAAAACCTAAAATAATCCAGAAAAATCGAAGTTGGTTTCAACAAAATTTTTTAAAATTTGTCAAAAATCTGTACAAAAATCCAAAAAATCGAAGTTAATTTCAACTAGAATTACTCAAATGCAGCTCCTCTATCAAAAAAACCTAACATAATCCAGAAAAATCGAAGTTGGGTTCAACAAAATTTTATAAAATTTAACAGAAATCTGCACAAAAATCCAAAAATTCGAAGTTAATTACAACTAAAATTACTCAAATGCAGCTCCTCTATCCAAAAAACCTAAAATAATCCAGAAAAATCGAAGTTGGTTTCAACAAAATTTTTTAAAATTTTACAAAAATCTGTACAAAAATCCAAAAATTCGAAGTTATTTTCAACTAAAATTACTCAAATGCAGCTCCTCTATCAAAAAAACCTAACATAATCCAGAAAAATCGAAGTTGGTTTCAACAAAATTTTTTAAAATTTGACAATTTCTGTACAACAATCCAAAAATTCGAAGTTATTTTCAACTAAAATTACTCAAATGCAGCCCCTCTATCAAAAAAACCTAACATAATCCAGAAAAATCGAAGTTGGGTTCAATAAAATTTTTTAAAATTTGACAAAAATCTGAACAAAAATCCAAAAATTCGATGATAATTACAACTAAAATTACTCAAATGCAGCTCCTCTATCCAAAAAACCTAAAATAATCCAGAAAAATCGAAGTTGGTTTCAACAAAATTTTTTAAAATGTGACAAAAATCTGTACAAAAATCCAAAAAATCGAAGTTAATTTCAACTAGAATTACTCCAATGCAGCTCGTCTATCAAAAAAACCTAACATAATCCAGAAAAATCGAAGTTGGTTTCAACAAAATATTTTAAAATTTTACAAAAATCTGTACAAAAATCCAAAAATTCGAAGTTATTTTCAACTAAAATTACTCAAATGCAGCTCCTTTATCAAAAAAACCTAACATATTCCAAAAAAATAGATGTTGGTTTCAACAAAATTTTTTAAAATTTGACAAAAATCTGTACAAAAATCCAAAAATTCGAAGTTATTTTCAACTAAAATTACTCAAATGCAGCTCCTCTATCAAAAAAACCTAACATAATCCAGAAAAATCGAAGTTGGTTTCAACAAAATTTTTTAAAATTTGACAAAAATCTGTACAAAATTCCAAAAATTCGAAGTTAATTACAACTAAAATTACTCAAATGCAGCTCCTCTATCCAAAAAACCTAAAATAATCCAGAAAAATCGAAGTTGGTTTCAACAAAATTTTTTAAAATTTGACAAAAATCTGTACAAAAATCCAAAAAATCGAAGTTAATTTCAACTAGAATTACTCAAATGCAGCTCCTCTATCCAAAAAACCTAAAATAATCCAGAAAAATCGAAGTTGGGTTCTACAAAATTTTTTAAATTTAACAAAAATCTGCACAAAAATCCAAAAATTCGAAGTTAATTACAACTAAAATTACTCAAATGCAACTCCTCTATCTAAAAAACCTAACATAATCCAGAAAAATCGAGGTTGGTTTCAACAAAATTTTTTAAAATTTGACAAAAATCTGTACAAAAATCCAAAAAATCGAAGTTAATTTCAACAGGAATTACTCAAATGCAGCTCGTCTATCCAAAAAACATAACATAATCCAGAAAAATCAAAATAGGCTTCAACAAAATTTTTTAAAATTTGAGAAAAATCTCATCAAAAATCCAAAAATTCGAATTTAAATACAACTAAAATTACTCAAATGCAGCTCCTCTATCAAAAAAACCTAACATAATCCAGAAAAATCGAAGTAGGTTTCAACAAAATTTTTTAAAATTTGACAAAAATCTGTACAAAAATCCAAAAATTCGAAGTTAATTTCAACAAAAATTACTCAAATGCAGCTCCTCTATCAAAAAAAACCTAACATAATCCAAAAAAATCGAAGTACGTTTAAACAAAATTTTTTAAAATTTGACAAAATTCTGTACAAAAATCCAAAAATTCGAAGTTATTTTCAACTATAATTACTCAAATGCAGCTCCTTTATCAAAAAAACCTAACATATTCCAGAAAAATCGATGTTGGTTTCAACAAAATTTTTTAAAATTTGACAAAAATCTGTACAAAAATCAAAAAATTCGAAGTTAATTACAACTAAAATTACTCAAATGCAGCTCCTCTATCCAAAAAACCTAACATAATCCAGAAAAATCGAAGTTGGTTCCAACAAAATTTTTTAAAATTTGACAAACATCTGTACAAAAATCCCAAAATTCGAAGTTATTTTCAACTAAAATTACTCAAATGCAGCTCCTTTATCAAAAAAACCTAACATATTCCAGAAAAATCGAAGTTGGTTTCAACAAAATTTTTTAAAATTTGACAAAAATCTGTACAAAAATCCAAAAATTCGAAGTTAATTTCAACTAAAATTACTCAAATGCAGCTCCTTTATCAAAAAAACCTAACATAATCCAGAAAAATCGAAGTTGGTTTCAACAAAATTTTTTAAAATTTGACAAAAATCTGTACAAAACTCCAAAAATTCGAAGTTATTTTCAACTAAAATCACTCAAATGCAGCTCCTTTATCAAAAAAACCTAACATATTCCAGAAAAATCGAAGTTGGTTTCAACAAAATTTTTTTAAAATTTGACAAAAATCTGTACAAAAATCCAAAAATTCGTAGTTATCTTCATCTAAAATTACTCAAATGCAGCTCCTCTATCAAAAAAACCTAACATAATCCAGAAAAATCGAAGTTGGTTTCAACAAAATTTTTTAAAATTTAACAAAAATCTGTACAAAAATCCAAAAATTCGAAGTTAATTACAACTAAAATTACTCAAATGCAGCTCCTCTATCCAAAAAACATAAAATAATCCAGAAAAATCGAAGTTGGTTTCAACAAAATTTTTTAAAATTTGACAAAAATCTGTACAAAAATCCAAAAATTCGAAGTTAATTACAACTAAAATTACTCAAATGCAGCTCCTCTATCCAAAAAACCTAAAATAATCCAGAAAAATCGAAGTTGGTTTCAAAAAAATTTTTTAAAATTTGACAAAAATTTGTACAAAAATCCAAAAAATCGAAGTCAATTTCAACTAGAATTACTCAAATGCAGCTCGTCTATCAAAAAAACCTAACATAATCCAGAAAAATCGAAATAGGCTTCAACAAAATTTTTTAAAATTTGACAAAAATCTGTACAAAAATCCAAAAATTCGAAGTTAATTACAACTAAAATTACTCAAATGCAACTCCTCTATCCAAAAAACCTAACATAATCCAGAAAAATCGAAGTTGGTTTCAACAAAATTTTTTAAAATTTGACAAAAATCTGTACAAAAATTAAAAAAATCGAAGTTAATTTCAACTAGAATTACTCAAATGCAGCTCGTCTATCAAAAAAACCTAACATAATCCAGAAAAATCGAAATAGGCTTCAACAAAATTTTTTAAAATTTGAGAAAAATCTGTTCAAAAATTCAAAAATTCGAATTTAATTACAACTAAAATTACTCAAATGCAGCTCCTCTATCCAAAAAACCTAACATAATCCAGAAAAATCGATGTTGGTTTCAACAAAATTTTTTAAAATTTGACAAAAATCTGTACAAAAATCCAAAAATTCGAAGATAATTTCAACTAAAATTACTCAAATGCAGATCCTCTATCAAAAAAACCTAACATAATCCAGAAAAATCGAAGTTGGGTTCAACAAAATTTTATAAAATTTAACAAAAATCTGCACAAAAATCCAAAAATTCGAAGTTAATTACAACTAAAATTACTCAAATGCAGCTCCTCTATCCAAAAAACCTAAAATAATCCAGAAAAATCGAAGTTGGTTTCAACAAAATTTTTTAAAATTTGTCAAAAATCTGTACAAAAATCCAAAAAATCGAAGTTAATTTCAACTAGAATTACTCAAATGCAGCTCCTCTATCAAAAAAACCTAACATAATCCAGAAAAATCGAAGTTGGGTTCAACAAAATTTTATAAAATTTAACAGAAATCTGCACAAAAATCCAAAAATTCGAAGTTAATTACAACTAAAATTACTCAAATGCAGCTCCTCTATCCAAAAAACCTAAAATAATCCAGAAAAATCGAAGTTGGTTTCAACAAAATTTTTTAAAATTTTACAAAAATCTGTACAAAAATCCAAAAATTCGAAGTTATTTTCAACTAAAATTACTCAAATGCAGCTCCTCTATCAAAAAAACCTAACATAATCCAGAAAAATCGAAGTTGGTTTCAACAAAATTTTTTAAAATTTGACAATTTCTGTACAACAATCCAAAAATTCGAAGTTATTTTCAACTAAAATTACTCAAATGCAGCCCCTCTATCAAAAAAACCTAACATAATCCAGAAAAATCGAAGTTGGGTTCAATAAAATTTTTTAAAATTTGACAAAAATCTGAACAAAAATCCAAAAATTCGATGATAATTACAACCAAAATTACTCAAATGCAGCTCCTCTATCCAAAAAACCTAAAATAATCCAGAAAAATCGAAGTTGGTTTCAACAAAATTTTTTAAAATGTGACAAAAATCTGTACAAAAATCCAAAAAATCGAAGTTAATTTCAACTAGAATTACTCCAATGCAGCTCGTCTATCAAAAAAACCTAACATAATCCAGAAAAATCGAAGTTGGTTTCAACAAAATATTTTAAAATTTTACAAAAATCTGTACAAAAATCCAAAAATTCGAAGTATTTTCAACTAAAATTACTCAAATGCAGCTCCTTTATCAAAAAAACCTAACATATTCAAAAAAATAGATGTTGGTTTCAACAAAATTTTTAAAATTTGACAAAAATCTGTACAAAAATCCAAAAATTCGAAGTTATTTTCAACTAAAATTACTCAAATGCAGCTCCTCTATCAAAAAAACTACATAATCCAGAAAAATCGAAGTTGGTTTCAACAAAATTTTTAAAATTTGACAAAAATCTGTACAAAATTCCAAAAATTCGAAGTTAATTACAACTAAAATTACTCAAATGCAGCTCCTCTATCCAAAAAACCTAAAATAATCCAGGAAAATCGAAGTTGGTTTCAACAAAATTTTTTAAAATTGACAAAAATCTGTACAAAAATCCAAAAAATCGAAGTTAATTTCAACTAGAATTACTCAAATGCAGCTCCTCTATCCAAAAAACCTAAAATAATCCAGAAAAATCGAAGTTGGGTTCTACAAAATTTTTTAAATTTAACAAAAATCTGCACAAAAATCCAAAAATTCGAAGTTAATTACAACTAAAATTACTCAAATGCAACTCCTCTATCTAAAAAACCTAACATAATCCAGAAAATCGAGGTTGGTTTCAACAAAATTTTTTAAAATTTGACAAAAATCTGTACAAAAATCCAAAAAATCGAAGTTAATTTCAACAGGAATTACTCAAATGCAGCTCGTCTATCCAAAAACATAACATAATCCAGAAAAATCAAAATAGGCTTCAACAAAATTTTTTAAAATTTGAGAAAAATCTCATCAAAAATCCAAAAATTCGAATTAAATACAACTAAAATTACTCAAATGCAGCTCCTCTATCAAAAAAACCTAACATAATCCAGAAAAATCGAAGTAGTTTTCAACAAAATTTTTTAAAATTTGACAAAAATCTGTACAAAATCCAAAATTCGAAGTTAATTTCAACAAAAATTACTCAAATGCAGCTCCTCTATCAAAAAAAACCCTAACATAATCCAAAAAAATCGAAGTACGTTTAAACAAAATTTTTTTAAAATTTGACAAAATCTGTACAAAAATCCAAAAATTCGAAGTTATTTTCAACTATAATTACTCAAATGCAGCTCCTTTATCAAAAAAACCTAACATATTCCAGAAAAATCGATGTTGGTTTCAACAAAATTTTTTAAAATTTGACAAAAATCTGTACAAAAATCAAAAAATTCGAAGTTAATTACAACTAAAATTACTCAAATGCAGCTCCTCTATCCAAAAAACCTAACATAATCCAGAAAAATCGAAGTTGGTTCCAACAAAATTTTTAAAATTTGACAAACATCTGTACAAAAATCCCAAAATTCGAAGTTATTTTCAACTAAAATTACTCAAATGCAGCTCCTTTATCAAAAAAACCTAACATATTCCAGAAAAATCGAAGTTGGTTTCAACAAATTTTTAAAATTTGACAAAAATCTGTACAAAATCCAAAAATTCGAAGTTAATTTCAACTAAAATTACTCAAATGCAGCTCCTTTATCAAAAAAACCTAACATAATCCAGAAAAATCGAAGTTGGTTTCAACAAAATTTTTTAAATTTGACAAAAATCTGTACAAAACTCCAAAAATTCGAAGTTATTTTCAACTAAAATCACTCAAATGCAGCTCCTTTATCAAAAAAAACCTAACATATTCCAGAAAAATCGAAGTTGGTTTCAACAAAATTTTTTTAAAATTTGACAAAAATCTGTACAAAAATCCAAAAATTCGTAGTTATCTTCATCTAAAATTACTCAAATGCAGCTCCTCTATCAAAAAAACCTAACATAATCCAGAAAAATCGAAGTTGGTTTCAACAAAATTTTTTAAATTTAACAAAAATCTGTACAAAAATCCAAAAATTCGAAGTTAATTACAACTAAAATTACTCAAATGCAGCTCCTCTATCCAAAAAACATAAAATAATCCAGAAAAATCGAAGTTGGTTTCAACAAAATTTTTTAAAATTTGACAAAAATCTGTACAAAAATCCAAAAAATCGAAGTTAATTTCAACTAGAATTACTCAAATGCAGCTCGTCTATCAAAAAAACCTAACATAATCCAGAAAAATCGAAGTTGGTTTCAACAAAATTTTTTAAAATTTGACAAAAATCTGTACAAAAATCCAAAAATTCGAAGTTATTTTCAACTAAAATTACTCAAATGCAGCTCCTCTATCAAAGAAACCTAACATAATCCAGAAAAATCGAAGTTGGTTTCAACAAAATTTTTTAAAATTTGACAAAAATCTGTACAAAAATCCAAAAATTCGAAGTTAATTTCAACTAGAATTACTCAAATGCAGCTCCTCTATCCAAAAAAACTAAAATAATCCAGAAAATCGAAGTTGGGTTCAACAAAATTTTATAAATTTAACAAAAATCTGCACAAAAATCCAAAAATTCGAAGTTAATTACAACTAAAATTACTCAAATGCAGCTCCTCTATCCAAAAAAACCTAACATAATCCAGAAAAATCGAGGTTGGTTTCAACAAAATTTTTAAAATTTGACAAAAATCTGTACAAAAATCCAAAAAATCGAAGTTAATTTCAACTAGAATTACTCAAATGCAGCTCCTCTATCAAAAAAACCTAACATAATCCAGAAAATCGAAATAAGCTTTAACAAAATTTTTTAAAATTTGAGAAAAATCTCTTCAAAAATCCAAAAATTCGAATTTAAATACAACTACAATTACTCAAATGCAGCTCCTCTATCCAAAAAACCTAACATATTCCAAAAAAATCGAAGTTGGTTTCAACAAAATTTTTTAAAATTTGACAAAAATCTGTACAAAAATCCAAAAATTCGAAGTTAATTACAACTAAAATTACTCAAATGCAGCTCCTCTATCCAAAAAACCTAAAATAATCCAGAAAATCGAAGTTGGTTTCAACAAAATTTTTAAAATTTGACAAAAATCTGTACAAAAATCCAAAAATCGAAGTTAATTTCAACTAGAATTACTCAAATGCAGCTCGTCTATCAAAAAAACCTAACATAATCCAGAAAAATCGAATAGGCTTCAACAAAATTTTTTAAAATTGAGAAAAATCTGTTCAAAAATCCAAAAATTCGAATTTAATTACAACTAAAATTGCTCAAATGCAGCTCTCTATCCAAAAAACCTAACATAATCCAGAAAAATCGAAGTTGGTTTCCACAAAATTTTTAAATTTTACAAAAATCCAAAAATTCGAAGTTATTTTCAACTAAAATTACTCAAATGCAGCCCCTCTATCAAAAAACCTAACATAATCCAGAAAAATCGAAGTTGGGTTCAATAAAATTTTTTAAAATTTGACAAAAATCTGTACAAAAATCCAAAAAATCGAAGTTAATTTCAACTAGAATTACTCAAATGCAGCTCCTCTATCAAAAAACCTAACATAATCCAGAAAAATCGAAGTTGGTTTCAACAAAATTTTTTAAAATTTGACAAAAATCTGTACAAAAATCCAAAAATTCGAAGTTAATTACAACTAAAATTACTCAAATGCAGCTCCTCTATCCAAAAAACCTAAAATAATCCAGAAAAATCGAAGTTGGTTTCAAAAAAATTTTTTAAATTTGACAAAAATCTGTACAAAAATCCAAAAATCGAAGTTAATTTCAACTAGAATTACTCAAATGCAGCTCGTCTATCAAAAAAACCTAACATAATCCAGAAAAATCGAAATAGGCTTCAACAAAATTTTTTAAAATTTGACAAAAATCTGTACAAAAATCCGAAAATTCGAAGTTAATTACAACTAAATTACTCAAATGCAACTCCTCTATCCAAAAAACCTAACATATCCAGAAAAATCGAAGTTGGTTTCAACAAAATTTTTTAAAATTTGACAAAATTTGTACAAAAATTAAAAAAATCGAAGTTAATTTCAACTAGAATTACTCAAATGCAGCTCGTCTATCAAAAAAACCTAACATAATCCAGAAAAATCGAAATAGGCTTCAACAAAATTTTTTAAAATTTGAGAAAAATCTGTTCAAAAATTCAAAAATCGAATTTAATTACAACTAAAATTACTCAAATGCAGCTCCTCTATCCAAAAAACCTAACATAATCCAGAAAAATCGATGTTGGTTTCAACAAAATTTTTTAAAATTTGACAAAATCTGTACAAAAAATCCAAACTTCGAAGATAATTTCAACTAAAATTACTCAAATGCAGATCCTCTATCAAAAAAACCTAACATAATCCAGAAAAATCGAAGTTGGGTTCAACAAAATTTTATAAAATTTAACAAAAATCTGCACAAAAATCCAAAAATTCGAAGTTAATTACAACTAAAATTACTCAAATGCAGCTCCTCTATCCAAAAAACCTAAAATAATCCAGAAAAATCGAAGTTGGTTTCAAC